>VYZX01019829.1:0-13802 GCA_013401335.1 Brachypteracias leptosomus | reverse complement strand
ATTAACAGAGTTACTGAGTGGTTGCATTCATGTTATGCTTACAACCGTCACCCTAACAGACCACAGCAGAATAAAACATACAGGTGAAAAAGTCCCAATTTTTCTATCTGCCCATACTGTACATTCTTCCTAGTTTTTACAGTGTTTCCCAACTCTAGTTTGAAGTGATCCATTTAGTGAGGCTTTTACAACTTCTCCTATGAGATTTGTACAGCTAAATTACAGCCTATAGACCTTAGGAAAATTCTGCAGAGATTAAGCCTGAGCTTTCCTGTTTGAATTTGGTCCTGTAACTGCTGGTTAATCTGGGATCAGACTAAAGAATATCCCTATCTCAGTTGGCACGAGCAACTCTCCATATTCCTGCCTTTCTGCTACACTTGCCCTTTCACTCTGTTATTTTCTATCAAGCTCTTGAAATCCTGCTCATGAATCAGTCTTCTATGTCCTCTCATCACTAGGATGCTCTTCTCTGAAGTCTCTCAAATCTTTCTAGTAAGACAGCATAGAGAACAACAGACTATGCTTATGAGGAATTTCTACCTGAACATGAGAGAAAGGAGGTCTATTAGTGACTGTTCATACCCCATAGCGATTTGGCCAGTAGTTGACAAGAATTCAGATGATCAGAAGCAGGTAGTCTTTTGAACTACTGGAACACTGACATATTTGGATATAGAAGTAAATAAATGAAGGTATGGGATAAAGTCTAGAGAATATAATTGTCGTGGAAAATAAATGTTATTAATAGCTCAGCTAACGAGTAATCTTTACTGCCAGAAGGAAAGCACAGGTTTTAGAAAGCCATTACACAGAACATACACATTGTATTTATTTCTACTTATTTTACAATTAAGAACTTGTGTAGGAAAACACAGAAGAAAATGAGGAAAACAGGGAAGCAAACAACAGAATAGCCCTTCTGAAAGCTTGCACTAATAAAAGACGAAAGGGTGTTTAATCATTAAAGAATGCACTTTAGTTGTGATGTTGTTTTCTTCTCATTTAGTATTGAAATAAAACATGGTTGCTGAAGACATTTTTAATGCTGGAAAAGCAGAACAGGCTCAGTAAACCAAAGTATTTAGCATGTGTGTTTTGTTCTTGTTTTATAAATATAAAACTATATAAAATTAAGAGTGTGACTTACAAAATTAAAGTATGACTTCATGTTCTATTTCTGCTCTGTCAAAAAAAAGAAAAACTCACAAGTAAAATCTTTCCTTGTTAATGAAATTTTCTTTTTTATCTGAACAGAAAGTAAATGTGGGCTTATCTCTTTGCTCTCAGCTTCATCTTTCTATCACAAACCATCTGCCTTTTTCCCACCTTAAGAAGGTGCTCTGAGATTTGCAAAACACATATTCTTCACTACAAATTGTGGTTGTGATGAGGCTCCAACCATATGTCAGTCTTCAATTTATCCACTGCAGGACACAAGAACTATCTCAGAGAACAGGCAAACCCTCAAAACTAACATCTGGAAAAGGACTGACAGGGAGGTAGGTAAAACATACATACTGAAAGGTGTCACATATAGTATTCGTGAAGCTTCAGTGTCTATTAGTAGTTCAGTTTTGGAAGCAGGTTATACTCTTACATTTAAAATAAATGTTCTCAGTTATTTTCAGGGTTTAGCTTATAAAGAAATAATTCTGTTTGGATTATTTCCCAGAACACATTCTTCAAAACTTCACTTTGTTCATGACATAAATTGAAAACAATAATATAGATATACTGTACACAGGCTTCAAAATGGCATTAAAGAGGCACATTATCAATATGTTTAAAACATTTAGAAAGCTCAGCTTTGCATCTTCCTAAATGAATGACTAGATACTTAGACTGAGTAATATCTGTTTCAATAAACTGCTATGTGTGAAATGTTTTGAATAATAGTTAATTTATGCTGAGGTAATGGCAGCATAATATAACTGAAATCTGTGTTAATAGGAAAAAAGAAGCCCCTTCTAGCTATTTCTGTTACAATCAGCTGCAGTAATTTTCAATCCATCTCTCTTTCTCTGTCTCTCTCACATAAAATATTACTTTAAGTGTATGTTAAAAAGCTTGTTGCTAATTTTAAAAATCAATAATGGGTACCTGTCATCCATATGGAGAAAAACAAAATAAACAGACAATAAAGAAGAAATTTTCATGTATAAGACCTATATTTTATATATTTCTGCAATAAGAGAGAGTAATTGCAGCTAATGATGTTCTTTTTATATTGGCAAAACATTAAAGTCAGTTTGGGTAAGACTCCAAGATGACAAAAATGCATATGAAATTTCTAGTGTAGATGAGAACTGGCCAAACAATTTATTCCAAATAATATTCGGAGTAGATTGAGACATTTTTCTGGGCTATGAGTTATTTACAAACTCATTCTAGTATCTCTTTGATGAAGGTATTATCTGAAATATTTATCAAATAGGTTGGTTGAAGTCTCAGCAGCTAAATAAGTTATCAACAGTTCTTCAGTTTGTGTCCTCAGTGTATGGTTGGTGATGTATGTTGAGTGGAAGTGCTTACTTCTGTCTGTTTGCTGAACTTTTTGATCAGAAGTAAAATGAATAATACTTCCATAAAAGACAATTGAAAACATTTCTATAAATATACAAACAACAAAAGGTTGAATCTCCATCCTTTATCGGATGTGTNAGGCCCAAAGAATGGTGGTGAATGCAGTTAAATTCAGTAAGTGGTTAGTCATAAGTGATGTTCCCTCGGGCTTCTAAGGAGCTGAGGGAACTGAGGTTGTTTAGCCTGGAGAAAAGGAGTCCCAGGGGAAACCTTATAACTCTCTACAACTACCTGAAAGGACATTGTAGATAGGTGGGGGTCGGTCTGTTCTCCCAAGTAACAAACGAGAGGATAAGAGGAAATGGCCTCAAGCTACATCAGGGGAGGTTTAGATTGGCTATTAGGAAAAATTTCTTCACACTGAAACAGGTTGCTCAGGAAAGTGGTGGAGTCACCATCCCTGGAGGTATTTAAAAGATGTGTAGACATGGTGCTAAGGGACATGGTTTAGTGTTGACTTGGAAGTACTGGGTTAACAGCTGAACTTGATCTTAACGGTCTCTTCCAATCAAAATTATTGTATGATTCTATAAACAAATCCCAAACCTTCTAACATGTCATTTTGTACCAAAAAGCCCTACCTGTATGCTACAATTTGTTTTATTTCCAGGAATTGTGTATTTTCTTGACTATGAAAAGATGCTGAATTCCCATAAAAGTATAATGGCATGATTAAGGAATGGTCATGAACTCAGAAGAACACAGATTCAGCAAATACTGACTACCTGGACATCTCTAATACATCATTAACTGGAGATATCACGATCAATCATTAATCTAACTGTAGATAATTGTTTTAAGCAAAGGTAGAAGGACGTTTGTAATTTGGAATTCTATGGATCATATGATGATTTCAGTTATTCTGCAGTAAATAAATTCTGAAAGTCCTTTACCCCAAATGGGAAACAAGTAAAAGAACACACATTAATTTCGAAATAAAAGACATTGTGTAATTACTGTGTGGTAAATGATCACATGTAATTTACATGAATTCCTTATTGAATATTCTGATTTAAGATGATTCCTCCTATATTCAGTGTCTCTGACAGGAATCTTTACCTACAGAAATAAATATCTAACCCTCAAAAAATCACTGTGTTTTTCTTCTTGATCTACAGAAAGCTATCATAGCAAAGTGACAGCAAGTAAAAACTCTTCCCATTTACAGAAGAGAATGCTGAGCTCTGAAACTTGCTGGAAAGACAATAAATTATTATATCCATAGATGCTCCCAGAGTGAAACATAAAAATCCATTTTGTTTTCTGCTGATAATCTCTTAAGGCATAAAAAAGAGACTTACAGGGCAAAATTATTAAAAATGATCAAGGGTTTTTTTCCCCCCAAACCAGTAAAAATTCAGGAAAAAATTCTCTAGGAAACGCAGTATTTGGGATTGAAAGAGATGTAAACTTCTCTACAAAAATCAGCAGGATGCAAATACACATTTCTCAGCGAAAAACAGAGTCCTTAGCATATAAGAAAAGAATTTCTACTTTGGGGACGCCTTTTATTTGAATGACTATTCTTACTTAGAGATTCCTTCAATTAACTTGGGAAAAAGTGGACATTGATACTACTTGAAGCTTCCTACTTATTTCACTACCATCCATATTCATGTCTAAGCAGGATTGCTCCTAGAAAGGAAGCAAAAATCATCCCTTGTATGGAGGCAATTAAGCACAACCGAACATATAAATGGCCAGTGCTGTGGGTACTATTCAATCAAGCAGATCCATAGGGGTGGTTTTGATATTCTTGTCACATCAAAGAAACGGCGCCCAGAAGAAAAAGATCTAACAAGTTAAAAATGTAATCAGAATAAATAAGAATAACTCTGAGTGAAAGCAAGAACAAGCACATGGTTGCAAGGGCTGGCATTACCTTGAAAGCGTTATACAGTGCTATTAGAGTAGCGTGTTAATTTTTTCCTCATAAATTTGCCAGGTTCAGCCACCAGGGAAAGGCTAGCATTCCAGCTCCCTTTGTTAAAGATATATCTATCTTGCTGAGTCTTGACAGCCCTATCATGTCAGCCCTCTGTAGTAACAAAGAGTGTTTCAGCCAGGAGGGGGGAAAAAAGTAGGAAAGGAGAAAAAAAAAGAAGTGAAAACTGATGTGATCTACTCTGCTTCCTGTGGGCATATTTCACTATAGCAGATCCGGAGGGATGCTTTGTTATTCCTGTCAGATCAAAGAAAGAGATAACAGAAGAAAATATAAGAGGAAAAATAAAACCCAGAAATGAGGGCAATTGAAAAGCACTACAAGACTACTGCATCATTATGACTTTTCAAATTATTTAAATATGCTAAATATCAAGTCACCACCAAAGAAATAAATATTGCATAGGCCATATGCCCTGTTAGTTGCCAGCAAAACTGTCCTAGGATTAGTTTACAGGTGCAGCAACTGCCTGTCAAACACTAGCAATTTTAATCATTTTTCAATTTGCTGTGTGAGTTGCGAATATGCTCAGGTATTTTGACAGGTGGCTGCTCAGAACAAATATCTGAGCCCAGTAGCTTCACATCGCCTTCCCTTCTTACACACTTGCAATTTCTGTTGGACTGGGGGGGGTACAAGTGTCTGGTGAAGATGCGGCAGTCGCGGGGAAGTCGCTGCAGAGCACTGCCAAGCTGCATTTGCAGCTCACGTAGAACACCAGGACGACACACAGCCCAAAGTCTAGCACAAACCAAGAGCTGTGTAATACATTGCTTCACTGGAATTTTCAAAACATTTCTAATCACAAACAAGCTGAAGGTCTACAAAAAGATAGAGATCTAGCTATGATTTTAAACAAATCATCAGAAAACCTAAAAGAGTGCTTTTCTGCACACTAAATATGTTTTCAATACTACGTGCGATCATTATGCACTAAGTGCCCACTTAATTATTTTGTATTTAATCTACAAGGTAGTACTGAAAATAATTTTAGCTCTTCTGTTGCATTTTTCTACAGACCAATATAACTGTCCTGTTCCTTTTGAGCCACAAGACTTTGTGTCATACAGAAACAAGCTCCTAACTTGAAAAAAATCAAAACTGTTGATTTTTGAGTGTCCAGATTTCTAGGTGTTTGGGAAAAATGAGGGTCCTAAAATCTATAGACCTTCTGGGAGGAACGAGGGGAGGAACTATATTTTCCTAAAGAAGTGAACCAATAACACTGAGGCACAATAAATAAAATACACTTCTGATATTGTTCTCTATACATTAGCATTCTCAGCATCAACCCCCTTAAGTCAGCAAAATCTGTCCAGTAGAAAGGATCTGGATTATGATGTAAACTAACAGTAAAGACAATTCCAAATAACATCTAATGTCCAATATAACTACTGTTTACATATTAAAAAGAGATACAGGCTTTGTACCAGGGATGTTCTGTCATGTTTCTCCACAGGAGAAGACTGTCATGGTAAAGTTCATTATCAATTACTGCTTTACAAGTACAAGATGAGTTAAGCTGTCATAATTTTCTCAGACAGAGAACTTGTGCTGTCAAAGAATGTCAATTTTTAATCTGACAAAAGGAAGAAAATTATCTGTTATTCTGACCTCTAATTTCTTGACATTTTAATGCTGTAATTGCTGTGGTTAGTGCTGCAACCATGATTTCACCTGTCAAGTTAGAATGAATCAATATCCTTAAGCTGTTCTTCAAGTTTTAGCTTTCACCTCACTGCTTCTACTTTAAAAAAAGAAAAATTTACAAATAGAATACAAAAGGTTGCAATAAAAAAACCCAATAAAATAATAATTTGGGGACTGAAAAATGTTTCTTTTGTTACACATTTTTTTCTCCTCCTTATTACAATATCAGAGCAATTTTGCAATGTGCAGAATAAGAGAGACTATTAGAACTGATAGAATTAGAGAATTTCCCATTTTCTAATCATAAAAGATCTAAACAACAAAATCCAATTTTATACATTTTGTGGAGCATTTAAGTCAGGACTTTCATGTTGCCCTCATCACTGCTTCAAACAAATTATAGTGATCAAATATTTTTTTGTGGTATCAGAAAATTAGAAAGTTGTTTGAAAAAACAAAAATTAGTATGTTTAAATGAAATCAGTAGATTTTGCCTGTCCAGTAAAGATCTTAAGTTGCCAAAGAGTTATTACAGGGGCAGACATATATAATTTCATAGACTTTAGTAATCTAAAATTTAATGGTATCCCAGCATTTTGATTTCATCCACTGTGAAGGTGCAAAATAGAAAACAAAGCAAGCAAGCCAGGTGGAGAGTTTTCTACTAAATAGGCCCAAACACAACAAAAGCAAAGGATGGTCATTTTTCCAACGTTAAACATTGGAATGTTACCTCTTAGAGGGCTCCCCCGTGTGAGAAAGATGTAAGGAATGGCAGAGATGAGTTATCCCACTATTGAATAAATTTTTGCTTCAGCTAGAAGGCCACCGAAGTGACTCCTTTCCCATTCTTCACAGAAAGCTAAGAACAACATATTCCTCAGTGGTTAATTGAGGTGTGCACACAAAGGGCGAAAGTGAAAGGGCCAAGGTATAGCCTGAACAGGTCACAGGGATCCACCTTTTAAAATGATGCCTTTCAATCAGCTCAGACCTATATGGGAGAGTTTTTTATCTGGAGCCTTATTTCACTGGACAGGTTCTGCTGGGACTCAGCTCAATATGCAATTAGTTACGGCCACAGTTTGAGTAGGACACTACCCTATTTGAGCCCATTGGTCTGGTAACAGCTACTGCCAATAAGGTTGTATTGATTGGCTTATTTTACAGACATTTATTGAGAACACTCACTGTCTTCTGTGTGACAGAACAAAAATATTTCAGTTTGTTTAGAAAATAAACATCAAGAGCATTTGTATACTGAGAGATGCGTTTTCCCTGGATATTTGCAAAGTGCAATTAATTTTAAATTTTTCCAATTTAAGATGCCAGGCACCACCACCTGTCACTGCAAAACATACTAAACAATTGTTATCACTATTTTTAAAGGTGCTAGTGTTCCTGTCCTTACATTTTTGTATTTATAAGTGTCTTCTCAGGCTTTTAAAAGAATTTTTAGCTTTAAGATATTTTCTGGAATATCTAGTAAAAGCTAGGAAAAAAAAGTAAAAAAAACCAAACCCAAATAAAAACCAATACAATACATATAGAATATACATACTTCTAACAGAAACATGACATCCAAATACTTGATCTACTACATCATCAAGCCATCAAGATGTCAAAAGCTTCATTACTGGCCAAAGAATGTCTTCTAGTTTCATAAATAGAGCTCAGGGAAATAGAAGGCGTCTCTAAATCTGTATTTATTTACATGTGTATTGTCATTTCTGATTAAAAATAAATAAAACCAATTTTTTAACCTTTTTATGACAAACCTTAAATCACCAATGTCTGAGATCTCTTGGAGGAGAAAGTATGCTATTACTATACGCACATATGTAACTTTATGTATCTATATATAACAAAAATTAGTGGAATTCTTTTTTTCTAGACATGTTACCTTCTCATTGCTAACAATGAATTTTATTTACTAATCTAACTTGTGGCAAAGAAAAAAGGTTATGCTTTTAGAATTTTATGTGACATAAATAGCCTCAGAAGAGGTTTATATGCTATTGACTGACAGGGCATGGGTTAGATGTACAAGTGAGTGAACAAAAACATCTCCATGAATTTCTTGAAATTTCTGATGACAAGTTATGCATGTGAGCAGAGCCACAGGAGAGCTGAAGAGTCTCATCATGTCATAAGATGTTAAATAAGGTGCACAGACAGAAAGATAGACCTCAATCCTACAAGCTGCCCTGTGGGAGTAGACCCTTAGAGTGAAGACACAGGAGCCTGCCCATGCAAATCAGGACCTTAAGCCGTGCAAATCCCTTGTAGTCATTGTGCTTGACACCTGTTTTGTACTTTAAAAAGCATTGCTCCTTCGTATCTCTAGTTTTGCACTTTACTGACTTTTCTCATGCTCAAAGTTTTAAATGCAGAAAACCATTATGTAATGTTAACATTAAATATTTGAGGCAGTGGAATCAAAGCAAGTCTGGCCATTCTTATAACTAAGCTTATACTGCTTACAAAATATAAACTTTGCAATGCATGGTGTGAAAATCCAGCTCTAGGAAGTTAGGAGTCTGAATGTTTTTTCAGTTCCACTCCTCAAAAAACACCAAATGAAACAAGATGCAAGAATGTACTACTAAAAACCCATATGCCAAACCACAATATTTAGCTGAATATGAATGCTTTCTAGAATGTCTTTATTTCTGAAATGTGTAGATTTCTGTCTTCAAGATTGAAAACAAACAAACAAACAAACAAAAATCCATCGCCTGGCAATGTATAAATTATTACTGGTTTACATACAGCAGATGGCAACTATCTGGGGGAATGGAAGACTGTCTGTACAGCTTCATCACAGTGGTACTCATCTAGCAGCTGTTGCTTCTTCACACTTTTCAGAAATTTTCAATTGTTTTACCCAATGAATGGATGATATTAGAAAATGATCATTCAAATTAATAGTCTTACTAAAGCCAAATACAGTCACTGGAAGGAAACATGTATCAGGATACCTAGCATAATTCATTTTTAATTTACTGATAATTTAAAACACTCATTTGTATATATGTACATTTATATAAATTTCAGACATACATATATACAACTTAAATACTTCTATGCCCAACAAAGAATAAACACTTCTATTTTGGTAACAGTTTGACTATACTTAATGTGAATAACACAAAAGTAACCTGAATAATTGCTACTCTCACTCTAGAAAACACATATTCTTTTTCAGGTACATATTCTCACCAACATTATCTGACTGAAAGAAAAGATTAGATTTTTTTCCTTATGACCTATGACACAGTTTTTTCTTTCAGCATTTCAGTTCTACTAAATGAACTTAATAAAAGTAAATTATAGAAACTGGAAGATTATCCATTACAGAATACACATTACATTATTATTATTTCCCATATTGTAACTAACCATTAAATATATTGGTAACTTTAAGCAAACAAAATATTTTGGGGCATCTGCTTTATTACTAGTTTATTATACTTGCTTCTGAAGTCACCTAGGGCCTAAGCTCTGATTCAAGTTTCGCATAACAATTTTCTCCAGCAGTGAAAGATGGAAAAAGCATCATTTGTTGGGAGATGACAGCAGTTTTTAGAACAAAATGACAGTAAACACCTACCTCCCTGAGGACAGGATCAGTGATACTGTCCAGGTTCACAGAGCCTTCATATGTTAGGTAGTGGAAAACGTTGAGTGCACGCACTGCTTCTGGTCCTCGTTGCTTGTAGCCAAATATAAGGTCAATCCACTGATGAAGTTGACATGATACAAACTCGCTTTCCAGGGCCTGCAAGTGAAATTCAGAGTTAGGAAGTTGTTGTGGTTTAAGGTTTGGGGAAGGGGAGGGACAGGTGGAGCGGCTATTCCACTCCCCTTCCTGCCACACTCTATAAAAGGACACAGGAAGTTCTGCTCGCCCCCCTCCTCGCTGGGATTGCTTCTGGCTCCGGACATCTCTGTGGCTGCTACAACTCCACATGGCTCGGGAGGAATCCAACAACATCCGAGGATCGGTGTTGTATATATTTGTATATATATACCTCCCCTTAATACCTCTGTATATTTCTCTTCCTTTGATATCGCTTTTGGTACTCCCTGTTAAAAGTCGTAATCTTAATTTTCCAACTTTGTGTGAGGCCTTTCTTCCTCCCCTGGGAGGGAAGAGGGGAGGGGGAAGAGGGGCGAAACAAATTCTGCTCCATGGGGGGTTGCCCTTAGCCTTAAACGGAGACAGAAGTAAATTCCACCTTGCAATTTCATACTTAAATTACATCCTACCTTTTCCTATTAACTGAGGAAACATAATGGGTATCATTACATTTCATGTTCAGGCTTATTTGATATATTTGAAATTCGTCAAACATTAAAAAATAGAACTAATTATATTGAGAGAAACACTAAAAAGACATTCTTTCTTTCAGCTTTCTATCATGCTAATTTTCTTCTCAGCTACCAGGTTTCTCCTAGCTGCAAGGGTTTTAATTATTAATTTTGGGGCTTGTCAAATAGGTTAGGTAATTTGCCAAGAAAAACTGAGGAAAATGGGAAAATTATTTCAAAAACTGAATCTTCCAACTCATTTTCCAAGTTGTTATAATTAGTCTTAAAGATAAAATGGAAACTTGAGGATTAAAAAGCTGTATCAGTAAAATGAGGTTCTGAACTCCACAGTAAACTGTGACTAATTTCTCAAAGGAGAAAAGTATTTTTCACACTCATTTTTGACATCAGGTTGGTTCACCAGGGAAAACACAGGCCTTGACTAGCTTGTTTAAAGATGGGTTCAAGGATTTCTATTTTTTTTCTCAGCATATGGAAAGAGATTAATTCTGGACAGAGGAAATGATGATAGTATTACTGTTGAGCCTGATCCAGCCAATGTACCTTTATCATTCATGACTGGCATCCTTAGTAGATATCATTGCCTGAATTGAAACTTTCAAGAGCTGAATGCATTACACAGTTTCTCTGTATCCCTCTACCAGACTCTGTCTTAGTTTCTTGTAAGACTGTACCTGGGTACATAAATCGTGCTCCTATAAAGACTCATCATGTATTTAAGATGGCATCCTATCACACTCGTCCCCTCCTTCCTAATGCTACCTTCAGAGAAGAACTGTGATAAACTGGAACTGGCATTAAAATATTCATGGTTCATTGATCAAGTTTTTATATGTGTCCTTGCCCAAACTCCATCACAGTCCTGATTTTTCTACAGTGTCACATACCCAATTCCCTTCAATCAGAAGTAACTGGGAAATAACTTCCAACTAACTTACAACTAACAAGAAAAAAAGAAGTAATTACAAAATCACAGAATGTCTGAGTTTGGAAGGACCTCTGGAAATAACCTGGTCCAACTTCTCTGCTGTTCAGCAGAATCACCTAGAGTAGGCCACCCAGGACTGTACCCAGACAGCTTTTGAACATCTCCAAGGATGGAGATTCCACAACCTCTCTGGGCAAGCTGTGCCAGTGCGTGGTCACCCCCACAGTAAAAAAGTATTTCCTGGTGTCCAGAGGGAACTCCTTGTGTTTCAGTTTGTGCCCATGGACTCATGTACTGTCACTGGGCACCACTGAAAGTTCTGGTTCACTCTTTAAAAAAACAACCAACCAGCCTTAATACAATTTATTATGTAAACATCTATGTCAAGCTTACTACTACCCACTGCACACAGGCAAAGCTGGCAGCAACCCTCTCTGTTACATTATCTAATACCTTTCATTCGCAAAGATTGTGGGGTTTTTTTTTTTTTCTTCCCCTGAGAAATCCTAATTCCTCCATTGTTTCTATCACAGTGTCATTACTCAGCAAAAACACTTTCCAGCTAGGACACAGTTTTATATCTGCCTCAGGAAGGTTAAAATTTTACCGAGGGATAAACTTTGGAAAAAATGTATTTTCATTTTAGTAATTTACATCAAAAGGAGGTTGCTTCAGAAACAGTCATCGTACATTGCAGTATCATGTCATGCACCGCCCACTTGCAGCAGCCCTCTGCCCACCACCCCACACACAGGAATAGCCACAGACAGGACAAGCCACATGGGTCTGGCTCCCTGGGTAAACAGGCAACAGTTCCTGTAATGCTCCACGTGGAGGAGGAACTCTCTGTGCTTTGGTGGAAAACAGTGACTGTTATTTCTGAGGAAAATGCATGGGAAGACTCAGGCTTAAAAGCTGACATTTAACTCAGTCTTCAAGGGCTTAAGTTCAGCATATTGTAAGAAGCTATAAAGAAATGTTGCAGAGAACCATATAAAAATTTGTTGTTATATTTTCAAAATCAGAGGCCATCATATGCAAATTGTGAGTAATATAATTAAATTGCACTGATATTAGTTAATACTAAATATTATGAAACTAATACCATTTGGTTTCAAAGCACATCTCCCAATAAATAATTAAGAAATGCCAGATCCAAAATTATATCACATTATGTGCATGCAACATGATATAGTCAGCAACTACATCAACCCATATAATCTTTGTCATAGGACTTTTACCTCATTTAGCATACAGGATGCTAACATGCAAGGATAAAATTAAGTATGCCACAGAAATCATAAATAAAGCATTTCCCAACTTTAAAATGCTCAAATTTTAATGCTCTTTTGTATGTAATAAAACTTAAAATAGAATTTAAAGCCTGTTGTCTTTACAGCATCCATCTCTGAACAACTTACAGTGAGCAGCCTAACTGTTCTCTTCCTCCTCCAAACTCTGCATATTTATAACTTTATTTTACATCTGTAACTACTATTTATTTATTAAAAAGCAATTAACAAAACCGGAAAAACTTCTGACTATTTAAAAGTGGGACAGTAAATTCGAAAAAAATAAACCCTTGGGTCAAATGAGCATATTTCACCCATTATCTCCTCTAACATCGTCTCCCTGGTCTTAGGATCACAGAATCATTAAAGGTCATCTAGTCCAACACTGCTGCAGTAAACAGGGACATTTTCAACTCTATCAGGTTGCTCAGAGGCCTGTCCACCTCATCTTGAATGTTTCCAGAAATGGGGCTTCTACCACCTCTCTGGGCAAACTGTTCCAGTGTTTCACCACCCTCATTTAAAAAGTATTCTTCATTTTATCTAGTATAAATCTTCACTCTTTTAATATAAAACTATTACCCCTTGTCATATCGCAACAGGCCCTGCTAGAACAATTGTCCCCATCTTTCTTATAGGCCCCCTTTAAGTAGCGAAAGGCTGCAATAAGGTCTCCCTGGAGCCTTCCCTTCTCCAGGATGAACAAATCCAACTCTCTCAGCCTTTCTTCACAGGAGACGTGTTCCAACCACCTGATCATGTTTGTGGCCCTCCTCTGGACCCACTCCAACTGGTCCATGTCCTTCTTGTGCTGAAGGCTCCAGAGCTGGACACAATACTCCAGGTGAGATCTTATGGAGTAGAGGGGTAGAATCACCTCCCTCGACCTGCTGGCCACACTTCTTTTGATGCAGCCTAGGATATGGTTGGCCTTCTGGTCTGCAAGCACACTTTGTGAGCTCATGTCCGGCTTTTCATCCACCAGTACCCCAAAGTCCTTTTCCACAGCGCTGATCTAAATCACATCGTCCTGCAGCCTGTACTGATATTGAAGATTGCCCTGACC
>VYZX01019828.1:0-13923 GCA_013401335.1 Brachypteracias leptosomus | reverse complement strand
TACAGACACAGAGCGAGGTAGCCTGGGTGAGACAGAGATGGGACTGCTCTGCCCGCCTTGAGTATCAGACATGATGTCAACATGGTATCGAATAGCAACTCCTGGTGAAAATTAACCCTATCCTGGCTGAACCAGGACAGTACAGAAGGCAAATGCTGGGGAGGAGCTGAGAGCATATAATACTCCAAGCTCTGCAATACTATATCTTTTTCCCTTTTAGGAAAATATACCAATGAGAAAATGGCGCATTACATGCAATTAGAAAATGGTTGAAGATCTAGAATATTGTAAGGTCTGGTTTCATGCATTTAATTTCATGCATTTTGTTTCATTTAAACATTTTTTTAAAAAACCAATATTTATTCTTAAGCTTTTTAAGCACTGTGTATCTTTCTAGCTTAACAAGTCACTCCAGGCTGGTTAGCTTATACTTTTAGCTTTCATGGGCTATATATTTAATACAATGTTTCAAGGGTAAGAAACATACCATTATTGTTCCCTAAAGGAATTGGATTAATTAAACTTCCTGGCTAAATTCCCCTGAAATAATGAGTGAGCGCCACTTGTTACCATATTGGATCTCAAATAAAACAGAGAACAGATTTTTGAAAAGGAGGCTTTCTGCAAGGTCTATCTAAGAATTTCAGTTCAGAGCTCTCTGCCAGCTCAGTGGGCTGTCCTGGAGATTGAAATGCTGCCTGGATCTTTCAGGGGAATGTGGTCTGTGGCCAGATCTGAGAATGCCCATATGCCGTATTTTCTCAAGAAGGCCTTAGGAGGCAGTTCTGAACTCATTTCCTTTCTTTCATTTACTGGGAGTTTATGAGAACTATTAAAACCTCTCACAGAGGAGCAGACGTGACATTCTTCCACAGATTTCCTGTTTTGGAATGTTGAGGTTTTTTTCAGCATTAATTTTCTCTCTTAGACTGATAAGCAAGATCTATTTGGTTTTCTCAGTGTCATCACTGTCCCTTGTGAGTCCTCTGACACTGAGATAGCTACCTATGGGAATAAAACATTCCTTTTCCTGCATGAATTTGTGCTTAAAATCACCAATTGGATGTGTGTCCTTAAGAGAATGTGCAGTATCCTCTGTCCCACCTTCATGAAGGTTTATTCTGAAGGTCTAAACTTTGTGTCCAGTAAGGAATCACATCTCTTGTAAATTTACTTATTGTTCAATATAGGCATAGAGAAGCTAAAGATCTCTCTCACCTTGGATTCATGCCTTCAGTTAAACGATATATTGCATTAAAGCACTGTTTTATGTGTTTAATGGTAGCATATGAAAGGCCAACATTTATTATTCAGCATGTTGCAGGAAAGTCTTCTTATCAAAGTGTGAGCCAAGTCAGAACATATTCAAGTACTATGACTGTGAAGGACAATATTCTACCTCTTTTACACATGATGTCTTCAACTGAGCTATGTGCAAAACAATGGAGAATAAGACTCAAGGATTTCCTGGCTTCCCATAAGTCATAACATAGCTATGATTTAATGATCAAAAATGCAAGACTATCAGGACATACAATCCTGACATGGGTTGCGTTTTGACAATGACTATAAAAAGTATTTTTCCTTGTTGCTCCTCACAAAGATGTACTTTCAGATTATTCATTGTCAAATAAGATTGAAAAGTATTACAGCTCTGAAACCAGTGCTCCAGGAATATTGACCTCCTTATGCTATTAGTTTTGCATATGATAAAAAGTAATATATTGAAGTTTTATTGCTGTAAAACATGAAGAATCCTATGTGACAGCAACTTCTGCTAACAAAGTGAAAGCATTCTTGTTTAATGACCCTTTAGATTACTGTAGATAAAATGTGACTTAAATTGTTCTTCTTAATTATTTATAATGGAAGAGTAAAAATCTAGTTATGTCAGATTTCATTCTTAGATTATTGAATTTCTTTTTCTGGTCAGTCTCTCAGTTATAGCTATAATCTTTTGTGGCTCTCACAATGTGATGAAAGACTATCATTAGGTCAAATCAGAATTTCCTTTAACATAAGCCAACATATTTTGTATAATGATCAGGGAGAGAGGACTAAATAATTAAGAGGAAGTAAATATACACAGGCAGCCTTCAGTGGAGTACTGATTTAACTTTTCAGGTCATCTTAGAGAAGTGAAATTCATATTATTCAGAGCTAATATGTCTGTACCAATTGTGCTCCTCATAGAGTTACCAGATTCTTAAATTTAATAAATTAATTATATATAAGTGGGCCATATTTCCAAGACCTAATTCATTGCTTCTTGCAGACAATAAACCAGTTCTACTGCTAAAAATTATAATGGAAGAAGCAGTACTGACAATCTAGGATAAGCTTTTTGTCCCACATTGGGACAAGAAAGTCCTAACATGACTCTATTCTATCTTCTGGTACAAAGACATTATTATAATATTTCAGTATTTAGGCCAACTTATTCTACAAAAAAGAGTTATACCAGATAGAACTTGAAAAAGGCAAGTATCAGTATAAATTAAACCAGCCTGGGACCTTTCCCCAATTTACTATTGAGCAGAGGTCCACCATATCTCATTGCACTGTGCAGACATCAGATTTGCTTGCCCCAGCCTCTCTCCACCTCAATGGAATTTTTTGCTCATTGTTGTGGCCAGAACTGATTTCCTTCCTTAGGACAGAATGTTTAAAACTGTAAGGTGATAAAAAAAATGAAAATCTGTCCCAGAGTCCTATGGCATGTCTCATTCGCATATACTTCTGACAGCAAACTAACAATGGTGATAATCACAGACAAACAAATAAAGATTGCCTTGGTCTAGAGACAATTATGTTTTATTTCTTATAGACATTTTATGCATAGTTTATCTTTTTCAGAAGCTGTACTATTTTAAGATGATTTAGTTCATTTTCAGAGTTTCCTTTTGTTTACTTTCAAACATAAAGAATATTCAGAAAGTTCAAAGTTTTTGGGGTTTGGGACTATATTTAAGTTTCCTTTCAGTGAATAAATTCAGTGGAATATACTTTAATTTAGATTTATTTTTTTTTTAAACAATGTCACGATTTTATCCAGTGTTGAATAGGAAGTTAGTATCAGTAATTTTGTCTAAATATACTTCTAACCTAGGGAAATAAAGCATCTGGTTAAACAATAGAGGAGACTCGAATATAGCAAAATTATCTTTCTACTTCTCTCTGGTCCTCCAGCAAATGGAGAAGTTGATATGCATTTAAGCTAAATCCAAATGCAGTCACCTAATACTAATTTAATCGCATTTCCTCCCAGACAAATGCCTGATTAGACAGGGTATTAAGAATTCATTTTTCATCTGTCTCCATTCTCAAGCTTCTAACACCAAACACCTTTATTGTGGAGGGTTGTTTGTGAGGCTTTGAAAACATGAATGTGAAAAGCTCATGCTTTGACAAAATGGCTCATTCAGGAGCACAGTTCTAATGAAAATTCTGTACTGACATACTGAAAAAATACAGAGCTCCCCTGAGTATGTTTTCTGAGGTATCGTGCTAGTGGAATACATACACTGAAATAAATAAACTGTATTCTGTACAACTGTCAGCCAGATTTGCAAAGAGTGGGTCAATGGTGCCCAGATGGTCTCTTGCATTTCCTGTTCCTCCAGTACATGAGATTTATTTCCAAAAGAGATAAAGAACTACACATATGCAATCAATATACTTACACAAGAGAAGAGGCTTAATGACATTTACAAAATGTTCTATCCTGAGTGAGAAGAAAGCCATGGGAGAATATTCTTCTTAATACCAAACTTTAATATTTGCTTCCAAATGCAAACTTAACAAAGTAACAGTGTGTGTATGTTTAAATCACACTAAATGGATCCTAGTTGTTAATGTCCTTGGGAATATAAATATTTTGCTAATTTTATGAACTAAGATACATCACATACTAAATATAGAACAATAAAAAATGCTATGAATATAAGTATGCACATGCCAGATTTAGGTATTGCCGTGCTTAGACTATTGTTCTGGTACTGACATGCAAGCTAAACATAGAGGTAATATTATAACACTGCTGCTAAGAGACATATGCCCTGCTCTTGACCTGTACACACTGCTGAATTTTAACATTAAAGTCACGATAGGTTTGCAATGTATATTTTTTGACTTATGTTTTCCATACTTCAGTGTGCTTGTTCTATTATAAATAACAATATTTGTTTAATATCAGAAATAAATATCCAAAAGGAAGAGTGAAAAATTCATCTTTTTTTCCTTGCTTTTAAACAATACATATGGATGTGATATAAAAAAAGATGTAAGAATAATATCCCCCTTTCAGTGGAATGGAATATGGAATAAGGAATATCCTTGTAGCTTCCTTGTAACAGATAACGGTCCTGCATCTTGTTTTATTCTGACTTCCCTCACACCCTGCCATCCCCACATGCCCAGTTCTCTTTTTTCTGCAGCCCCTAACTTCAGGTTAAATTCAGATTCCTCCTGACTACATTTCTGCAAAAGTAACACTGGTATTAGTCACAAGTTACATAACTGTCATCGATCTTTCTTGTCATGAGATATGGCTGATGTACCTGCTAAAGAGCCGCTAACATTGATCTTTATGAGTTTCTTTCCTTCAGTTAGCATCATATTCCTACACAGATTCTTCAGTTTAGCTGCAGTTACTTTAGACTACTAGTTTCCCTTCCAGAGCAGTATTAGGTATCTATTCTTGGAAATTAATCTTTTTTTTCCCCCTTACATTTGCTGACTTCAAACAGTCTGACTGGCACTTTATATTACATGTGTTGCTGCTGTTACCTAACCAGATTTTCTACAGCGTATCTTCACTGTTCAAGACACAAAAAATGAAAAGTGAAAGGGCCAGTTTTGCAAGCATTTATTATTATGAGGAGCCATGTTGAAATCAAAAAAGCTTACTCACATTGAGAAGTGTTGTGACCAATTGCAAAAGTCTGCAGGGTACTACTCTAAGGTGTACAGAATATCATCTTACCTTTTTAAATTCCAGAAATCTGGTGTACGAAGAGTATTTACAACAGGAAAATCTTTCAAAGTGTGGAATATTTCAGTCATCGCCAAACTTCAATGAAATTTAGGGCACTAGATACATATTAGTAAGTTTGTTACACTGTAGATAAAAATGGCAGAACATTTTATCTGTACATTTTTAAACGGTATGCCACAGCTAAATCATGTCATACGTGATTTCAGACACTAAACTGGGAGATCAGTTAAGGAAAAGGTTGAGTATTCACTTAGAGACGTTAGAAGATTTTTATACAAAAGCAAATTATATTGCACATGTACTCTGTATCTCTACGCATTGGGTTTGTGCAGCAAGGTTTTGGTAGCAGCAGAGCTACAGAGGTGGCTTTTATGAAACACTGCTAGAAGCATTCCTCATGTCTGATAGAGCCAATGCCAGCTGGCTCAAAGACAGACCCTTCCCTGGCAAAGAACAAGCCAATCAGCAACAGTAGTAGTGCTTCTGTGATAACATATTTAGAAAGGAGAAAAAAGTGGTTGTGCAACAACATCTGCAGATGTGAGAGAGGATTGAGAACATGTGAAAGAAACAACTCTGCAGACACCACTATCAGTGAAGAAGAAGGGAGAGGAGGTGCTCCAGGCACCACAGCAGAGATTCCCCTGCAGCCTGTGGTGAAGACCATGGTAAGTCAGGCTGTCCACCTGTAGCCCAAGGAGGACCCCAGGCCAGAGCAGGTGGATGCCTGTAGGAGGCTGTCACCTTGTGGAGATTCTGCACTGGGGCAAGCTCCTGGTGGCACTTGTGAACCCATGAAGAAAGGAGCCCACACTGGAGCAAGTTTGCTGGCAGAACTTGTGATCTCATAAGGAACCCATGCTGGAGCAATCTGTTCCTGAATAACTGTGCCCTGTGGAAAGGACCCATGCTGGAGCAGTTCATGAAGAACTACAACCTGGGGGAAGGACTCATGACAGAGAAATTAGCAGAGAACTGTCTCCCATGGTAGAGACTCCATGCTGGAGCAGGGGAAGAGTGTGGGGAAGGCGTGGCAGAGAGAACATGTGAACTGTGTAACTGACCACAACCTCCATTCTCTGTTCACCTGTGCTGCTTGTGGGGAAAGGGTAGAGAAAATAGGGAGCAAAGTGGAGCCTGGGCAGAAGCAAGGGGGGAGGGAAGGTGCTTTAAGATTTGGGGTTTTTTTCTCATGATCATACTCTGAATTTTGATTGGCAATAAATTAAATCTATTTCTCCACATAAAGTCCATTTTGCTCATGACAGGGATTGCTGAGTGATTTCTCTGTCCTTATCTTGACCCACAAGCCTTCTGTTACAATTTCTCTCTCCTGTCTGGCTGAAGAGGGAAGTGACAGCATGGTTTTGATGGGCAGCTGGTTTCTTGCCAGGTTCAATATGCACTCTTTCACTTGCAGGAGTGAATGATCAGCTAACAGCTAACACATACTTTAAAAAGGGCCAATTACAGTCCCATAGCCATAACACGCTTAGTTTATAAGTATAGCCTATCACTCATGTTTTTCTTTCTCAATGAAATGAGCACAAAACTGTGAAACAAAAATAAAACAGCAGTGACCTAATAACTTTAGGCATTACTGCTTTTCAACTGTAGCTATGAAAAGGTTAGTCTCTTTATGATGTATGAAGTTATGGACTTTTTCACTTGTCTGGGTCAGGAGCTAAACCATGTCAACTAAAGGGTAGATCTTAGATCCCTCGTCTGGACTACTAAATTTTGCATATGATTAATATAGTTTCCCAGTGCTTTCTCTATGTTTAAATTGGGTTGTATACCTTCTACAAAATAAAATCAGAAAATGAGGTGTTTTGAAGCAGAAAACACTGTCATTGCACTGACTATTGTTCATGTTACTTTCTGCATATAACTCTGCCACAGACAGGGAGACCTCTTACCTTTCCTTTATATTTATTTCAGAATCACTGAAAAGGTACCTTGACTCTGTCTTTCTATTACATCAAATTATCTTTGAACAGCACCACAGACTAAAGTTTCTCCTTTTGCTTTTTCTTCCAAAGTAAGAGTTTGTATTCTGGGTTGAATAGTTAAGAGACTCTCTTCAGTAGGAAAATTTGAAAGGAACACAGTTCTTTTTTGAATACTGCCTCTTTGCAATTCAATACATCCTGACTGTCCTGTGCATAATTTCATTTAGTTCAGGACAGTAAGCTGTCCTGGCAGTCTTCATATTTCATGCACTATCCTACTGCCAATCCATTGTATACTTTCCTTCCTTCTCCACTCTTATGATATACTCTTAGAAAAAGTAATATGCAAAAACTAATATTTTCTGATATCATTTAGGCATACATAAGAAGTCCATCTGGGACATTCAGGAAGCTTTTCTGTAGACCAGCATCTTAAAGAATGTGACTGGACTTACAGAACTGGAATTTTAGAGACATATCTCCTGGAACAAGGCCCAGTCTGACAACACCTGTGCTGGAAACTATGTATGTTAAACACAAATAATATTGAACCTCAGAATAGCCTCCAAACACACAGATCCATAGCTCAGTGTTGTAGGTAGTGTATTTCACCATTACCCTGAAAAGGTGCTGAAAAAGAGCCAGTGACACAACCCAGGGCTTTCGTAGCCCAAGAACTGGAGACCACAGAAGCACAGATACATGCATACATCCGGGTTTTTTTTGGTTTCTACAGCTGACTTTTGGAATAAACTGTCCACCTGTTTCCCCTTTTCAGACTAATTTTTCTCCTTGCTTTAAAAGTAGCAGCAATCACTTTCAGAGTTTGATTTGGATATCATCAAAATCAGTTCCAGCATGGCAGCTTTTTCCTGCATCTACTGTATGGCTGTAGTAATTACCTGCTGTCTTGTGTAGGGAGTTCAGGGTCACCACTGAGGGAGTCTAAACATTTAAGGACTGCAAAAATATATGAGTTGGTTGGCAATCTATATTGTCTTTTGACAAAGTACTGGAAACAGCCTAATAAATCCAATTAAATTAACTGGATCCTAGCTGGTTTTAGGGCATAACAGACATTGAGTTTAATGATAATAGTAAGCAATAACACAAACTCTTGTTGAGCAGCAGAAGACAAAGCAGAATAAGACTCCAACAGAACTGAAAGAGACAAACGTGTAGAAAACCTCCTCTGACAGGACTCCCTATAGTGGGAAGCCTAGGAACAGAAAGAATAGCTCTCCCATGTAGGCATGTGCAGCAGTCCAGTGTCTGGTGTCCAATGAATTGTCCCATAAAACCTTGTCTCTCCAGCCTAGATGTGGTAAGCTCAGCAGAATGAGACCTGGAAGCAGTTTTCATTTATAGGTCTCTGGGGCTTTCCTATCCAGCAGTCACTGGATGAAGGTGAAAACCCAAACTGTAGCTACTCTGGTCCTGTCACCACTACTCACACAGGAGGATCTCCCAAAAGGAACTTTTAAAGCAGACAAGATCAATGCCCTTCTCTTGAAGTCACTCTTGGGACCACCAGGCACTGCCCTATGCCAGCTCTGCTGAACTATGCCATCCTCTTCACTGCTGAAGGTGCTAGCAGCTGTCCTGATTGTGCTCTTGCTCTAACAACCCTTGTTTGTTTGCCTTGGCTTACACAGAATTTCAGACTGTGCAGGAAAGCTGCAGGCCCTATCACCTGGCTTAGTAATAGAACAAGCTCCTATGCCTACGCCATGCCTAGGGTGACTGGGTGTCTATTTCAATCCCCCTCCCTCATCCCCTGAATATTCATGGGTGCTTAAATGATACTGTGGAAGAGTAGAAGGTACGAAATTATAGGACTTGTGCATTGGTTAAATTCTTGAATATTTCATTCCTTTGGTAAAAATAAAACCCAATTAATAAATGTAGTAAACATAGGAAATTCTCGTAACACTCTTGGAAGACACTTCTGAAGCATACTGAATACTGGAGTCCTCAAGACATAACCACTTATGCCTCATAAACTCAGGGTGGCATAAACCCCTACATTTTCATCTGCATTTCCTTCTACATACTAATTCCAGCTCCATTGTTCGCAAGGAAAGCTTTGGTAATGTCTATTACAAAGGTCCATTCCCTGTTAATTTGATGGACTATGTTGTTTTTTTTAAAACAGGAAGTCTGATTATTTTTTTTTAGCAAAATCAGGGATTCATAGGTATCAGTAAAATAAGAAAATACGAAACTGCTAAGTTTTTGGATTTTTTAGTGCTAAAAGACAGCATTACATGAGCTTTTATATAGATCATTAATCTAGTCATTCCTTCTTGTAAGTGGGGCGAGTGCTTTGGGACATAAATATAATGTATTTGGCTGTTAGACATCTCTTCTGCAGATATAAGAATTGTATAAGGTTCATGCACTGGAGTGTCCTTCCTTAACCACTACGTGAAAGTCAGTTTATATCTGAAAAGGTGATCAGTAACAATTTTCCTGGACTTGAACTGCCCTGGAAACATACTTTTTTTTTTAATAGATGTATACAGAACCATATCTCTAGCATGTTGACTGTTGAGGTCTTTAAAAAAATGCCCCAATGGCATATTACCCACAAGAAAGATAAAGATATTAGTTGTTGCTCACTAGGTAGGTAACGACTGGGGTTTAGTTTTGTGTATTGTAAGTACTACTTCTTTCCACAATATCTCAGAAAAAACTTCCTATTAGCAGGAAAAGAGTCTAAGAAAGAATTATTATTTTTGTTTAAAAACATAAATGTGTCTCAGCTGGAAATGTGAGTTAATAGGCCATTTAGACTATTAAATCTTATGCAGACCCTATGTGAATGCATTTTGCAAAGTATGGTTAAATTATGGTGATTACCTGGTTCTGAAAAATAATATGTAGCCCCGAGCCTCATAAAAGCTTGTGAAGAGTCGACATATCATAGAAGCATGTCAATTCTCTCTCACTACTACTAAAAGTATTAATATAATAATAATCAGATTTTAAAATCTCCTGCCTTGCTCAGAACAAAGAGCTGCTTCTTTTATTAATTCAGTGATATATCTGAAAAATTACCCTGGGCCTCTAAATAACAATATGCACATAATAGATGTATCTATGATCAAAAAACCTTCTAAATTGCCAAGACACATGGATATTAAAATACTATGTTTCCTTTCTTTATTTTTTTTTTTCCAGAGCATACAAGTATAGGTGTAACTAATATGACACACTGTTATAAAGTTCATTTTTTAAAACAAATTAAAATTTGTCCTTGTGTTACTGCCAACTTCAGAAATTAAAGAGTCAAGATTAAAATAAAAAATGTTTGAGTTCTAACAACTTTCTAGATCTTTACGTGCATGGTGTATACTGCTTTACTAAAGTTCCATATGTCTATAAGCTAATATATGTAAATAAAAATGAGCTTTGGTTATACAATGCTGATGATCTTAAGTCTGGCCATATACCTGATTTTCTGCAGCCTTATAATATGATATACTTCTAAAACATCTAACTTGGTTTTAGCAGTTTTCATTTCTGCTTCTTCAATCTGCATCTGACTGTTTTGATTCCAAAATACTGTGCTAAAAAAGGTCTAAATTTCAGATTTTCTGCTACAAATTTGCTACAAATATTCTAAATCAACCTTCTTCTATTCTAGTGTGGCTGTTTAACAGTAGACAGTTTAGGTGAACTCAAATCAATGAAAATATTTGTTTCAATTTTTGTAGGAACAAAACTGCGATTTAAACTCAAAACTTTTAAAGATCATGAGATGTACTTCAAAGCGTCATGAAGTTAAGTTAAAAAAATACTTGCCAGACTTTCTGAAATGTATCATCTTAATTTCTTTTCTCTTGCCTTCTGATGTTGACATATGCCATATGGCAATATTCCATTATTACTACTTTTATTAAATTCCATAATGCCACTACTTTTTTTGTTGTTGTTTTTTAATACCCATGAATGTTAAACATATACTCCATGAATAACAAAAAAAACCAAGCCGTGCTTCCCACTTAACTCTATGATTCTAGTATCTGGGTCTTTCAGAAGATGAGCAAATTTCTGAAGGACCTATGGGCCTGGTTAAGATAGAGTTTATTTTTTCCAAAGCATCTCATCTATGTTAGAATTTTTAACCTAAATAGTACTGATAGCACACTAATGTTCTAGCTTTTGCTGAAGACCATTTGCATAGCATCAAAGACTTCTCTGTTTCTTATGCTGCCCTCACAGTGAAGAGATTAGGGGTGTGTGATAGTTTGGAAAGGGACACAATTAAGCAGATGACTCAAATTAACCAAAGAGATATTCCAAACCATATAACATTGTGGTCAGCAATAAAGGGAAAAGAGGATTTAGGAGATTTAGCCATCTTTTGTTCAGAAACTGGGTAGGCATCAGTCTACCCAGGAAAGGCAGTGAGGTGATTGCCTTTGCATCACTTCTCTTGCTTTGTTTTGTTCTCTCTTCTTCTAATAATCCTTCACTTATTAAATTATTATTATTATTACTTTTATTATTGTTACTATTATTTATCTTGACCCTCAGGTTGTCTTCATTTTATCCTTTCTTTCCTCTGCCCCCACCTCACTGGAGATGTGGATTATGGGGAGTGAGTGAGTGGTTCTCAGCTGCCCAGTGGTTAACCCACAGCACCAGCTCATCCACACAGATGCCTCCTCCCTCCTCCATTTTGGCTCACTGATTGTCTCGTTCTACCTAGTCAATTCTATGTTCCATCACAAATATCATTATAGTGAAATACAGAATTGTGGCCAATAAAGGTTATCATCAATGTATGCAGAAGATCTTAAACATGGAGAGTGTGTCATAAAATAAATCCACTTAAATATACGTACAGACACATTCTTTTCATTGTACAGTAAAATGCCCAAAGTAGGAAAAAAGAATTTGACTTATTGCTAGTCACTTATAAAAAATTTGTACTGGAACACCATTTGCTACCTTTAGTTTTTCACTGGCTTGAAGAGGTGAAATCAAAGCTTTCCAAGGCTTAATCAAAGTTTTTCTACAGACCTCAGTGTGGCCAATTAAATCCTACTAAGTGGACAAAACAAATGCAGAGAAGGACAGAGAAATCTTTGGTACTGAAAGACTGCCTAAAGTTACCAAATATAGACATTTTTTGCCTCTTTAGATATAGATTACAGTGTCCCAGAACTATTACTGTTGCTATTTTGCTTAAATACATACATATATTTAATTCCTCTACATGCTAAAGCAAGCTGTATCTGAAACATATACACTGAGAATTATCTTCTTTCAGTTCCCATTTAACTATTTCTCACAGAAGTTAAAGCAGGAGGATGTAAAAGCGCACAATTTTGCACTTAAGGCACACTGAAATAGGCTTCTGCTAACTTTTGGGTTTTGCTAAGCCAGGTATTAACATTTCAGGGTGTAGTAGTACTCATGCACAGGGAATTTTAGCAGATACTTCCCCATTGTCATTAATCAGAATAAACCCTATAAATAGTCCGCATTTTTGGTAAAAGACTCCCAAGTTTTTGTTATCTCCTATTCCATTTCTCTTGACAAGAATCCGTAATTGTGTAAAGATGCAGTCTTGCTCTTTTAACATAAAGATTCCCTAAGCTTTATTAATGTCTATGTGGACATTTATATGACACCTCAGACATTCAAGATACCTGAGCTGCAGCTACAATGTTACAATGTGAAAAGAACTATGTGAAGTTTTAATTATAACTAGAATATTTTTCTCTTCATCACTTCCACCACAGGTCCTTACTACCTCTATTTGAATTTAAATATTGTATAGGAATGTCTTTGAATGGAACAAAATACATACAGCATGATACACTTGACTGCACTTGAATTCAAGTCTCATTTCAGTCACTTTTTAAACCAGGCACTGCAAAACACTGGGAGAACTACTCAAAGCATTTTAATAGATTTTCCCTCAACTAATACTGCTCTAAAAAATAAAATAATCAAAGAATACATGTTTTTAATTTCTCTTGCAAAATGTGTTCCTTTTACCCCATGCAGATTTGCATTCACTTTAAAAATTTTTTTTGTTTCTCCCATGTCTCATGCAGAGGATGACAGTTTCATTAGTCACCATGTACTAATCACAATTTTAGTAGAAAATAAAAGATTACTTATTCCGGTGGTTGTGAGTTTGTGTCATTTTTGCACTTTCCATGAGAGGAAGAGACAATCAGGAGAATAGGTCTCTGTTGACCTTTTGGGTCAGAAATATTTCATCATGAACTTTCCAGGATCAACTTTCTTTAGTGAAGATTCAGGGTGGCAAGAAAATTACCAGACTGGACTTCTATCACATGACATTACATGAGGGAAAGCTTTGTTTGTGGCAGAAGAGTAAAGAAAGGAAAAATGCTGAAGTTCCTCAATTCCTGCTAGTGGTGAATGGAGATGGTGAGAATACAGCTATACAGCTTTTCTTATGAGTCTGATATAGTCATAGCAGCTGCTGTTTCTGGCTATTTATTTTCTACATTTAAATCTGGCCTTGCAACCATCTTTCTTAATTAGTAATATTTTAACAAATGTCCTGTGTTCTGTAGAAGCTGATGCCACTGACCTTGCCTTGTCAAAGAGGTTTCTGTGTGGCCCGTGACTAGACTGGCCTGTGACTTGGAACCTGAACTTCAGTGGGAACCTATTGGCTTTGTAAAGCAGAAAAGAGAAAGACAAAGAAGGCTGAAAAAAATACTGCTGTATTATATAAAATATTTCTGCTTCATAGCATCTACTTCTGGCATAATTTTTTGTTAGACAGAAAATTCATCCAGCAAGAACCTCATGAACTCCAGGAAAAAATTATAGTCTTTAGCACAGACTTTCACTTATAACCCTACACTTCTGTGTTCCTCCATTCTTCTAAATACTAAACTGAAACATTTTCTTAATACCATGAAAACAAGTCCTGGCTTTACATCTTTTGATAAGGAAAGAAGAGGTAAGTGATGATGT
>VYZX01019827.1:0-26501 GCA_013401335.1 Brachypteracias leptosomus | reverse complement strand
TGTTGTGGGGGACCATGTCAAAGGCCTTGCAGAAGTCTAGATAGATGACATCCATAGGTCTACCCTTGTCGACTGATGCAGTCACTTCATTGTAGAAGGCCACTAGGCTGGTCAGGCATGACTTGCCCCTAGTAAAGCCATGCTGACTACCTAGGATTACCTCCCTGTCCTCCATGTGCCTCAGCATATCCTTTGACACTAGCCTCAGTAGATCTCAACAATTCCAGATCTTTAAACAGAAAGTCTTCATCTCCTGTACTAGAAACACACGCTACTCCAGGGAATACCACAAATTCTTCCTCTCTGCTGCTTTCTCCTTCTCCAGGCTAAAAACAGTCTAATGTGCACAGAAAATGTACATAGGTTTCAGGCTCAGAGTATTATGTTCAATTTGAGGCATATATATAATACTCTATAAAACACTTTTCTAAAAGATAATATATAGCAAGTGAAAGAGAACTTAGCCTTAATAATAAACCTGGAAGAGTTATAATTTTATTTGCTGATACAGAAACAAAGAACTCAAAGTCTGCACGTAGGGACAGCTTGCTTCTTGCCCAGGCAGGAGGGAGGTCTGCCTGCAGCTCACAGGGCTGGACATTTTATATCCTGCAGCGCCATCTGGCCCCAGGACATAAAACACCACCTCGGACAATGGCTGCTGAAGGACACTTTCTAGTGCTGTTAGGTCCATAAATAATTTCTGACCCTGGATGAAACACAGCTTTTGGCTTACTGTATGACTTTTTTTTCTCTCTACACCATAAATGCAGCTGAGCAGTATATAAGCTCCTCTGAGAGCTACCTGCTACAGGAAATAACTGACATACGCTATTTGCATTATTTCTCATACAAACTGAAACTTGAGATAACCTGAAATAATGAAATAAATTAAAAACCAGGGCATGTACATTTTTGTGGGTGTTTTGGTAGAAAACTGAGAACTTCAATAACAGAAGAAAGGAAAATGAAGGAAAAAAAAAAATCTAATAATGAAAGAAAGCTCTTGCCAGTTTTGCCAGTGTGGAACTTTGTTATAAGGGGGAAAAAATCTATAGTGTATTATATTATTTCTTTTTTTATTCCTAGAAATGTCAAATGAATTCCTTAGCTATTCCATACAAAGTTCAATTCACTCACACCATTTTGAAGTTCATCTAAATTAAATATCTAGATTTGGATATAAGTGAGTTTAAATCCACAAGGGAAAAAAAAAGGCTTTCAAAACTCTTGGTAGCTTCTTCATGATGATGTTCAGTTTAGTCAATACAAAATGTGAGCACAGGTGTTCTAAAATATAAGTTTCCGAAGACAGCATTGCTGATATTGTTCCATTTTTTCCTTCACAGTCCATACACTGTAATTTTTTGAGGATTTCTAGCTATGTTCATAGCAAGTGAGAATTAATTCTAATATGAAGTAAGGGCACGTCTACCTTTGAAATTTATCACAGAACAAATCATCTTCTCTATTGATTATGAGGGAGCCTACATAACTAGTTTAGCTTCCACTGTGTACACCTTGGTACCTTGGTTTTATTAGGACAGACCTGATTCTTCAAAGAGTGTACTTGAGCTCTAAGATTACCAGAGGTATTGTATTTTTTTTCTCATTTCCATGAGAACAAAATTTTCATAATTAATTTGTTTTAGCTTCAGGCATGTCTTTCTACACAAAGGATAACCTAAATCCAAACACTGGATGTATACTCTAACGGTGTTACAAAGTGGTACTCAACCAGCCCTGAGAAAGCCAGCTCGGAAGTCAGAAACTGAGTAGATCCACTAAAAATTTGAGAGTCTAATGCACCCTATTCCTCACTAATTACACAGCTAATTCAGGGCTTGCGTATCACCACAAAGCACTGTACTGTGACATGCAGACATACTCTAATTCTTAAGTTAATGGATAAAAACTTCTCTTCCAAGAAAAAATACCTGTGTTGCTTTTAAATGAGAACTTGACAGTAACCACACCCACATGAATTTTAAATTGCACATTTCTATTTTTTTCATAATAAAACTAAAAAAAATGCTGGTGCACAAGTGTCCCAGCACTTTTTAAAAAGACTAGTCTGAAGGGGAGAAAACATTAGAAGACTTGCAGCCACAAAGAAAATGAAGTGTTTGTCAACAGAAGGGTCAAGATTTCCTTGATGGTCTCCAAGCCCATACCAATCAGAGACTGAGCCTGCCCACAAGAGCTTTGCACAAATGGAGTTTAACTGGGTGTGAATCCTGATCCAGGAACCCACTGTGAAACAAGATTACCATGTTGTTTAACAATTACCCAAATATGTTTGTAAGCTTTTTTTCCACAGTCCACGTACTATCCTACTTGAGGAGCTTTATCACATCTAGCAATGCACGTTACTTCTCCCTTTTCATTATACTATCAATACTAAATAATTTCAGCTAATGAAAAGTTAATGATCAACTTTACTAACAGAAAACCTTAATTTGATGGTCAACTTCTCTCCCTTTCAAGCTAGAAGCTGTTAAGATGTGTGTGCACATATATGTGTGCATGTTTATGTTTGTACTGACTTGAAGAGTAAACCCAAGTCAGAACAAGTCATGTAAATCTTCTCATATAATGTGCTGTGCCTTTGTTTCCCTCCAGCAAAAGAGGGATTTTATTATAAATCATTGTATATGCATGTTAAGAGGTGCAAGTTAACCTTTTTAATATTTTGGGGTTTGTCACTTACAATGATATCACTTACATTGAAAAAAGGTCATATTTTTCCATCAAAAGTTATTAATTTTAAATGCAAAGTGTTTATGCTATCACTTATTAATTAGACCTGCTGCATTCATACATATTACCATTAAATGTGTATATAACATTAAGTTGGGGAGGAAAGGAAGGAGGAGCTCTATTTTGCATATACTCAATGTCTAATTAGGCTTCATATTTGGGCTTTTGACCCTGCTTTCAGCTGGGAGCCTGAATTAGCAATTGAATTTCTGTTGGGCTGGTGACCCCATTTGCAGTGTCACAGCCTGAGCTGGGCAAAACAGTTCTTTGGGAACCCTTGGCTCACAGTTACATGTTCTCCTTGTACTCACTATGATTCCCTGGGAGACTCAATTAAGGTAGGATCTTTCTTGCTCCAAACTTGCTCCTAAATTTCAGAGGCCTAATAAGGCAAACCTTCAAAAACAAGTTTTATAATATTAGTGAGGAGAGGTAGATGATCGTAAAGGCCTTCCAGGGGGAGAAGGCATCTATGTAATTTTATACCTAATGCAAGACTGGCAGACTGTCCCTCTGCAGTCCTTCAGAACCACCTGCTCTGTCTACTGACCACACGGGCAATTTAGACATTTACCATAGGAATACTTAACTGGTAAGGCACATAAAACATATTAGCAAGTCAGATGCTTATGTGTGGTGGTCTTGAGCCTAGCTTTGTTATCATCATATTTTAATTCATAGCTCCTATATGCTACTAGCATACACATTTCACCAATTTTGACATATTTAATGACTGAAAAAACAGGAATAAATAAGTGGAAGAAAGAGAAGAGATAAGATGAGGGCTGAATTTAAATGACTGTCATGTATGAAAAATCGAACTTACATTCCCAATGGCATCACCTCTGAATCTTGCCCTTAGAATTTACATTTTATCATCCTCATCAAGATCCAAAAAAATGCTTCCCTTCTCTTCCCTTCCAAAACAACTCTAAACCTTGCAGCATAAAATATAGTATAGCCACCCAGGCACCAAGCATAATAAAATCTAGCAACAATAACTCAAATACGTGTCTCCTTGTCTGAGTCACTTTAGAGACATCCAGAAACATAAATATATGTTTTCCCTGAAAGGTAACAGTTTTCTTCCTTTTAATCTGAAATAAAATTCTGTCCCCATCTCCCAGGGAACTAAAGGTGACAATAAGAGCTTGACAATGTTCAGGAGATGTGCTTTTCACATTAACATTGCCAACAGCTGCGCCATAAATACTGGATATACGGAAAGTGCATTCAATCATTATAGGAGATGCAATTTAAAATCTGAAATTCACTCAAATAAATCAGTAGAAAAGAGTTAAGGGACCAAAGTCTCCAAAACCTAAAATGCACCGCTTCTGTGTTCCAGCTTTATTTGCAAAGAATTCTAAAATCTACTGGAACAAAATATTCCCCTTAATGTTCTGTAAACCGCTTATGAAATATCAAGCTTTGTTCCGTTCATCTTTCCCTTTCCTGTGCTACTCCCTTGCCAGACGTCAAGGAGCTCATGCCAAATGTCTGCGAATTCATGGCTTATGAAGGGCAGGACTGGATGAGTGAAGGAAAATCATGCACAAAAGATAAATATATCACCCTCCCCCAACCTCCTCTCCTTTATCATCACCAACACACAGTTAAGCACATTTCACAGAGAGCTGGGAGCCAGTATGAGCATCTTGTGCTTATTTGAGAAATAGCACATACCGTCGAACCTCCTGCATTCAGCCCTGAAGGTCCTCTGTTCTGTTCCTGAGGGTATTTGACACAATGTCATTGACTACATGTTCTGTGCTAGTTTTGATCTGCACATTAGAGACCCTAAAGAAGGACTACAAGGATGCTGGTAGTAGCCCTTGCCAAAGACACCCTGTCATTGAAATAATGCTTGTGCCCTGCTGGCATATATAGAAAGTGTCCAAAAATCTGTAGGGGTGCCATGAACTGCAGTAGTGACTCAGGTCAACATTCTTATAGCCCCAGATACTTGGTGAAAAAATGTAAGGAACAGAGCAAGTACAGGATGAAAAACCTTTCAAAAAGCCAACAGTGAAAACACTGGAGAGTCCTGGGCCAGTTAGTATCCAGGACACATGTTTAACAGAGCACAATGAGCCAGTTGATATTTCTGAGGTAGACCTGGTAACTATTTCATGAGCAGATGGGAAATGCCATATTCTTTAGCAGACAGTTAACAAGAAAATAGCCTGAGACAATACTAAAATTATTAACAACTCTCTAAATTTATAAAAGGAGTCTCATCTGTACCACAGATATTCAAACTTCTATTGATTTATTAGTTCTACATGCAAGACTTTTTGCTTGAGCATCCCCATTCTCAAATGTCTCATGCAAGATAATTGAGGTAATTTCCTAGTATCTCCTTTTAACAAAATTAGTTCCATTAAAAAGCAAAGATAAAGATGTGGTGAACAGAAGAAGATATAGAAACTGCTATAAAACATAACTGATTGATTTATAGTCTCTTTAATAGACTGATCTAATGTGTCTAATATGTCTAAGTCTAATTCCAGACTCATTTGAAGGAAAAAAACCTCACATTGCCAAAGGACAGCCCATTTTATAAGTCAGAATAAAGAAAACAAGTTTCCCCACACACATCTTAAAGGTTGCCCTTATCAATAATCAACATAGGAAGTAAAAAAAAAAAAAGAAAGTACAAGAACCAAATGAAGTACAGAATTAAACGCTCCACCTCCAGCAGTCCCACAATGTCAGGAACATCTATCCTGCAGTCATCGCTCCATTCTCTTCACACTAGTAAAAGATATCATTAAATTACATATTTACAAATCTAAAACAAGCCCCATTCCTTCAAAAACCAGTCCCAGACTCTAAAAGTCACCCTGATGACTCTCCTGGATCACTGCAAACAGGAGTAAGGATTAAAGCAGGATGAAAACATATTATAGATTGCCTCAGAAAGCAGTCCCTGGGGAAGTGCATTTGCAAATAGAAGTAATGTAGGAGGAATTTCTAATTCTAAATCTCTCATTCAGTTTCCTCCTTTATTGAAAATAGTGTATCAAAACACACATACTACCTCTGCAGCCTGACATTCTCTTTCAGCCTCTCGGTGCTACTGGAAAGGAACAGTGTTTTGATTTATTTTGCCGTTCAGAGCCTATTACTCTTAGCCATCTAAAGTACACATGTTCCTTCTTTCTAGTATACAGAAATGTCTCTCATTCCCAGAAAGTATGTGTTTTTTTAATGAAACCGTACTTTTCACAATATTTTCTATTTCTTAAGCAATTCTAAATGAATGAAATGAAAAATAGGCATATATAGGAAATTTAGGGTGCTTTCAATATAGCATACAAACTACTGTATTGTAAATGACCGCTTTATAAAATGATGCAGTCCTGTTTGATTTCAATCGCAGTTAAAAGTAAAATAAAGCCATTTCCTGGTTGATTTCAGTTGGAATTGGAGATAGTTTTTCAATATGACTCTCGGCAGTGCTTAAAAAAGTGGGGGAAAGAAGCAGATAAGGCACTGAATGAAATAAATGGATCCAATCTGAACCCAGTTACTTTAGAAGTTGATAGCATATTGGAAAGGCAATGTGCGACCAGCAACCTCAGCCATAAGAAACTTAATGATGGATGAAAATGAAAAACGTCAGGATGTCTATTTATCTATGAGAATTAGAATCCTTTAAACAAATTATGAGTGAAAGAGCTGTAGCTAAACCAGATTTTAAGCCAATTAGAAATGAATGAAAAATCTAATTTAAATGGACATCATTTTTCACTACTATTAGAAAAACTATACTTTCTACATTTCATTGAAGGTGATAAATTTATTGTGACACCTGAACAGGACAGCTATTTCTTACTACAAGACAGTTTCTTCTGCTTAACAAATAGACAAAACTAACCCTCAATTTTGGATTTTATTTCCTGGTAGTGAATGATTCATAATTGTAAATTATTTCTATTACTCTTACCTATAATGGGTGGGTTAAGACAAGCTTTCATTGGCATAATCAACAAAAATAGTTTGGACTTTACTGCATCATTATATCTAGGACAATTCTGTCTCAGAATCCAAAGTTAAGCTGTTAATCCACACAATGCACGCCAGTTATAAAGTGCTGGATTCTTGTCTCCCCTGTAGCTCTGAAAGTTTTGTATCTTTACACTCATAGCAACATAACAGAGATCAGATCTAGCCTACTACACCTGTCATTATGTTGGTCATTATATTGTACATGGCAATCTTATGAGTTACGCTGCCATAAACTATCCTCTAAAAAGACACAGGTTAGACAAAATTCACAATATGAACACCTTTTTCTCCTTTCCTACACACATAAACACAGAGCACATTAGAGAGATGCAAGAGCGCCTGCAAGGTCAAAGGCTTTATCACCTACCCTTCCCAGACATGACTGCCCACTTCAAGGGCTGGCAAAAAGATGCACGGTGAGAAAGTCTACATGGTTTTGAAACAGGAGGGGAGGATATTTTTAGGGCTTTGTACTGCAGCCAGCATGGACAACAGTGAAGAAACAAGCCCTTAAACCTTTGCCGATCCAAAGGCTGGAGCTCAGTGCAGAACATCAAGCAAAGAGGTAAGGGGTAATCTTCCCTCTTCTTCTCTCTGTAGATAGTAGATGAACTCCATATGGAAGATAACTTAGAAGCGGCAGCAACATCATTGCAGAGACATACTTTCCTATCACCTAATGCAGTTCAAGCTGACTGATTTCATGGGGGTGTCTGTGACATGAATGAGAGCAGAAAAATACTCTTCTGTATCAGAATTAATATGCTGCTTTCCTTGGAAGTTGTTATTGTGCATCACAAGCAAAAATGCTGCTAGATGATGAGCAATGACATTTGCAATCCACAAGTAAATAGAGTATTTGGTGTTGCTGTAGTCTATAATGTATCACTACACTGAATTGTATTAAGGTCAAACAGATGCTGTAAGATTATTTTTAAACTGGATACATACTAATTTGATTGGACCATAGCTGCTTTTGTTTTTTTCAAAAAAGACATAATAAACATAATCTTTTTTCCCTCCACTTGATCTGATTTACTACGATTTTAATGTACACAGAAAGACTTTGATTATGCTATCCTCAGTATCTACGATATCACTTAACAGAAAAACAGGTAAATCTGTTTGACAGTAAAGAGAAAAATCATGATTTTCCTTAAATATGCATTCTAAAGTATAGCCAGTAAATTGATAAAATTTAAATTTTTATCTTGAATAACTTAGTGATGCCCAAAGCAAAATTTCATATTTCTAACCCTCAGTCATTACCAAACATTTTCTTAGAAAATTAAAATTATGTATTTTCCTTATGAAAGGAAATACAAAAGCAAAAGCTTACAAAAATACTGCCATTTGACTAACCATGCAAACCTTGCTTTCCCTATCCATAATATAAACTTACTTTAGCACTGAATGAAAATTTTCAATTGAAATGCCAAAGTGTGTTACTTTAATTCCAGATATGTAGCTCTTCACTATTGTCAATTTGGCTAGTATGGCATTTCCCTGTTTTCTACTGAGGGCACCTAACTCAATGCTAGGAGCACTTGCCTCGAATGATTACAAAGACTTCTAGTCCTTGAAGAAGCTATATGGGAGGAAAAAGAGAATTTAAAAAAATCTAAATGAACTGTAAATCTCCCAGAAAGAATAACCTCTAAAAGTTACCCATTGTTTCCATACTCCAGATTTTTAGAATAATGTTGCATGAAGAGATGTTCCCCTATACAGCCTCTTAAATATGCTGAATATTCCTAACTTTTTAAAAAGGCCTTTGAAAGATCACTGCTTATACAGCTTTCATTACCAGCATCCAAGTCTCATTGTTTTCAGTACATTTCTCCCCACAAGAGAGAATGAGCAGGGCTGGTCTGAGGGATGTGGATAACTGCTGGAGGTCCAGGCTACAGCGCAGCCCCAGGCTCGGAGGCACAGTTGGGTGGTAAGAAGCTGCAAGAAGGGGAAAGGACAGGCCTTGATGACCTTCAAGACCATAATGGTGTGTCTGTCAAATAGCAGAGAAAACCACATGAAAAACTTTGTTCTGTGGAGCTCTGTGACGATAACAGAAGGAAGGAAACAGCTCAGGGGGTAGAGAGACCAGGAACCTTATAGAAGACAAAGGTGACATTTTTCAAGCCATCTAAATGATTCAGGCTCCTATCAGCATTTGAAAACAAACAAAAATAATCAAGAGCCAAAAAGAAATAATCCTGAGAGATATGAAGAAGGTCCTCTGATGCATTAATCAGACTCATGCTTAGTGTGGTGTCATGTGCCATAGACTGGCTGTTACCAACTTCTGAAAAAAAATCCTTCTAATTGCTATTACGTGCAGGATCATAATCCAGGTGTTTTTAGATGAGCTAACGAACATTCAGCTGATACAAAATTTCCTTATAGAGAATTTTGCTACCTACTGATTGCAACTCACTGAGAGGGACATAAAGAAGCTCTTGCAATGTCTTACAAGCAGTAGATTAAGCCATGGCTGGATGAAAAGGTACTTGCTTTCCTTGGCAGTTACAGACCCCTGCAGTAACATCTCTACTCCTTAACCTCTTTACTAATTTGCAACTGCTCTAGGATCACAGCTGGGAAATAGTACACTGCACCAGAAAAAAAGGACTATGCAAAAAAGGTTTTGCAGTTTTCCTTCTTGAGCAACACTGCTACCACTTACATTACTATTGAGTTGTACTTCTAACCCCATCAGGAGTTTTAAACCATCCTCCCGATCACCAATTCTGTTGCACTGAGCACTGCAGAATACACTTAGCATATGCAAGGCTAATTAAAACAAAATTCTAATTAGTATCTTTCTGGTTTTGAATCCATACAGCATATATTGAGAATTAATTAAAAAATAAAATTAATTATGCATTAGTATTTGTCTCGGGTTATCAGCAGACAATCTATGTAAAATATGCTATCTGGTTAAAGATAGGTCACCTATTAATTAAGAACACTGTGACCAAACTAATGGATGGAGGTCTTAGTAATTCATAATAATGGCATTAATGAGAGCCATGACTTGCATTTTAAATATATTAATGTGTACTTTGAAGAAATAATGGTATCAGAGCAGCATTCATTTACTCTCATCAAGCCTAAGCCTTGTCATAAACACAGGTTATTCTCTTTTGAAGACAACATATTACCAGCTAGATTCTCTTCCTGATGCATAAAGATCTACACTCTCAACCTGGCACCTTTCAGGGAGAGACCATGCCCTGTTTTATTTCTCAAGTTCTATTAATTATGTTTATTTGTAGAGGATCGGACAGAAGTATTTAAAAAGCAGTGAGTGCACTCCTGTTCACATTCTTCAGTGTTGAGGATGATGTCAATGTAATCAGCATTCTTAATTACGTCCTTGAAATGCGAGAAGTTTGCAAATCACTTAGATGTTAAAAACAGAAGAAGAAAAAAGAGGCAAGGGGTCATTTGAAATAAGAATCCATTCCTAAGAAAGAAGCCCTAATTTACTGAAGGTCCTGATTACTGTTACTTTACCAAGACCTTGCTGAAACAGAGAAATGATTTATTTGTGGCATGACCTTGACAAAGCTACTCCCTTCTGCAAGAAGAAAATTGAAAAGTAATAGCTGGCAATGACACATTAGCACCAAAACTCAAATCTGTGTATTTGGATTCCTGCCATTGTTATTTTATTTTCCTTTATTTTCTGGAGCAGGAAGAAAAATGTCTCTTAAACTTCATTCATTTAAGATGCAAACCTCTCAGGTACAGAGAAGTGCTGGAAGGTACTGATTACAATGAATTTTTCCCACCACCACTACAACCATCCTCTCTGGGAGATGAAGAACATTGGCCCAGCTTCCTGTAGGATCACATCTTTTGTAATTAGTTACTTGATCCATCTCTCTATGAACTCAATGGGGATCTTTCCCTTGATTTCAGTAGGATTGTACTGAGCTCTCAGTAAGTTCAGCGTGAGCTTAAAAAGACTACGAGGTTTGCCATTAGATTAATTGCTATCTTTTGAGGGGCCAGATTTTGCAAATCGAAGAATTCTCTCAGCTTTTGCTGAAATCAATGGGATTCACAGGAGGTGCTAAGCTGCAAGTTCAACACCCCATCTGTATCCTGCCTTTTGCAGCAGCCATAAAATGATGCTAGGAGACTGGATTATGACAGTCTTGTGCAAGCAGATATGCTTAATGACTCTTTTAGTTAATCTGCACAATTGCCTCAGTACATAGGACATGGTTCTTAAAAATACTTGCCAGTGTGCACAGCAAATGCTTTAAAAGTTAAAAATCTCTAATTAAATACATGGAACAGGGCTTTGGGGGAAACCCAAAAGCCCAGCATACAATTAGCATCCTCTAAAAGTCTGAGGTAGAGCAAGATCATCATATTCTGCCCCAAGGTAGCTCACATATTTCTTCCATTTTACACATCTCATATTAATAGGCCAACTGGGTGAGAAATAGAGGAACAGTGGCCAAATCACAGATAAAACTCCAGGAGACTTACTGACAGATTGCAACATAATTCCACCCTTTTAGCTTGCTTGTTTGTATTTTAGTTGCCAGACACTTTCACAGACCCATTTTTAATGCAGAAATTTATTATTTGTTCCTTTAATGGTTTCATAAAATATTTATCATGGTCTGTTTAAATAAAGAAATGGCATCATGCATAAAAAATGGAAAATAATGTGTCTGTAATAAGCTAGAGGTTACATTTAATGAAACAATGCCCATAAATGAGATTTCATTGTGAGTGCTGATAATGCTCATTTCAGATGAATGCACTTTGTATTTATTAGTTTTAAGCGTGTTCATCCTCAGCTTCTGTAATCTGAATTACAATATCCACTCAGATGAGAAAAGTAATTAAATCATTAAGACATACCTTCTTAGGGCTGGGTGATTCTATGGATATGCAACAGTTGGCTGGCTCCTGCCCTAAGCCCCTAGTGCAATAGATTAATTGTTTTCTCATTATTTTCCAGGGGTTATCTATACTCCTGGCAATGCGCATGTACGGCCTAAGTAAAGGCCCTGTGCCTCATGTGCACTGCAGCAACATGTGCATCTATCTTTGGGCTACTGGCACAAGAGACAGCAGGTTCCTCGTATGAATAGCTACAGAGAATTACTTGTCACATCATGCTTGAAGCAAAACTCATGAATGGCAAAGAGATGGCTATTGGACATTGTCAAGGTCTGGGAGACACTGGACTCTGTATTTGTTTAAGCTACGTTCAGTGGATTAAATGTAAAGCTGTACATATACTTACACTATACACACACAATTTCAGTAGAAACTACTCCACACTAGGATAAATTATGAAGCCTGCATTCATATATTCAATTACTCTGTCCTTACGTGTTGCAAGGTTTCCAGCAAACGTCATGGAAAAGTTCAGAAGATTCATAGTCTTTCTAAAGTTTGCATAAATATTATAAATGAGTCTAATGCCCTCTGCTCAGGACAGACCATGCCCACTGAGAATATTATCATGTGGATTCCTCCCAGCATCAGCTCTGTGTCACAACAGAAGAAAGTTTCAATATCCCTCACTCATTCCCATCTCCAACATTGCAGTCCCATGCCATTTGCATTGCTAGTGCACAGATTATCAAAAACAACACTGCTCAAGTAGGAATAAGATAATGTCACCATCATAATGTAAGCACCATAATAGGAGCTGACAGAAGAATTAAAAGCTTTCTAGCATTCTTTATAAATAGACTCTTATTTAGGTGCTTCAATCAGTCCTTAGAGAGGGGTTTTCCAGAGGTCACCTTCCCAGAGTTAAGCTCCTAAGTGTTATTTGCATGTATCTGCGATTTACATATGCACCTAAAAGTCCTCAGTACAATTACCTGAAGTCATCTAATTTGAGATGTATACATTGAAGGTATCTCAGATAGTCACTTCGTGTTCTCTTTATCGTCAATGAAAAGAAATGACACAGAGCTGTGGTTTGTATATATATAAGACACAGAAGGCTGAAGCTCAATTAAGAGTTGAAACTGGCCACTGATGTGTCAGATAACAAGAATGGCTTTAAGTACATTAACAGTAAGAGGAGATCTGAAGAAAACATTGGACTGGTATTTGTTGAAGATGGTCATCTGGCTAACAGGGATGAAGGAAAAGTAGAAGAATTCAATGCTTTTTTTCACAGAAACACAGAATAGTAGTGGTTGGAAGGGATCTCTGGAGATCATCTAGTCCAAACCGCCTACCAAAGCAGGTTCACCTAGAGCAGGTTACACAGAAACGCCCAGGTAGGGGTTTCTTTGCCTCAGTCTTTAATAATACTGATAGACCTGGGGCTGTCCAGTTCCCTGAGTCAGAGGACCACAAGTACAGGAACAATGACTTTCCATTTTCAGTGGACACTGAAATTGCAAGGGGCCAGCTCTATCAGCTGAATGTTCACAAGTCCACAGGGCCTGATGGGGTTCATCCCAGAATTCTAAAGGAGCTAGTGGATGCTATGGCAGGACCCCTCTCGATCATCTACCAAAGGTTTTGGGAGCCTGGGGATGTCTCTGCTGACTGGAAGCTGGCCAATGTTATTCCAATTTACAAGAAGGGCATGAGGAAAGTCCCAGGAAACACCAGACCTGTTAGTCTAACCTCAGTTCCTGGAGAAAATTGTGGAAAAGATCATACTGGGTACTACTGAAAAGCATTTAAAGAATAATGCAATCATCAGGCATAGTCAAGATGGCTTCACAAGGTAAGTCCTGTGTAACTAATTTGATAGCCGCCTTTGATAAGGTCACCTGCCTAGTGGACTAAGGGGAGTCAGTGGACGTAATTTTTCTGGATTTTAGTAAAGCTTTTGATACTGTCCCTCACCACATCCTTCTGGACAAGTCATCCAGCTGCACAATGAGCAGGTTCACAGTTCACTGCATGAAGAACTGACTGAGAGCACAACTCCAAGGGTTGTGGTGAAAGGGGCTACATCTGGCTGGTGACTGGTCACTAGTGGTGTTCTTCAGGGCTCAATTCTAGGGTCAGTTCTGTTCAATATATTTAGCAACAATCTGGATGCAGGACTTGAATACAATAGCAAATTTGTTGATACCAAACTGGGAGGTCTTGATCACTCTCTTGAGGGACAAGAGGCCTTGCAGAGGGATTAGAGAGTCTGTAGCATTGGATAATCTTTAATGGCATGNTAAATAGACTCTTATTTAGGTGCTTCAATCAGTCCTTAGAGAGGGGTTTTCCAGAGGTCACCTTCCCAGAGTTAAGCTCCTAAGTGTTATTTGCATGTATCTGCGATTTACATATGCACCTAAAAGTCCTCAGTACAATTACCTGAAGTCATCTAATTTGAGATGTATACATTGAAGGTATCTCAGATAGTCACTTCGTGTTCTCTTTATCGTCAATGAAAAGAAATGACACAGAGCTGTGGTTTGTATATATATAAGACACAGAAGGCTGAAGCTCAATTAAGAGTTGAAACTGGCCACTGATGTGTCAGATAACAAGAATGGCTTTAAGTACATTAACAGTAAGAGGAGATCTGAAGAAAACATTGGACTGGTATTTGTTGAAGATGGTCATCTGGCTAACAGGGATGAAGGAAAAGTAGAAGAATTCAATGCTTTTTTTCACAGAAACACAGAATAGTAGTGGTTGGAAGGGATCTCTGGAGATCATCTAGTCCAAACCGCCTACCAAAGCAGGTTCACCTAGAGCAGGTTACACAGAAACGCCCAGGTAGGGGTTTCTTTGCCTCAGTCTTTAATAATACTGATAGACCTGGGGCTGTCCAGTTCCCTGAGTCAGAGGACCACAAGTACAGGAACAATGACTTTCCATTTTCAGTGGACACTGAAATTGCAAGGGGCCAGCTCTATCAGCTGAATGTTCACAAGTCCACAGGGCCTGATGGGGTTCATCCCAGAATTCTAAAGGAGCTAGTGGATGCTATGGCAGGACCCCTCTCGATCATCTACCAAAGGTTTTGGGAGCCTGGGGATGTCTCTGCTGACTGGAAGCTGGCCAATGTTATTCCAATTTACAAGAAGGGCATGAGGAAAGTCCCAGGAAACACCAGACCTGTTAGTCTAACCTCAGTTCCTAGAAAAAAAATTACAGAGAAGATCATACTGGGTACTAGTGAAAAGCATTGAAAGAATAATGCAATCATCAGACACAATCAACATGGCTTCACAAGGTAAGTCCTGTGTAACTAATTTGATAGCCTTCTTTGATAAGGTCACCTGCCCTGTGGATGAAGGGGAGGCAGTGGATGTAGTTTTTCTGGATTTTAGTAAAGCTTTTGATACTGTCCCTCACCACATCCTTCTGGACAAGTCATCCAGCTGCACAATGAGCAGGTTCACAGTTCACTGCATGAAGAACTGACTGAGAGCACAACTCCAAGGGTTGTGGTGAAAGGGGCTACATCTGGCTGGTGACTGGTCACTAGTGGTGTTCTTCAGGGCTCAATTCTAGGGTCAGTTCTGTTCAATATATTTAGCAACAATCTGGATGCAGGACTTGAATACAATAGCAAATTTGTTGATACCAAACTGGGAGGTCTTGATCACTCTCTTGAGGGACAAGAGGCCTTGCAGAGGGATTAGAGAGTCTGTAGCATTGGATAATCTTTAATGGCATGACATTTAACAAGAACAAATGCCAGATTCTGTACCTAGGACAGAGTAACGTTNCTAGTGGATGCTATGGCAGGACCCCTCTCGATCATCTACCAAAGGTTTTGGGAGCCTGGGGATGTCTCTGCTGACTGGAAGCTGGCCAATGTTATTCCAATTTACAAGAAGGGCATGAGGAAAGTCCCAGGAAACACCAGACCTGTTAGTCTAACCTCAGTTCCTAGAAAAAAAATTACAGAGAAGATCATACTGGGTACTAGTGAAAAGCATTGAAAGAATAATGCAATCATCAGACACAATCAACATGGCTTCACAAGGTAAGTCCTGTGTAACTAATTTGATAGCCTTCTTTGATAAGGTCACCTGCCCTGTGGATGAAGGGGAGGCAGTGGATGTAGTTTTTCTGGATTTTAGTAAAGCTTTTGATACTGTCCCTCACCACATCCTTCTGGACAAGTCATCCAGCTGCACAATGAGCAGGTTCACAGTTCACTGCATGAAGAACTGACTGAGAGCACAACTCCAAGGGTTGTGGTGAAAGGGGCTACATCTGGCTGGTGACTGGTCACTAGTGGTGTTCTTCAGGGCTCAATTCTAGGGTCAGTTCTGTTCAATATATTTAGCAACAATCTGGATGCAGGACTTGAATACAATAGCAAATTTGTTGATACCAAACTGGGAGGTCTTGATCACTCTCTTGAGGGACAAGAGGCCTTGCAGAGGGATTAGAGAGTCTGTAGCATTGGATAATCTTTAATGGCATGACATTTAACAAGAACAAATGCCAGATTCTGTACCTAGGACAGAGTAACGTTGACATACATATTCTCAAGTATTATCTTTTCCTAAAGGTAAACCTACTCTCTACACCGTAACAGTATTTTTTCCAGTGGTGATCAAATTCTATTGAAAATGTACGAGATTTATAATGCTAAGGTGCTTTAAACTTTACTATTCGATATGACCATGAAGAGTGAAAAAAAGGAAAAGAAGATGGTGTTAATAGGACGTTAACNCCTGTTAGTCTAACCTCAGTTCCTAGAAAAAAAATTACAGAGAAGATCATACTGGGTACTAGTGAAAAGCATTGAAAGAATAATGCAATCATCAGACACAATCAACATGGCTTCACAAGGTAAGTCCTGTGTAACTAATTTGATAGCCTTCTTTGATAAGGTCACCTGCCCTGTGGATGAAGGGGAGGCAGTGGATGTAGTTTTTCTGGATTTTAGTAAAGCTTTTGATACTGTCCCTCACCACATCCTTCTGGACAAGTCATCCAGCTGCACAATGAGCAGGTTCACAGTTCACTGCATGAAGAACTGACTGAGAGCACAACTCCAAGGGTTGTGGTGAAAGGGGCTACATCTGGCTGGTGACTGGTCACTAGTGGTGTTCTTCAGGGCTCAATTCTAGGGTCAGTTCTGTTCAATATATTTAGCAACAATCTGGATGCAGGACTTGAATACAATAGCAAATTTGTTGATACCAAACTGGGAGGTCTTGATCACTCTCTTGAGGGACAAGAGGCCTTGCAGAGGGATTAGAGAGTCTGTAGCATTGGATAATCTTTAATGGCATGACATTTAACAAGAACAAATGCCAGATTCTGTACCTAGGACAGAGTAACGTTGACATACATATTCTCAAGTATTATCTTTTCCTAAAGGTAAACCTACTCTCTACACCGTAACAGTATTTTTTCCAGTGGTGATCAAATTCTATTGAAAATGTACGAGATTTATAATGCTAAGGTGCTTTAAACTTTACTATTCGATATGACCATGAAGAGTGAAAAAAAGGAAAAGAAGATGGTGTTAATAGGACGTTAACGTGCCAAAAGTAATATTAATGCAGGCGCGATGCATATTCTGTGATGTTTCTTCTAACTGCTGAGCTGGAAACTGTTTTCCTGTCCCACAGAGTATTTCCACATTTTTAAATATTCAACTGCATATGAGGACAAGATAAAATTATGTGACAAAGAGAGAGGAGAGAGAAAGTTCCGGCAGATACCTACCCAAGCAAGAGAGTAAGACCAGTGATCAGGCCTTTACCTTAGATGAACCAGTAACTTGAATCAAGCACAGCAAAGACCTGAAAGTGCGTATTCTTCAGTTGTCCAGGCTATTGGCTATTCTGTGCACTCAGTCCTTCGTTTTGATGAGAGACTCCCTTCTGAGCCTAAGAAGCCATTTTCCAATAAAAGACTAATCAAAATTTTATTTGATTCCCGAAACAGCTCTACTTGCTACGTTTTGCAACTTAAAGCAGTAATAATCTACATACTTCACTAGGAGGAAAAAAAAAAAGCGGAAGTTGGAACAGTTATTAGAAACTTTCTTTTGTATTATATTTTGACATTTCAGTGGTGAGGAACTTAAAAGTTAATAGCAGCAGATTACCAAGTATTTTGTTCCTCTGCTAAGAAAAAGAAAAGAGAGGGGGAAAAAGCCCTTGCATGATAAGTTGATTTTAAAATGTTCCAGTTAGACTTTGAAGTTTTTCATTCACTGAGTTGAATGTTAGTGAGTAAATTTACATTTTCTGTGAGCTTTGTGTTAAGCTAGGCAAGTAAAAATGCTTTTTCAATCATGTATGACTCTCTATTTTTATTTTTCCTTCAAACAAAGAAAAGCACTGATTCCTTATATAAAAGAATCTATGTGTGAAGATCTGAGTTTCAAGCTTCAAACATTTTGCTGCAGTTCTGTTCAAAATAAAAAAAAAGTAGTTATATGTATTTTTAAACAATAGAAAAAGTATTCTTTCAACAAAAAATCTCTAACTCAAAAATAGCTGAAGGAATTGTATCTCAACAATTGTATCAACTTCGCAAATATACTATTTTCAAAGATACAGGCAAGCACAAAAAATGTCAAGCTCTTAAATGAGTGTTTCAGAAAGACATCCAATTTTTTAGGCCCTCAATTATTACATATATGACCAGTGGCTGCTGTTAAAGAGCAAGAGTAAGTCACTAGTCAAAATAATTCATTACAGAATACACCATACTTTTAGTCATCATTTTGACATCTGATAGATAAAACACATTGATTTGACAGTGAAACTATAAATTCAGAACATTAGAACTTCACTTCTGACATTAAAACAAGAAAATCACACTCTTATGAGGACAGAGTAAGTCCCCTAATCAATATGCACCTGAAGGATGTTCTTCCAGAGATGAAAAATAATTTAAAAGCAACTTTCTAAGATATCTGTATGATACTTTGTCTTTATTAATTCAAATATTTAAATCTCTTAATATGGAGATTACCTTTAAGCATTTTGTAACCTGCCAATGGCTTGTCTCTGAGTTTTTAAACACTGCTAACTAAAAAATAGCACCTTTCTCATGCATAGATATAACCAATTTTTAAAATAATTTTGAAATTTCACAATAATATTTTTACACTTTTGGAGAGAGCTAGTAACTTTTATTGTGTAGTTTTAAGCTTGGCCACTATTTTAAATGCTTTGAAATTCTTCAGGATCCATGACAGTGAAAATGCTTCATGATCTTTTGCAATATTTTTGAGCTGCTGTGGTGAAGCTGCTACCCCTGCAAGGTAAGAAAGGCTGCAACAGGAACAAAGGCAAACCCAAGAATTCAAATATCTACAAAGAGTGAGCTACAAAAATGCGATCAAAAGCAATAACATAAACACAGAAAGGCCTGTCATGATAGGACAAGGGGTAATGGATTCAAACTGGAAGAGGGTAGATTTAAATTGGAAATTAGAAGGAAATTCTTTACCCTGAGGGTGATGAGACACTGGAACAGGTTGCCATGGGGGGTTGTGGATGCTCCATCCCTGGAGGTGTTCAAGGCCAGGCTGGATGGGGCCTTGAGCAAACTGGTCTAGTGGGAGGAGTCCCTGCCATGGCAGGAGGGTTGGAATTAGATGATCTTTGAAGTCCCTTCCAACCCAAACCATTCTATGGTTAAAGAGTTGAAAAGGAAGATAACACAAGTACAATTGCAAGCTGTTGAAGGCTTGCACAATAAAGAACTTAATACGGCAAGAAAATAAAATTGCTGTTAGGAATAAAACCCTACATCCATCCTTTAGCGTGACTGAGGAGTTCTGAAAGTGGACAGCTGTGACTGCAAGCATAACAAATAAAGCAGGTTTGGAACTTGTTATTGGAAAAAATTTCTAACACTTCTCCTTTGGGAAAAATCAAAATGATGGCTCCCCAGATGCCTCTTTGGAAGGTTCCCGTCCATTTCTGTTTCTCCCAACTGACAAAATGCTTCCATGGCCATAGCTGGAAAGCTGAAAAATTCCACTGCATTTTTCTCAAATGGAATTTTCCATCAATTCTTAACCATTAAAATTCTGGGGACTTGCCTTCTCATCTTGACTAAGGATTATTTTTTTAACAATTTTTTTCAAGTGAAATAATTTCCATTTTCTCACCAGTCTTAATAATAAACATCCCGTCGCTTAAAAAATGCTTTTTGTTTCTCATTAATCTCTACAACATGAAAGCAAGCATTTCCAATAATGCTTGGATCTTTCTCCTAATTTAAATCCAGACGGAAACAGAGGAAAACTGAAAATACTGAGACCTTAAGTGAAGGAGAAACCACTGTGTTTGGTGTCAAAATATCATTTTATATAATAGTGGTAGGAGTTTCTCCAGGGTTTGTGGGAAGTATTTGCTGAGTGTCCTTTCCAAAGCTATACTTAAACAGCTATGTCAAGATTCTACTTATGTGTAATCTGAACTGCATCCAGATATACATGAGAGGTAATACAATATTTTTGTATTTCTCTTTAAATTTTAAAGAGAAGCATTACATTTATGTTGAAGAAGCAATAACTGAAATATTTGCTCAACAAATTATTAATTCAATAGATTTTGCCTTTATGCCCATTTATGAAGTGGTCAGAGAGATTAGAGATTACTTTATTCATACTTACTCAATACAACAGCTGAATGAGATCAAGCCCTATTTATGATTTGGAAACATTCTGGTACAGGAAAAATAGAAAGTATTCTCCAGAATTTGAGAAGTAATTTACCTGAAAATTTTGAGAAATTACTTCCAAAAAGTGTTTGAGCTTTGACTGTTTGCAATTGCTGGCTATATCAACCCAAAAGCTAAGACTTCACTACTGCAGCTTCATGAATAGTTATCCAAATTATGCAATAAATAGCATTACTGTTTCCTGACTACGTGACCTAATTGTGCTAAACCACCTTCAACATTGGCCTAAATACAGCATTGATTAAATAAACCCTTTGTGAAGGTTTAAAATTCACCAGCTCCAAAAAAAGTTTTACTTGTACAAATGTTCACAGACAATAATGGGAGAACATGCTGAACTGAAATCTATTTGGACATTTTTTCTGCAGCAGATTTCCATACTACCCAGTCATCCCTGTTAGTTTGTGGCGCACAGTGTCTGACAACTGAAAAATATGTAAATTGCTCTATACTTGTTATGAACACTCCTCCAGATTTTGTTCAAAAGCTGTAACAGACTAGGCTGCTCAGCATAATTTTGTGAAGCATTTGCAAAGCTGGTACCAGATCCTGCCCTCCTTCCATATGTATACCCCTCATTTGATTTCCATGGCAGAAACGCCCATTTAGCTACATGAAGAAAGTCATTTAACCTCAACTCCATTTCCCTCAACTCTATTTTCCTCCCATTATACACACACACTACACGGAAATTTTCAGTCTTGGTTATTATTTATGGAGAGCTTTCAGGATTACCTTTTACAGCTGATTTATAACAGTAATCACCTGCCTCAGACCAAAATGTAGCACTTGAACTTAAAATGCTGCTTCTGATTTGAAAGATGTCATCTGCTTGAATAAAATCCTTCGTTCGAAGCACAGAGAATGTTTTTGAGATAGAAAAAAAATCCCAAATTCATTTAAAATTCAGAATAATCTTTTTACTAAAACCACTTGAATATGTATGCAGCTTGCATTGGATAAATATTGTATTTTTAATTAATTGTATAATGAGAAATGTGCATTGTGAAAACATATATGCACACATTATTTCATTAACAGCCATCTGAACCAGTAATACTCAGGGTTCAAAGCAGATTCTTTTCTTTATGTGCACCCTTATGAGAAGCCTAGATTCCATTTTAAAAAGAAGCATTACTAAACAAAAGTGATTCAAGCAATGTCAAACACATGCTCAAAATCTGTCTCTCGGATATACAGGGCAGCTTTTAGATCTTGCAGAGAGTTCTGCTCTAATGCTCTCTGCTCTACCAAGGACCCTCTACAGCCCCCGTCAGCAGAAGGAACTGGCTGCCTGGTAGAAGGAATGAAACATGCCACCTCTGAAACAGGCAACTTTTGATATTCACTCCCAGCTTTTCAGGCACCCCCAGCTTTTTAGTTGGTACCTTGACCTGCTAATCCTCTGGGAACGCTCCGTAACTTTTACTTTCTTGGTGTCCAATGCTTTTGGATCTGAAGAACCATCCAAATGGTAGAACAGACGCTTTTGTTTTAAATTAAATACTCAGTTCAAGTGTACAAATTTTACATGTGGTTTATTTTTCTTCTCTATAGATGAGCCTGCATTTATTATATAACAGAAGGTGGCATTCCAGATTGTTTGCATGATGTAGACACAAGGGTTTCATTTTTAGCACAATTCGTAAGTATTTTGCATAGACAGATGAAGGTGCACAACACACTGTAAGCAAAGGCAACATTTCCTGCCTTCATTTCATAATTAGGCTTAGCTCTTAACAAGTCACATTCTGATTCCCACCAAGCAAGTATGAAGAGGGCATCTGATCTCAAATACCTTATTCATGCAAAGAATAGGTTCAGCTAAAGTGCAACAATGAATAAAATATGGGAAACATATTTCTGAAAGGTTATTTTACTGTGTCACCAAGTTAATTCTGGCACAAGATGACTCAAACCATCTGCAGCTTGAACAAGAAGAATTAAACATTTTGACAGGCCTGAAACCTCATACTTTGATTTTCCATTTTTTAAAATCCCAGTTTAATTCCACCTCACTCCTCCCTTTTTCTAATGCACTCCTTGCCATTATCTCTCCATTAAAGTCAAGTACTGAAAACCCCCCACTGTTTGACACTCTTAACCATAGGTTGCTAAGGTTGAAATGAAGTACATGTTAGTTGTTCGAAAACAGTCACCTTGCTCAGAATGCAGATTCCAGAACTTTTTGCAAGGCTGACTTAGAGCAACCTTAACATATTACCCACAGTTTGTGTGGGTTTGAAATGCAAATGTTTACTTTCTACTGTAACATAAACATGATTTGTTATGCAGGGCACTGACACTTCTTATCATACCTCTAAGAAATGGTATAACTGCCACTCTGAAACACATTTCTTAACACCAGGACGCTTGAAATTTATACTTTGGATAACAACAATGTATAACAGTGAATGCATAAACCAATATACGCTGACCCTACTTCGAAAATTTAAGCTCTAATTCAGGAAAAAATCTGCAGCCTATTCTTCTGTTTAAGAACGCATTTAAAAATTGTTCTCTATAAGGGTGGAATTCTTAATTTATTTATAATGTTAGAGAGTGTCACTGCATCCCACCCTTATGTATTTTTCCTTCCCCTGCCCCTTTTCCTTGCCATCTGCCTTTCACTGTTAATTACATTTATCTGTCTAAAAATTTGCCACATGCCACATTTTTTATTGAGCCAAACGATACAGCACACATGCATTTTACTGGTGAATTTATGGCTAGAGGGCCCTCTTTTTTCTGTCCTTTATGGAGAAGAACTGTTCTAGTTTTAATGCTTTGGCACATAAGCTTTAATAGCATCCATGCATCTGCTCCTGAGCTCCCCACTTAAGCTCCCTGTGTATCATCCAAGATGGAAACTATAACACAGAGAACATTTCTCATTACACCATTTTCACACTCGCTTCTCAATACTTTTCATTACTGCTGAGCACCGAGTCCTAAAACCTGAAAGATAAGTGAAGATACACAAAAGAAGGATTCTCCCTCAACAAAAAGCCTCAAGCTTTAAAACAGCGAGATGATGCTAGGTTCCCAGAGGCTGTCCCACCCAAACTTTATGTCTGCTTTAGAAGTCTTAGCCTTTCCTATTGCTGTTTTTCTGGACTCTGAGTGATTTCTTTATGCTACTCTACTTCCAACCTTTAAACATCAAAATTATACATATGAAAGGAAAATAGGAACAGCCTTAGCAAAGCAATTATTGGCAAATAATTCTGTTTTTCCATTAAAATCTGAATTGCATTATTCTAGTATTTGTTTTGGGGTTTATTATTTTTGTAATTGTTGCTTAATTTGTAGGTGATAGATCCAAAATGTTTTTCCAAATTGGATGCAATTTCTACACTACATAAAAGACAGTCCACAGTTTTAAGAACATTCCTTAAATGCATGGGCCGATCCAATCATAAGTTTTAAGGAATAAAGCCATTAACATTTTGTAACGTCAACCAATTCTTTTTTTGTAAACACATTATATGCTTCTGTTTGAATTTAATCACTTACTAAGCAGCTAAATAATTATTTCAAGCTAATGAGAATTAGTTTTGAAGTTGTTAGTATTAATGAGGAATCACCATATCCATATTAGCACTGCATAGTACTAAATAATTGATACCTCAGTTCACATTACTGCTTGGAGAATACTAGCAGCAAACAAAATTATTAGTTTCATTTTGTCAGATAAAGCACAGTTTTTAAATGTTTTTTAAAAGCAAGTATTTTGAAATGAAAATAAAACTATTCTTCATTATGACAAAAAAAATAACAGCCTCCAGATTTAGAATCACAATGACATATACTTGTTGTAAAGATATAAGAGATGAAGGACAGAATCATAAGAATTCAATGGGAATCTGGAGCACTCAACACTTCCTGGGAGATTTTCAGCTCCTTTTAGGAATATGCCCTAGATAAACTGTGTCTTTCTTTCATTCAAAATCTACCCTATTCTCTTCCAATGAAAGCAATGCATGTTTTTCACCTCTCAAGACTGGGCTCATCACTCTCCATTCATTGGACTTTTAAATCAGTTTCTATTTTGTTGTTTTTGTGAAGTATTCTGTGCAGTCAAACAGCTTTTCCATTAAGTTAACAGGAGTGATAGATGGCACTTCCCAAGCTGCCAACTATTTCACAGTCCATAGTATCTTGAAATTCAGGAAAACATGGGTATGAATGTTTCTGGTCCAAACAGCGATAAAAGGACAGCATGAGGAACACAAACAGAGTCAAGTTCTCCTCTGTTTATACATCACCAGAATTCTCACTGCAAAAGAAATCTGCTGATTTACACCAGGTGAGGATGGCCGTAGAAGCAATATAATTACCTTCTGACAATATACTTTCATTTTTCTTTTAACGTTTCATGACTTAATGATGAATATACTCTCATCTCTGTCTTTCTATGCAATCTGCAGTAGCTTATCACTCAATATCAAATGTCTCCCTATATATAACTTAATGATATTCATAATTTTTTTCCTGTAATCCAGACAACATATTTGGGAGTACTGTTACTCTAGGTTTTGCAACTTTTTGATGTTTAGCTTATTCACCTCTATCTTTCTCACGTTTTCTTATGAATGTACCATACTAACCGTATCTGGGAGTTCTAGACAAGCTTCTCAGGGCAGGACTTCCCAGGCACTATAGTTTTTAGTCCCTTCTCAGTTTAGTTGTTGCTGTGGGCTAACCCTGGCCAGCAGCTAAGTACCACACAGCTGCTCTCTCACTCCCTCACAGTGGGATGGGGGACACAATCAGAAGAGCAAAAGTGAGAAAGCTTATGGGTTGATAGAAAGGCAGTTCAATGAGAAAGGGATAAGAAAATTATAAAGCAAAACAAAGCAAAGAAGAACAACCCCCCAAAAAAATGTGATGCAAAATCCCCAGTTGCTCACCACCAGCCAACCAATGCCCAGCCAGCTCCCAGGCAATGGCAAAATCACCTCCCTCTGGTTTTATTGCTGAGCATGACATCATGTGGTATACAATAGCCTTTTGGTCAGCTGGGGTCAGCTGTCCCAACTCTGTCCCAGCTTCCTGGGCACCCTGAAGCCTACTTGCTGGGGGAGCACAATGAGAAGCAGAAAAGGCCTTCATGCTGTGTAAGTGCTGTTCACTAATAACTAAAACATCCCTGTGTTATCAGCACTGTTTTCATCAGAAATTGAAAACATAGCACCATACGAGCTACTATGAAGAAAGTTAATTCAATCCCAGCCAACATCAGTACAGTTGTATAATCTGTAACTGGCAGAGCATTCTGCATTTTCTCTGAAAAACTATTTCATGGTCTACTCAAACTCATTGTAAAGAAGCTTTTCAATGCTGTATTTTTCCTCTAGTAATTCTACTGTCTTAAGAAAAAAGTCTATTCTTTAAAATTCTTGATTTCTTTCCATCCATCAGTCTATCACCCCTACTCTCATATAACCAAAACTTTACGTAGTCGTCACTTTTATCTGCAACACTTCCTATAGCTCCACAACTATTTTGTTCTTTTGATGGAAACGCCTCCTTCTCTGGTATTCTTTGCAAACAGGAGCTCAACGTTCTATCTGACCTGGTCACGGTTTCTACATCACCCTTAGCTACCCAGTCATTTCACACCTACTTGCTTCTATGGATAGGCACACAACGTATATCTGAGACAAACTCCCTGTCTTCTAGCTTTCTAGCACAAAGCTCTTTTTATATTAATGAACTAACCCATGACAATCCTCCCTGTGTCCACACTAGAAATCCCCTTGCTCTCCAACATAAGGGCCACATTTAAACCACCAGCAAGGAATGTTCCCTGGCACAAGTTTACTCCTGGAACAGGCTGGAAGAGCACTGGTTAGCCCAGGTCAGAGGCATGCCAAGAATCTTTGTAACCATACAACAGTACAGACAGCCAAATTACAATGCCCGAACCCCTGATCTTGACCTACTCCAGTACTTGGATAGACTCACCATCAATCCCACGGTCCAAAATTATTTCTTCAGAGTGAAAAGGTGTCATCTCTTTTCTGTTTTCAGGGGTCTCAAAAATTATAGGCTTTCATGAAGAAAAAGGTATATTAGTGTGGTGGGTTTACCTT
>VYZX01019825.1:5379-52107 GCA_013401335.1 Brachypteracias leptosomus | reverse complement strand
TGCATCCACACATCAAAATGGCTGATGCCTGGTTCTTATCTGCTGTACACAAAAGTAAATAATGAGCAACTCCAGTAAGTGATATAAAGGAATAAAGAATCAGGACTTTTTAATTTACTGCTGAGAGTGAGGCAGTAAAAAGTGGTAAAAGTGCTATTTTGGACATCAACATAGTAATATAATATTTCCATAAAAGCATGTATAAAGACAGCTTTCCTATTTACAAAGGTTTTTAATTGACTTTTGTGCTGGTCAGGATCTATATTTGCAGTGGTCAAAGCCATGGCTAAAACACATACTGACATGTTCAACCTTGTTTTAAACTATTTCTATCTGGTCCAAAACCCACCCAGCAACTGAAAGAAACATTCATCTGGTTCAGCTTGTGCTTTGTGCAACTGCTTTCTAGTAACCCCACCCAAATGAGACATTTAAAGTTTGAGGTATGTCTACACGATCAGCAATCACAGCAAGAGGTGCAGTGAAATACAGCCCCACTCAGCTCTGTGCATAAGAGATTACCCTTTAAAAGACGACATTGGTTGCAAACAGATGTTATCTCCACACGCACTCCACCTCTGGATTTTACTAATCTAAAAGTTCAGAGACTCGGATCACAGCCAGGGTCAAAATATAGAGAGATTTCAAATCAAGTTAGCACAGCAAGACTTTTGGCATTATTAACATTTCATGGCACTCAGGAAGAGAAACATAGATATTATTTAAGTAAGGAAACTGGAAAGACAAAACCCATTTTCTCTCTTTAGCAATACTCAAACTGTTAGTATTGTCTTTACAGGTTTTTATCCGGCATATTTTGTTCCTGTCCAGAGGGAAGGGAAATGGAGAGAAACAAGAACAATGGTGTATTCAATAATGAGCTCTACAGTGACAGCCACAGAAATCGCAGCAGTTCATCTTCAACCAAGGTGAACAGAAATATCCCCAGGAGCATAAATAAATATAATCTGCAGATTTTTTTTAACAATCCTTGTGTTAGTTCAGCTGAAATTAACAAAGAATTATTATCTGTACCAATTAATGAAACCATAGTTATCTACCCTGTAACCCCTCAAATTTATCAGAATATGAGTTGTATATGGCTGGACTAAAAGGAAAGGCCACCTCCACCTGAGGGCCTGGTTCATTGGTTGGCAGATGTTCCTAGCTAATGTGTTTTATGTCTGATATTGCTATAAAGAATTTCAGTTAGCCACAAGTTTGGAAGATATTTACATATCTGAGCCAGACCAGCACAAGTAGCAGTATATATGCCCACTATACAAAGCACACTACACAGTCTTATACTCTACAATATAACAACTAATGGAGTTTCCCAATATTCAAAGCAGTCGACCAGCTTCAGACTATGTGGCATGAGTATATGACAGGAACATGGTTAAATGATGTAATGATTTTTCCTGTCCCCTAGAAACTTGTCTCCCTCACGGAACTCCCCTTCAGTTCCATGAATTTGAAAACAGGATCTATCTCTACTCTCATTAATTTGTCTCTCTTCCCCTGTTGTATAAGGGAACAGGGAAGCCCTAGCTTTGGGACATTTTTATAACAAAGGTTTTTATATTATGTCTTGTTCTCAAAGCTAAAGGTGTATTTCTGCTACCCAGTTCTTCCATATTATGTGGTCAATTTTTTTACTCCAGGTGATTAAAATAGTTTCAGCTCAATCTACAAGATTTCTCAATCCATATAAAAGTCAACCCAGAGACAGTTTTATCCATGTATTTCTACATTATTATACCCATGGTCCTCCAGATCTACAAAGAGGCCAAGAGTCTGTGATATACCCTTTCAAAAGAAGCATATATGAGGTGGGAATGGAAACTCTGAAGCATGTCCCTCACTTCCTAAAACACTGGAGATGTAGAGTTTGAGGAAATTAGTTTTCAGTGTGTTAATCCAGTGCACAAAATCTATTAAATAATGAATGTTTTTCTAGCAACACCATATTTGCAAGTACATTTTCATTTAAAATGGTCTCTATTTGCCTGAGTTTGCTTCAAAGATACATGAAGAAATGTCACCTACTACAAGGGAAGAGTTCACTTAGTATCAAACGAAATAGTCTTAATGCTGCACAGGAACAACAGAAAAAACTATGTGGGGTGTTCTCAAAGAGCCCACCAGTGCCATCCAATTGTGTGGTGGTCAGAAAACTGGGCCAGTTGTTGGATTATTTTAATCTTTCTTTTAAAACCTTTTAAAAATACCTTTCTCTTCCCCAAAACCTTCAGGAACTTCAGGGGCAAGGGGTTCTTTATCAGTGTTTTCCATAGGAAGTATTTATTTTTCATTCAAGCTTTATCCAATAACAATCATCTGTTGAAAGTGCCCATAATTTTCACAGAAAAAAAAAAGCAATTAGATTTGTTTAAATTGTTGTTGCTTTACATCCAATTTTCAAATCCCATATATTTTAAAATTTTCTAGGTTTGGGACTGGTGTCTAATCTCTCAATCCCAAAAGTACACATCCCAGGAGCAGACCTGCTGCCTAATACTCTTTCTAAGCAGCAAGATCTCAGAATCCAGAATCCAGCCACCAGTCCACAAGAATTTATTCCTGGGATCCCTGCAATGTATCCCTTTAGTTCTTGGTGGCACGGGAAAGGAAAGAAAAACACATTTTGTGAATGTGATCTTTGTCAGTGTGCAGGCACATACCTTATTATTCATAAGCACAAAGATTATAGCTCCCTGACTTATAGTCCCTACACCAGCCTGCAGGCAGCAATGCCCTGTGATGTTGCTCCTGGCAACGAACAATTTAAAAAGTAAAACATTGATTTGCTGGGCTACTGCCCAGACTGACAGGTAGAGCAAAGCATAATGTCACTAGCAGTGTGGTTATTTGCTCAGCATTGCTGCCCATGGACCCAGCCAGGGTCGATGGCCATGGCATTAATGTTTTGCATGCTGGTCATAAATATTACAATACAAATTGTCCATGACACTTGAGGCTGTGCTGTGATATATAGATGTGCTCAGGTGGGCAAAACACATGACATTAATTCTGCCTATAAAATAGAGTTAGAAAAAGTAAAGAAAAAAAGGTCTGGAAACTATACTTCATATGTATAGCTTTTATATGTACCATGTAAGTATCCATGTGAGAAACCACAGAGTCTTCTAACAAATGCAATTTATTGTGCACATCTGACTGCTTTTCTTGAGTTCTGGTCACTAAACCATCTTCCCTGGGATTACATTTTAATGTTTCTAACTCTATCCATCTTTCAACAAATGGTTTAAGAACAAGTTTTCCAGATCCCCTTTCAAATATGGGCTTTATTCCATATAATTACAATTTCCTGAGGTCTGGGATGAGTAATACTTAATGCTGGAACAGTTGCAGGTATAAAATCCAACACAGTACAACTCATTCGGGCTGCAAATGCAAGTTCTGTCCCTCCAGAAAACCAGGAATCACAATTAGAAAGGATCTAAGTCTTTTTTCTGGTGCTATCTTTTAGGTATAAGCCAACAAATCCCAGGTTCTGTTCTGTATGGGAAAGCTAGCATCATTTAAAGTTACTAGAAAACTAAAGTCATTGAAATCTGTTTGGCTGCATACCTGGTACCAGGCAAGTGCAATCACACCTATACAGCTTTTCTCACCCTATTTCCAGATCAGTTTAACAGTCCTATAAGAGATAGGAAGAAGGGCAATAGGGATCATCAGGAAGGGTGATAGGAATTATCAGAAGGATGAAGAAGCTCTCATATTAAGGGTCACTCCCATAGACTATGACTCTTTATCCTGGAAAGAAGAATTTCCAGGAGGATATGACAAAGATCTGAAAAATCCTAAGTACTATGGAGCAGATTAGATGGGTCATGATCCTTATTATTTCTCATAATATAAGAACTAAAGAGTTCCCAGTTAATTTATCCAGAAAAATTTTAAAAGTAAGCAGAAGGAGGTCCTTTATATGGCATAGAGTAGCATCATAGTATCCACTGACAGCCTGTGGCGAGAGTAACCCACAGGAAAACAGGTTTAGAAAGTGTTTGACTGAGTGAACATCAGATAGGTGGCACCTCTGTATGATCATCTGCATGCAACTCATCTCCAAAGCCCCAAAGCAGCTGATTTCTGTGAGCTGAGAAGTATAGCAAATTCAAGGTCACTCTTCTCATATCCTTTTCCTGTCACCCTTTTCTTCAGCATCTGCCACAGGTCATGATAGAGACAGCAGGAGAAATTTCTAGACTGACCCAAACAGCAGCATTTAAGACTCAGAATGTATATTCTCTTGAACACTCATAAAACTATTTTGCTGTAAAGTGGCTGAACACAGAGGGAAGAATAACCCAGCAACGACTCTGGAGGGCAGAGGCCTCTTTTAAGCTCTTAGTCCTTTCTGCCAATCCCCCAGGGGACAGCTTGGCTGTGTAAAGCATTTAAGAGGGCACTAGAGATTTATATTTGTGCATCTACATCACTCACAGAGAAAACAGGATACATATGCAGACTATACATATGCAGCACTCTTTTGGGATGAGCTGCATACTGGCTGGCTTGACCAGCCTAAAAAAAATTATCATGTATTTTATCCCATCATCCTATAAAAACATACAAAATGGGGCAGGTGCAGGAGGGGAAGGGGCAGCTCACAATCCAGACAGCTGCCTTTGAGAGAACACCAGAGCAGCAATACTGCACAAGTTTGCCAGAAAACACAGCAAGCTGCAAATTTGGGAACGGCTCATTTTGCTGGCCGAGCTCCCGCCTCCTCCACTCAGAGGACAAAGTTGTTCCACTCTTCGCCCTGCTCCTCCCTCCTGGAGTAATTTCATGGGGCCCATGAGTGCTGTAAAGTCGATAAAGCAGGCGGGCTGGCAAGGTCGGGTAACCAGTCAGAGGTATACACAAACAGAGCTGGTTGATGTCTCCTATTGCTCCTTGTTTTTCCAAAAAGTCAGTGGAGGCTGGTTAAAATAAAACTGACATGATGGTGAAAGAGTGGTTACCCTGTTTTCTGCCAGCATTCCTGGAAATGCAGCTCATAAAACACACTGAATCATATAAAAATCTTCAAGGATTCAGCAAGGGATGGGAAAATTAATCTTCTCTTCATTGGCATCTATTTTTGCTGTAATGATGAAACCATACTCCTTCACGTCTTCTGAAAGTTAAAGACTTTTATTCAAAGAGGACCTGACTCTGCAATCCAGTCATGTTGAGTAACGTTTCAAGGGGATTTCACCATGACAGCTTGCACAAAAATATATTGTTTTCCTATGAATCAGGCCAGCGGAACGGGCCTTTTAGCTTTTGTCACTGCTGTTGTAATTTTCAGGTTGGCAATCAGGAGCAATATGAAGTGTCAAGTGAAATATTCTGTATCCCTTATTCAAAAGTATTCTAGAAACTACATGACATGCTTTCTTAGGGGATCCATTTCTTTGAGTAAGAAAAGTCTTGCAGTAATACATCGTAGTGCCACCAAAGAAAAAGCAAATGTGGGGCACTCCACTGTTAGACTGTTGTGGAAGTAGGAAGATGAGGGGTTGTGCAGCACAAAACTGCCAAAATTATTATTTTCAAAATCCATCTTCTACTACTAACACCTCCACAATCCTGCCCCTCAAAAAAACCCCAAAACAACCGTATATAGATGTAATTACATAAAGGACTCCTCTTTGCAGGTCAGGTGGAGACAAATCTGATGTTTCCTAATAGTTAATTTAAGAAATATTGTCATCAGTAAGAAAGCTTTCTCCTTAGCTCTTTTTAAGGTCTAGATAACATTACACTCTAAAAGCAGAAACAACCTTTGCACAGATGTTCTAAATGTGGGTTATTCCTTCTAAAAGCATCCCGTAAACCACACTGCCTTTACCTGTAGTGCTCTGAGGAGGCATCTCAGGGGCCACCTCTTGTGGAAGGGAACCAGGAAGATTCGGTTGTTTTTAAACAGGGCTGAGGTGGTGGCAGTAGGGGTACCATGCTGAGGTTGCAAGGGAATGGATCACAGGATTCAGAGACAGAAAAGATCATGGCTGTGGCAAAGGAGGGAATGTTGCTGCTCTGCTTGGTTCTCCTGGGAAGACCAAATTTATGTCTGCTCACCTAAGCCCCACAGGGGGGGAAATAAAAAGTTTAAAGCACAGTGCAGCAGTAAGAGTATTTTTTCAGACAACATATTTCCTTCTGTGCTCTGCAGCATCCAGAAAGATGCCTTCTTTAATGTCACTGGTGTTTGTAGCTATAAAATTTCTCATCACAAGCCTTTTAATGCAAGATAGACTTTTCTACAAAATCAGTAATAGTCACTGTTCACCTCATAAATATATGAAGCAACTGATATTTTATGGTGCTATCCATGCCTCATCAAGCATTAATGTATTCCTTGTAAACACATATTCTTTATTTGGTTAGGACAATAACAGTGCCACGTGCCAGACTTACCATTAAATCCCAGTTCCCTTGTTTGTAATGGGCTGTAACAGATGTTTTATCCTCAAAGAATATCCTTCATTCCATTTTCTGTGCTAAACACCCCCAAAATCCTACATTATTGATTTGTACCAGTTTTCCCTCATTGCCTTTCAAATTACCACACAGAAAGCACTTTGCTGCAGACACATGAATAGCTGTTGGGAGGTGAGTGATTTATATCCTGGCACAAGAATGACCGAGAATCACATCAAAAATTTAAAATGTAGCCAGTGGGGGTGGGGAAAAAAAGAAAAAAAAAGAAAAAAAGAAAAAACCCCTCATAAATTACAAACACATCATCATACAGCTCCCCCAGACTATCAGCATCTTGCACTTTAGCAGCCTGCAGTAGGACCACTTCCTAAGAGCTGGATGTGTCACCTCTGCTCAGGATAGCCACAGGTCAGCAGAGCCCCATTCCCTCATGCCAAGAGTGGACAGCTTCCAAAGTTAGGTCCAGCTCCAGGGATGGTTTCAACAGCCACACCAATTCTCCATGTTAATGCCACCTTAGCCACAGGTGTGCTTCCTTAAAGCTTCAGGGAACTTCAGGAAATGCTTGGCACCCATCAGTCACATGGAAATGCTTGACTGATTACAGAGCTGAGCATGGGACATGAGCTCTCTGCAACTGTCTTTCCTTTTTTACCTTGTTTTACATGCTATGAAGTAAGATCGGAAGAAATCAAGTTAATTGCATTTCAACTCATTTCATTTGGTTCTTTCAAGAATGACTTCATCATACCTTACAGAAACTACCTTATTTAGCTCAGCCAGGGGTCTAATAAACCTATAATCTATTCTAATAGCCTACCAACAAGATGGATAAATCAGCTAGCAACTTTATATCTGGCACAAGCTCCTAACCTGTTCACGTGAAACCTTGTGGTAGCTTGGCTGAGAGCACAGTTTATTTCCATTCTGGTTTCTAGAAAGATGGTCTGGAACTGAAAGCACAAGATTATAAAACCTTGTCTCTAACACACATAAGCCACCAAATCAATTAGCATACACCACCTTCTCTGTACATACCTGTGCTGGACATCACTGTGTGGGCGAGATGAAGTTACAATATGCTGTCAGGTCAGGAAGAGGTCTCATATTATGTTTTTATTAGGTGTCATTGCCTAAAGCCTTGATTGCAGTCAAGAAGCTAGAACTCAAATAAAAATGACTACTGTCACAAATCAAGCAAATAGATATTTCCCCAAATGCTAATAGTGGGGTTCAGCTCTGCAGAATAAGACTGCAATAAATATAATCAAAGATACACAGAGAATGCCTGTTTATAAACCACACTGTAATTTTATTTGATGTTTTCTTACAAAATTGTGGGTTTCTACCTTCAGGAGTTTGATTAAGGGGGCTATGCTTTTATTAACAATGACATTACATTTCACGTCCAGACAGCTTTGTGGACAGCAGGTAGGATGGTTCTTTTCTGCATGTTTTATGATTCAGAAAAAAAAAATCTATGTTTATTCTATCAGTGTTTTCAGCCAAGATGATAATTTCAGAGGTTACTCAGTTCATATTCTGATTCCTTTCTTGACTATACAAACTACAATATTTGTTCTACTCTGACTGATTTACAGATAAAAATTTTATTGACCTTGTTTGTCAAACCCATTTTCCTCTGAATACATGTCATTCTGATTTTACTACTGATCCATATTAGATGAGTTTACATTCCTCATAGAAACTACAGGCTCTTAACCACATTCCCTTGATGCTTAGATGAATTGCACACTACACAGGATAACTGCATTCTATGCAATATGCGGTATTACATATCGCAATATGTAATTAAATGTTGTGATATGTAATTATGTAATAATGTGCTAAATATATACCAGGGTGAGACTGCTAAAAAAGCCAGTGTTATTGGATACAGTGGTCTCAGTTCTTGGGTAAGGGGCAGCATCTGGAGGGTCACAGCTGTAGTATGGAAATCCATTCAGGTGCAGCTTAGTCCTAATTTCCTAGTACACACTCCTGACACCGCTATCAGGTCATCTCTGCCTCATGTTGCTCATCTGCTTGGGCCATTCTTCCAACTCACTACATGCAAAAATGGCCCCATGTACCCTTATTCTAAAGAAGTTTTTATTTTCTCTATTCTCCCTCTAACCTTAAATCATCTTCCTGTCTTCACACTAACCACAGCATCTCCAGCTTAAGGTGTTGCTGATAAAACAACTTGAGATGCATCTAATTGATTTTCATGGAGGAAATCAAGCCAGCTAAACTTGCTTCTGAGTTCAGATTTGGGACCAGCTGAGACTGAGTCTATCCTGATGCAACTCCAGTTCAAGTTCAATGAAACTTCAAACTAAAGGCTAAGGTTCAGGGTCAGTCCTGAAGCCTGAAGCTGTTTGTAAGGGTTATTAGCTTGGTTTTGGCTCAACTCCTTGAGTTTAAAACCCGCTTCTACTGAGGAGAACAATTCTGTGCCCTGCTTTTGGGGCATGGGATAAGGTTTTTTATGATTGTGAAATTTCAGCTGCTAATATGTTGAGAATTCTATGGGACTTTAGTACTGCATGATTTTGTGCCATTGTGAGTTTAGATAGATTATTATCCCATCCTTTATCCAGGTAAACCCTTAAATTAATTTCTAATAAAAAATTATAACAATGACATTAGTTTTTACAGAGGGAAGAAGCCAGAAGCCGCTGTGGGTACTTTCTGAATAAACAACATTCAGAAACCCTTAGAATAAACCATGTGTTCAGTGAATGGAATTCAGTAAATCAATTGTATTGAAGCCTGCTTTATGGTGTTAGGTGCTGAAATTATGTCCCTGTTAAAGTCAATGATCACTTTGCCCTTAATTTCAAGCGAGCTGGGATTCCATCTTCTTGGTCTTCCTACCAGAGACAGTGGCTTGCTAGAGGAAATAAGGCCAGAGAAACATCACCACAAAACCAATACAGGAAAGGAACTATATTTAAGCAGAGCTGCATCAGGTGATAACTCGAACACCTAGTCGATATAGGTTCAGGCGTTGACAAGTGCACAAATGGCAGGAAAAATAAAAGCACAATTTTTAGATTGGATATTAGGAAGAAATTCTTTACTGAAGGAATGATTAGGCATTGGAACTGGCTGCCCAGGGAAGAGGTGAAGTCACTATCCCTGAAGGTGTTAAAAAAATGAGTAGATGTAGCACTGCAAGACATAGTCTAGTGGTCAGGGAGATGGTGGGATGAAGGTTGGACCTGATGATCCTAGAGGTCTTTTCAAACCTTAATGATTCTATGATTCTATGAATTTTGCTCTGAAGTTTTCACTATATCTCAAAAGCACCTCAGTAGAGAAATCAAGGTTAATGATTTCTTAATACAAGACCAGAGCCTCTCACTTTCTGCTAAAGTATCAGAGAATGGGGATTTTCATCTTGTTGCCCTACTGAGGCATAAAGAAAGGATTGTACTTTGTGATGTGGGCCAGCTGTCAGAGCAAAGACATTTGTGGAAATGTGGCACTGTCTCTTTTTCCAACACAGGCAAAAGCTGTTCATCTTTCCATTTTTTTCAGTGATCTAACTGGGGACCAGTTCAAAAAATGAGTCACATACCATTGTCTTCTACCCATCTAAATGCTGGAATATATTATAAACGTTAGCGAGGTGTTATAAGCATTAGCAGTTCTGTAAGGGCAAAATATGCATAGAAATCATCACAGAGAGAGATGGGGAAAACTTAGCAACTCATACTTCCAGTTCTGTGCTCAGTTCCCCAAACCAAACTTCCTCTAGGAAACACAAATGGTCTCCAAATATTGACACTTAGAGCCCAGATTCATTCAGAAGCTTTGCAAATCTGAAAAGGAAAATTGCTGTGGTAGAAAGTTAAACAGTATGATTTACTGCAAAGAAACCTTATAATTTACATTTTCTCCAATTTTAAGAAAGAAAGAAGAGAGGAATAGTCATCATAAACTGGGAAATAAGAGGGCAACAACCAGGGCAAGTCATCTGTGTCTGAGAGGGGAAAATCCTGGGTCAAAAGAAAAGCCAGCCTTGCAGGAGAGATGTCTCAAGGAAGCTGTGTTGGCACAACTGGGAGAGCAGAGCTCAGTCTAGAAAAGAGCCTCTGGAGAGCTCAGTATAGTAAAAAAAACAAGCACACACGCTGTATAAAAAATGTCTGGTATAAGGGCATCTCAACTATGTGTCTAAAGAGCATAGAATGTGCAAAAATGGAAAGAAAAAAAAAAATGTTGTTCTGTTATGTGTGGTTTTCCTTTAAACATTAATTCATCTCAAAAGCCAGCATTTCTTACATTTTCTTCCAGTCATTAGCACCGGATGCCAGGAATGCAAATGAGCAGCTGCCCTTCCCAGCCCCTATTCTGGATTTTACATAGTTGAGAGAATCTTTAGACCTTAAAGCATATTTATTCTTTGATTTCTTTTGCTGAAACAGACTGCAGCCTGGGTAAACACTGAAAAGGGCATTGAGCCAAGTGGTTTGTCTACATAGGCAGCTTTTTGTTTCTCCAGCCTTCATTCACATTTACAGCTGAGCAGTTATAAGCAGTGGATGCACCCTGGAGAATCGCTTTCAACCCATGCAAACAAAGCTGAAATCTGTAAAGTTTCCTTCTCACATCCAGATTCAACCAGTTCAATTGTCCATATACATATCAGAGATGATCTGGGCAACCTATTGAATAGTCTCTCAAAAGCATTCACCACCATCCCAGTCTCACGAGGTCCAGATTGATCTCAGGCTAGTTTATGCCAGCACAGGTTTTTTAGCACTGGTGAAGTTTCCTCTGATTTATATCAATATATAACAAGTTGAATCGGAATGACCTAGGGCCAAGGTGTTGGTACTCGGTCAAAGGTTCATGTCTTTACCTTATGGTTTAAAAGACCTTCATTTAGCATCAAAGTACTTAAAATTTGCCTTTCTGTTAAGTGTCTTGGTATTTCCACTTGTAGGACTAATAAAATATGGATTAGTGGTTAATCTAATGACTAGAACACATGATGGAGATTGATGAGTCACTGATTTGGGGCCATCTGAGATAAATAGTTTTTTACACCATGTCTCACCTGTCACATTGGCTTGAGCTCACACTGAATTCCAAACCACACTCATAATCCCCGCCCATTTGATAATGCTTTGCCCCAAGTCTGGAGTGAGCTGAGAGAACCTATAAATACAGAAGTATTTTTCACCTAAGCATATAAAGAACATTGAATAGCCTCTAGGTGTCCTGCAGATCACTTCTTATGGAGAGTAATCAGATATAAACAAGATAATTGGCGTTTCCTAACTTTCAGATTCTTGCTTTTAGTAATTTAAATCATTTTAGTGAAATTTTACTGTTTGTTTTTATGCCCAACAATTCTATATTTGTAGAGCTTTCTTTTAAGTAGTGTTTCTGTAGCTCCTTGAAGTCCACAGGAGGGCTGAGTAATTACCTTTTCCAGTGAGATAAAATTCCTTTTTCAGCTTTATTGAGACTGCAAATAGAAATTAACTGCTGATCAAAAGGTGAATTTTGCCCAGCCTGCACCCTGAATCAATATATGTCTATCTTTAGATGTATGAATGAAACATACTTGTGGTAGATCCATTTATTTTGTTTTACTTGTAATGGCAGCTTACAGTCTGAAGCTACTCAGAAGTTTAGAGGAAGAGCCACTGGTGAGGAGTTCATGGATGGTATATAGCTGAGACTGGTAAACCTGTAAGTATCTACCACCTCTGCCTGAGTGTCACATAGCACTGGTCAGTCTGTACTGAAGACATGTATTGACACCATCTAAAGTGAAATAAAGCAGGGAAGGGTAGAACAATATAGGCATCTCTAGGTTCCCAAATTGTGTATGAGTGCCTAAATATATACCTCTCTTGTTTCAGTTTTGGAAGACTACGCTTAATGTTGTTACCCAAAGGATTACAGAGAACAGAGAATACAGGGAAGAGGCAAATTTACATCTCATTTAATAAATTCCTATATACCATATATAGATGCATATTATATGCATAAAAGTATAGCCTTACTACTTCTTTTGATCCAAACTAGCTTAAAATAATACAAAGGTCTGCATTTGAAATATTTTGCACAGAACAAATCTTTGTTTCATGTGATTCTATTCATTCTTTCTATGCAAGCACAGCTGGTTATCTTTTTAGTTTACACAGTAGGGTTGATAAAGTTTAGGCACGGTGTAATAAGATAACTGAAAGCCTTACATTGGAAAAACTGTAGGAATATGGGAGGGAAAGAAGGCCAATTTAATTTAACTCAAATATTGTTTACATAACAGATTTTCAGATGAAGTAAACTAATCCTTAGCATCAGCATTGTGATGACCCTACTTTCTTAAGGCTTTAGTTCCCAGAGTCTCAAAACAAAAGGCTACAGTGTCATTTTCTTCCTGCTGCCCTGAGTAATCTTAAGGCCACAAACAGTTGATCACAGGATCCTACAGAGCAAAATAAATGTGGCAAATATGTCAAACCTGGAATATGTCTCCATATACCAGAGGGATAGCATTCCATCATGTCTGATTTAAGCTTGAATCCATATTAAGGCAGAAAATAAATTTTTTTTATTCACCCAATTCTTCTTAGTAGTTTATGCCTTTTGACAGAGAAATAATGTTATACTATCCCTGATATACTGNTCTGGAGCCCCCAGCACAAGAACGATGTGGACATATTGGAGTGTGTCCAGAGGAAGGCCACCAAAATGATCAGAGGAATGGAGCATCTCTCATATGAAGACAGGCTGAGAGAGTTGGGGCTGTTCAGCCTGGAGAAGAGAAGGCTCCAGGAGGACCTTATAGTGACCTCCCAGTATCTGTAGGGGGCCTACGTAAAGGTGGGGGAAGGTCTATTCAAGAGGGTTTGTAGCGATAAGACAAGGAGCAATGGTTTTAAGCTAGGAAAGGAGAGATTTAGGTTGGATATTAGAAAAAAGTTCTTTAACATGAGGGTGATAGATCAGTGGAATGGGCTGCCCAGGGAGGTGGTGGAGGCCCCATCCCTGGAGTCATTCAAGGTCAGGCTTGATGGGGCTCTGAGCAGCCTGACCTAGGTAGAGATGTCCCTACTTGTGTAGGGAGGTTGGACCAGATGACCTCTAGAGGTCCCTTCCAGCCTGAAACATTCTATGATTCTATCTCCTTCTATATTACAACTGGTTTAAAAATAAGGACATATCCAATGTTTAGCACAGTTTATAAGCTTAGACTGTTTAATATACTTTCTAGTGACTATTTTTGCCAATTTTCCTCTGGGGAATTGGGTTTTGGTCACAGCAATTGAATCTTTTTGTCTCAGTAGGTACCTCTGCAGAATATTTAAAGCAAAGGTCTAAGACCGGCTCTAAGTTCAGATTTCCCTTCAAATCCTAGATACACATAAGAAAACACAGACTTGGGCTACAAATTTGCACTAATATATTAAAAAAATGGAGGTCATTACACTGGCAATAAGTTGAGCACAGCATCTCTCATCAGACAGCCACTTGCTGGGCGACACGATGACATCCTCATGGGTCTCCTTCCAGAAGAGTACCTGCCTGGCCTGACACAGAGGCACCAGGAGCTGCTGAGTGGCAGAGTGTGTAAGCATGAAAAAGTCAGGGAATATGCCAGGCTTTAGCTGACTGCCCAGCCCTGGCTTTTAGGGAAGCAGTGTAGGTACAGCCAATCTCAAGTATCTCCTTTTCCCCACTGCACTAATAAATGTAAAAATATAGCTATACTGTTGCAATGCAGAAAGTGCTGGCTGTGATCACAAAGCACTACAGATGGCTTAGTGCTGCCTATGGGAGCGTATAGCACAGTGTTTTTCACCATGGGACATAGAGCTCCTGGTTTGGAGCTGGGGTTGTGCTTCTGTTTGGACAGAACAAACTGGTATCTATCTGCTCTGGTCCATGCAGACGCAGCCCAGAACTTCTATATTTCCTCTCTCCCATGAGGCTGCAGAGGGAGGCATCTGCTTCCACTCCTTGCTCAGCCACTGACAGGGAGCAGAAAACCTTTTGAAATTATTAGTTAGTGCCAGAACTGTTAACAACAGCTATTAAAATTCTTGCCAAAGATGTTTTTTTCATGCCTGAGGATGAACATTCAATAGAAGGGAGGGGAGCAAAGATGACATGAAAAAAATGAAAGAAGATGGGTCATTTTTTTCCTTGCAAGAAACAGTGAAAGTGATTATTTCTCAGGCTGTTTGGCAGTTCAGGATTGTGTCATTTAAACTAAACTGTTTTGAAATCAATATAAACTAGGGTCAACTCTTACATGAACACTCTTAGATCTTTTTTTTCATTATTAGACAAATAGGCAGATGGGTACAGAACCACATGAAGTGAGAAAAAGCTGCTAAATGCATCTTCTGGTGTTTCTTTTTTTTTCTTTTATTTTTGCTTTGATGAAGTTGGGCTCCATTTTGTAAAGGTGTTATAGTAAAGAAGGTGCAATGCTACTAAATCATTTGACTCTAGAAACAGTTGTTTCCTTCTGGTGAAAACTGCCCTTTTTTTTTTTTTTTTCCTCTGTAGTAAATTTATCAGAGGGAGAAAGAGCTGAACCTGCTTTTTATTTGCTATAAAAGAAAATTATACATTGTCTTCCAAAAAATAACTTCTGGTAGTATTGTCTAGCTGAGACAGTACCAAGGTAGGACACAGGAGACACCTCTTCTACTTGTCTGCTTTGTGCCTGTGAAACAAGTCATATCTCTTCATTCCTTAGTTTCCTCAGTAACCTAATTTGTGAAGTGTTTGAAAATGCATTGATGAAATACCTCCATTTTGTCTTTACTGGGAGAATCCACTGAAGACAACCAGGTTTGACAAATGTTACTGGTGGAAAAATTTGTCTGTCGTACACTTAAAAAAAAAGATCAGTGCTGATATGCAAATAAATACTCTACAATCTATCTTTCAAATCTCAGGCTGAGAGTGTAATTTTGGCAGCTGAGAAACCCAAACAGACACATTTGCCTTGAAAACAAATAAGACAAACCCATGGATGCTCTAGTGCTACTCATACTATTGTTTCTAACAGTAAAAGTATATTTTGGGCCACAAGAAATGATGAATTGTACCTACCTCATGTTAATAATAGGCAAGACACCCCCAAATATACACAGAGTAGTACAAGATGCTATCACACATCTTAGTTCAGGAAGCTAAAAAAAGTACTGTTCTCCACTGCATCCTTTATTTTCCCTGTATTTAGCATCAGCTCTGATTTCTCACTTCTGCAAAGGTGAATGAAAACACATTTCTAGCTCAATCTTAGGTAGTGAACGCTTTAAGAAAACCTCTGCACTTTTAACCTACAGACTCCATGCAGCTGATGCAGGTGCTCAGCTTTAGGCTGCTGCTTCTTCTCCATCCTCTCACAAACAGCCCTTCAAGTGTTTGTTCCTACCTCTCTCCATGGAGCATTTAAGATGCAAGCTTGTACCTGGCCAGGGCGGAGATGATGGGTTGGTGCTGGTGTAGGACCAGAACCCCACACAGCCAGGCTTGGCTTCTGTTGGAGGGTGTGGAGCTCCCAGTAGGGATACATATCCCATCACATGGGGACCTGAGAGCTGGAGGGTCCTGGCAGTGGGAGGAAGAGTGTGAAGTAGACATAATAGAGGACTCTTTTCCAGGAGAAATATCTCTGTCCCTTCAGTTCTACTGCCCCTAAAAGACCCACTCCCAATGTGCTTAAAATCATCACCACCAACTCTACCCTGCCATGGCACATATTTACTCATGACTCTCCAAACAATTTCCTAAGCTCTCTGTCCACATCCATCAAAGGATTATACTCCGACTATTCCCACCATAGTGCTGCTTCTGTGTTCTGAGCTGGAAGTGCTTCAGCAGTGACATTGCTGGTGCTGAGAAGCAAGATGTGCTGGCAGGGCAAGATTTCAATGTTGCTGAAGCTGTGGGAACTAGTCACATCATTTGAGTCCTAACAACGGTTTCAATAAGCAAGGTAAAGCTCTGATGTCCCTGTGAGCTCAGTGTTTCTCCAGCAGCTGAGCTGATTGCTGTTGCACAGGCTGTGCATTACTGGGACACTTGCACTGTATCCTTCTGTCCTACTCTCCATGTTCTCAACCCCTAATTCCCAGTGTGGCCAAACAAGGAACCAGATGGGGGAACTGATTCAGACCAAATTCAAAGTCTGATTTTGGGATACAGCTGAGCTGGCTCAAGCAGCCGCTGCACCCTGCCCAAGGCACACAGTCCATCCTCCTCCTCCGGGCTGGCATATCTCTTGGTGAAAGGATGTAAGCCAGCAGGAAATTATTCCTCTTGCTATTTTAGTAGTGACTTTGCTGCCAGATGAACTCCCTGAACTGTCATGCCACAAGATCAACAAAGCTTTCTGCGATGGTGCAAGGGAGCAGTGGAATGGAAAGCTGGGAAAAAGTAAGATCTCCTCCTGCGGCAGCAGCTGGTGGTGCAGTTCATCAGGTCACCAATAATTGCACCCCACACCCAGACACCACACATGGTCCTTATCCTTACTTTGGAGCATCATCCTCCTCATCTACTCTACATGATCCCAGCAAAAAGGACAAGTGCAGTGATGAGAAGGTGGGGAAGGGAGAGTGGGGCTGCTTCTCCCAGGGACACTCTTAGTTACACCCTCAGACATGTTGATGGAATGATAGGCTCAGAAATCTTTGTAGAGCACTACTGAGTATTTCTAATTGAGATTTTTTTATCTGTTTTTTTTTTGTCTTTGTAAATGTTAGATTGTTGAGTACTGGACTGTTCTCTATGATTTGAAATGATGATGTTTTAATTATTAATATGTACCATTTTGTACTTATCTTTTATAGGAGATATAGCTGCTTTTTGGAGATTAAAATAACCATTCCTCGAAGTACTTTATTTATAGTAACAAAGCCTAAAAATTTGGAACAAAAATTTCCGTATGGCTCAGTCCAATTTTTGGTTTTTGTTTGGGGGTTTTTAAAGTCAATCCCTCTCCCTTGCAAGTTTTCATCTTTCCATTTTTATTAAGGCTAGAAAAGTCCGATTCTCCTTCAGACATTAAAATTTCTTCCTACATATCTCTGGCTCTGAAGCAACACTAGCAATATCTAGTGTCTCCTTGTACCAGAGCCCCTTCAAGGTTGCCTTCAACCTTCACCACATTTTGGAGAATACAAGTATTCTGGGACCTGCATCCTCAGAAATTTTTTTAGAAGACATCCCTCACTGGGAGAATTATGAAAAGGAATATCCGTGAGCGAGAACTTACAGAAATGTATTTATCCCTTGTTTATAAAAGATAAAGTGCTGCAGGGAAGCGCTGGTCTCCAGAGGGCACTTCCTGGCTGAGGCAAGTTCTCTTCATAGTTAGGTAGTTGGCAATAGATCATCTACTGTTGTAATAATATGAGTCTGAAGTACAATCCCTGATGCTGACTTGGAGTTTATAGAAGAAAATCCTTGCTTAACTATTATTACACTCCCCATATTTCTTAAACACAGCTGAGAATTACCTTTGCAGGTATGGGTCTCCTGGAAAGACAGCAATACTTGCTGCTGCTTGTGCTTTTGAGGATGGGTCCATTTATATAAAAGCTGATCACCATCAAAAGTGGGTAGAGAATTATTTCCATATAACTGGAGCTAGTTGTTTGAGAAATTGGTGGGATATTTTGAACCATATTTGAAGTTCTTACTGCTTAAAATTAGACTGGAAATTTATTGGAAAAATACTTAGCTAGTACAACAGATCCAATGAGGTAAGAGGTATTTTTTTTCTCTCTGACAAATTACTTTACAATTCCTTACCTGTGCATTGCCTTCAAGATGATAGAGTGAAGGAAAATGTTCCTCTTTATAGTAGGTGAAGACTAGGAAGTTGAAGCAAATAAAAGATCTGCCCAAGTGCCTGTCAGGGGCACAGACACACAATGGAAGGCGGCTTAACGTGCTATTATATAAAGGAGCAAAAGGCTATAAATAGTAAGTAATCAGGTTTTTCACTTTTATGGCTCTACACATCTATCCACTTCTTGGACACAGGACTGCATTATTTAAAGACAAGCACTGGACAAAATCATAAAGCTCCAAGTGCTTTTCAATTGCCTCACAATCCCTGACTAGTATTAAAAACAAAATTAAAACAAAACAAAACAAACAAACAAGAGACAGAAAAAAAAAGCTTGCTAAACATGAAATATAGCCTTAGACTGGCCCATCAAGTGCTCAATTGTGATTGGCATATCATAGTAATTTTATACATATATATATATATATACAGGAAAAGCATGTTTGATATACTATGCTTGTTTTAGAAAGTGCTAAAAAACGCTAATAGCCTAAGTCACATGGGCATCTCCCAGTCAGACCCAGAACTGCTTTAGCATATTATTCAGAAAGAAAGTATTGAAGAGGGAGACACACATGGCTGAAACACTTCTGGCCAGCTGTCAGGGTTTATCCACTGAATATCAGCACTAATACAGCTCACTGTCAGCACTCGATGTGCTGCATTTGCAGGCAGAGAAGAGAATCAGGAATCCAGCAACATCTTGAACCGCAAGAAAGTTGATGTTAAGCCAGGGGAAATGAATTTTCAGGCTCAGAAGGGTAAATGCCTGTGCTGTTTGTTAATGTCCTCCTTGCAGACTAAAGCACACCTTTGCTTGCCTCTTCCCACAAACTTCTGAGTAAGTACAAATTAGGACTTCTGAGTGGGTAAAATTTCCTCATTTCATTCCTTCCAGCTCCTGAGCATTGTCAACCAGAGACAATAACTGCAGTATTTGGAAAATCCAAATAAGATAGTGTTTCAAACTCAGTAAAATTAATTTATTTTGTCCTTGGAAATGCAAACTATTGAAAAGGAAGGTGGAGCAGCAAGTTCTGAGAGGCAAAAGGTAAATATTCACTATGCAATAGAAAGAAAAATTCTCTAAATAAGAAGATATACACCTTCCTCCACCCACTTTGAGTATCTCCTGGTGTTTTATGTCTTCATAAGCTAGACCTTCTTATCTGTTTTCACTGTTTAATGTTGCAAATTAATGAAAAGGAGATTCCCCTTTGGTTGCAGCTGGATCCCGTGACCTCACCAAGCTGCCACTGCCCTATTTTCCTTCCCTTTTTGCCTGTGGTTCAAGCCACAGCCAAATGTCCACTAAAATGTCTTAGGATAACCTGGCAACTACTTAAAAGTGGGACATACAGATGGAAAAAGCTGCCACAGCCACATTCATAGAAAATCAGGACATATACATTCAGAATAGGATTCACTGGCTATCTTAGTTTGCCCAGGTCCCATAAGGCCATTTTATAGATAGCGGAGAATGCAGGCATTACATTTAACCTAGCTAGATAGCTGCATTAGAGTCAGATGAATCTTCCTCTGAAGATTCCTACTCCTTTTTGCTAAAGTAGCTTTGGGGTGAGTAGTTCAGGATTTTGGTGCTATGATGTTAGATGTCCAGTTTAGGGCAAACAAACCCATAAGAGATCATAAGAAGTCTTCTCCAAGTTCCTCCTCAGATCACAGAATATCTTTAATATCTCACATCAAGTTTCAAGTCTACAGTAAAAGATTGAAAAGACAGCTACAAGGAGCCAGGGACAAAAGCAGGAGAGCTCGATAACATCAGAAGTGGTCTAGATCCCTACGATGAAAGGGCATATGTCAAAAAGAAAACTCACAGAAGTTCTTAAAAAGTTATTCAAGCTCTCATGCTATGGTCAAAAAACACCCACCACTGCATCAGTCCCTGCCAGTTTCACCTGCAGGAAAACTCCTTTGGTACCCACATGAGGAACAGCTTCACCTGTGGTAAGACACATTGCAGGCATTCAGCAGGCAATAATCTGAAATCCTTTTGTATCAGCACACACCTCCTGATGTACGTCCTCTCTGTCTGAATGGTCTGGACTGGCTTATGGACAATGCTGGCACACCAACAAGGGGGGAGAAATGAGCCAAGTCAAAGCAGAGGAGCTGGCCAGCTGAGAAGGGGTACAGGAGCTTCATAATGTGGCCCCACTCTGCCACGTGCCTGGAAACATGAAAGGTATTTCATATTTCAATATGTTTTAATGTATTTCCACAGTGGTATGGTCTTCAGTCTTCATCTACATTTATAGCATATAAACACAGTTTGTTCTGGTTTAGACCAGGACACATCTGCAACCCACCAGCAAAAGCCATACAGAAAGGGTAAGTCTGAAGAGTAATCAGCAAGCTGACTGGACTAAATTCAAGTGGCTGAAATAAAGGCATGCTGGCCATTCTCTGCACTGCTTCTGCCTTGATTGGTTGTTTATCTGGGGAAAGTACCACAATTTACAACATAGAGCATCAAACACTCTCCATTTGCTTTCTTGAGACCCTGTGGTCTGCAACAGACTGTTTCATCATGAGTAGCTGCACTTTGCAGCGTATGCATGTCTGCTATGAGGACTAAGCTTAAATATGAGAGGAGTATAGATTCCCTGTCTCAGGGATGTTCCCTCAGTCCTGTTGGTAGTGAACTATTGTTGTAAAGGACTCTGTCTTTCTGAGAAGAGGATGTTTTGCCTTCGAGCTTATTAAGGTTTAGGCATCATCTATGCCTGTATGTATGCAACACATTTCCAGACAAATTTCTCACAGCTTTCCATCCTTCAGGTTTCAGGTGATGCAGGAGACCAACCTACTGGCATGTCTTTTTCTCTCTTTCCCTCGCTCTGTCTCTTCTGCCATTTCAGTGACAGAAGCAATATACTGGGTTACACTCCCCATACACTCAGTCTGTCACAGTCACAGAACATTAGGGGTTGGAAGGGACCTTGAAAGATCATCTAGTCCAACCCCTCCACCAGAGCAGGATCACCTAGATCAGGTCACACAGGAACACATCCAGGCAGGTTTTGAATGTCTCCAGAGAAGGAGACTCCACAACCTCTCTGGGCAGCTTGTTCCAGTGCTCTGTCACTCTCACTAGGTGTCATTCTTCACCTGTTTAAAGTCTACTATGGGTCATTCCTACTATGGGTCAGACATCTAACAGTGCTCAGTGGTGATAGTAAGTCCTGAAAAACTACCCCATAATGAATTGCAAGTTTGTCTTGACAAGTAGAGCACAGTCTTACCGCTTATGACAAAGGATTCTCTAAAGCTGGGCATATAGTGGGTTCCCAATTCCTTCTTCTGCTTAAATTCCTTATATATTCTATGTAGCTTGCATTATTAAAGCAGTTATGGCGCAAGGAAAGAGTTTTGTTTTGTTTTAATGGGGAATGTCTCAGAGTACTGATTGACTTGGTTAATGCAGCTTTTGAAAATGTTCTGCCACAGCAAGACACTTGTAGATACAGGGATTTCTTAGTTTCCCCTCCCCTCCTATTCACTTTCTCATTGTTTGTAATTTCTCTGGCAGATGAGCTGAAAATCAAAATCTTACTGCTGGAGGGAATACACTGTACATCTGTTTCCAAGTTCAGAAATTATTGAGATCATATTTTTTGTGGATCTACAAAGACATTCCCTTGTTCTAACAAAGACTAATGTCAGTTCTGCCTTGCTCCTGCTGTACGTAGTTATGTTATTGCTGTTTATATTTCCCTTATTACTTTTGAAAATTATTGCACTTCATCTTGATCATCAAATTGGTATGACACACAACACCATGTAGCTGCTTAATTATGCATGTGAGTGTTCAGTTTATCAAAACTATACCTTTCATGTGCAAGCCTCAAGTAAGGAAATGACTCCCTTTAGTTGTCTTCTGAGAAACATCCCTGCATGACTTTGCAGCTACCTGCACCATGGTGTCACAACATTCACATCATAGTGTGCAACAGCACACCACCATGAAATGCAATGGGAAAATAAGAAAATACTGCTATTAAGTCATGCTGACATTGTCTGCTGTAAAATTTATAGCAGCCACATTTCCCAAAGAAAGCACAGGGCTTACTCCCTCAAAACCATCCTCTTTGTGGAGACCAGAACTGAGGAAAGAGCCCCTGGGTACACTTCCAAGCTTTACACAGCTACTGTTATTTGTCTGCAGTGTTCTTGCCTTCAGTGCCACACCTATGCAATGACATTGGGATAGACGTAAGCTCAAGAGGATTTAATTCTCCAGTGCAATAACTAACTGGGAGGAATGGCTGACCCACCAGAAGGCTGCGCTGCCATTCAGCAAGATCTGGACAGACCAGAGAGTCAGGCTGAGGGGAACCTAATGAAGTTCAACAGGGGCAAGCATAAGGTCCTGCACCTGGGAAGGAATAACCCAATCGACCAGTACAAGTTAGAGATTGACCTGCTGGAAAGCATCTCTGCAGAAAAGGACCTGGGAGTCCTGGTAAACAAGAATACCATGAGGCAACAGTGTGCCCTTGTGGCAAAGAAGGCCAATGGTATCTTGGGCCGCATTAAGAAAAGCATGACCAACAGGTCAAGGGAGGTTCTCTTCCCACTCTATCCCACCCTGGTAAGGCCACATCTGGAATATTGTGTCCAGTTCTGCGCTCCCCAGTCCAAGAGAGACGGGGAAATACTGGAGAGAGCTCAACAGAGGGCTAAAAAGATGATTAGGGGTCTGGAACAGCTCTCATATGAGGAAAGACTGAGATCCCTGAGGCTGTTTAGCCTGGAGAAGAGAAGGTTGAGAGGGGATCTGGTTACTGTTTATAAATATCTGAAGGGTGGGTGTCAGGAAGACGGAGCAGTCAGTCTCTTTTCAATGGTGCCCAGTGTATGACGGGAAAACAGGCAGAAACTGAAACACAGGAAGTTCCACCTCAACATGAGGAGAAACTTCTTCCCTGTGAGGGTGACAGGACTGGAACAGGCTGCCCAGAGAGTTTGTGGAGCCTCCTTCTCTGGAGACATTCAAAACCTGCCTGGATGTGTTCCTGTGTGACCTTGCCTAGACGAATCTGCTTTGGCAGGTGGATTGGACTAGCTGATCTCTAGAGGTCCTTTCCAACCCCTACCATTCTGTGATTCTGTAAGCACTCTGAGTCCAGATCAAAGTGGACTCCATATCAAAAATCACCCCAGATGATACTCCTGGTGGTTTCAGTACACAGCTAATGACTGAGTATTTCCTTTACTCCAAAACTTGGCTCTGGTTATGGAAGGGTATTGCACAGAGCTAACACTGCCAGTTTATTCTGTAGGTACTGTGAGGAGAGATTGAGTTGTTCTGTCCAATTGCTGTCCACATATTTCAGCACTATCTGGTCAAAACATAAAGAACCACCAATGTGATTTCAGTGTTTTGATTGTCCTATACCTTTTTTAGACTGGAAGATTACTTGTCAGCACTGTCTCCTTTGATTTCTGTATTAGATAATTCTATTCTCTTGGACAGGGAAAGTTATGCATCTTAAACTACACTTCTGTAAAGACCTAAATGATTTCCTGCTTTGGCTCATTAGCTTGTCCTTGCTGTCGAGAAAGAACACTAGTGCTTATAAGTTAAATGTCCACTTCAGCTGATGAATGCCAAAGAGATTAGCATGGCTTCATCTCATTTTGTCCACACTTCATATTAAATTTCCTTGCAGATTAAGAATTACGTAAAATGCTTAAATCACTGCAGAACTGTTTTGTGTGTGCTGGCCTGTGGGTAGTAAGGTATAATACTGCAACTGACAAATGGGCAGAACAAAGAGCTAGAAAATGCCAAAGGTAAGCAGGATAATGACATAGTGATGAGCAAAGCAGCAGGACAAAAGGCTGTTCAACAATATGGGAAGTAAGTTACAGAGAGGTAAAAAGTCATGAAGAATACATCTTTGTCCTACAAATGAGTGTCTAAAGATGAGATTAAGTGCGTTTCCCAAAAAACTGTTTTCTGGCTCATTATGGTGTAAAATAGTCCATTTTCCCATAACTGTTATCTGCTTTTCCATGTGCAATTACAGGTAGCACATTAATATCTGAAAGAAACTCCACATATGAGGTGAGTTCCAATGTTCTGTGGATTTTAGCTGTGGACTTCTCCTTCTTGTCAAAGCCAGGACCCTTCCCATCCAGACAAGTGGGACATGCCAAGGACTCACATTTTACATTTACCTAAATTTTTTGTTACCCAGAATTCCTTGCTTTCTAATAGTTGCAACATTTTTAAAAAATAATAATTAGACTGGCTGTGTATTCTTTCCCCTTTTGACAGAATTTTCTCTTCAGTACAGACATTACATTTAATAACCTAAATTCAGTTCAGATAGGTCAATATAAATATGTCAATTCAGAATGCATAGTTTCTCTCTCTGAATATTCAGTTGAATCTGTATTTACTTCTGAGTTTGAATTGTTTTAATGATAGCTTTGGTGTCCTTTGTTTTAGGAAACTAGCATATTAGATGGATTATCTCCCTTTTTCTTGGCCTTTGTATAGAATCCTTCCCTATTAAATACTGAAAATCAGGATTCAATACTAAACTTATTACTTAGACCATGAAAGCAGATTGGAAACATGATTGCTGCTTCCTTTTGTTCCTATAAACAAGGAAATCTGTCCAATTGCTAGGCTAGATTTATAGTGATTCATAATGGACTAATCATTCACACAACCCTACCAATTAACAGTATTACACCAGGGATTAATTTGTCTTGTGACACTTAGGACACATGTTGCACTTACCAAGGGTATATGTGGGTACTCCTTAATGTAACCTGACAATCATATCTATAATCAGCTTGAAGTCTTTCAGTGAAAATCCACCAGTACCCATAATCACCTCTTTAGAAAACAATCATAAAAAAATATACTCCTGACGATTGCTGCCTTCAGTATTTTACATATTAGCTGCACTAGTGGTTTATAGCATAAAATGTCCTTAGCTATAAAATATTGCCATTTGCATATACTTCTATTCATCAAAGCAGAATGTATGGAGTGTTTCTACAAGACTGCACCCTTTAAAGCCCTGATCCTGGAAATGCTTGACTTCGATGACATTTGAATGGGGCTATAACTCATGTTTCTAAGGTTAAGCATATTCATGTCCACTGGATCATTCCTTAGCTCCTAACCATCTTGAAGCAGGAACATTGCCCAGAGATGAGTATACCTCTGGGAATAAATTTTCATTGATGTGCTTTCATGCACAGTGTATAAAGAATCGATGATGTATTTCTTTGCTTTTAATGAAAATAAATCCATCCTGTGTCCTCAGTGAGACTAGTTTATCACTGGTACATCACAGCTAAATGAATCACAGAATGGTATGGGTTGGGAGGGACCTCTGCAGATCATCTAGTTCAACCCCCCTGCTAAAGCAGGTTTGTCTAGATCAGGCTGCACAGGAACACATCCAGGTGGGTTTTGAAAGTCTCCAGAGAAGGAGACTCCACAACCTCTCTGGGTAGCCTGTTCCAGTGCTCTGTCACCCTTACAAGGAAGAAGTTTCTCCTCATGTTGAGGTGGAACTTCCTGTGTTGCAGCTTGTACTCGTTGCCCCTCATCCTATCACTGGGGTCCACTGAAAAGAGACTGGCCCCATCCACTTGACACCCACCCTTTAGATATTTATAAACAATTATAAGATCCCCTCTCTCTCCTCTCTTCTCCAGGCTAAACAGCCTCAGGGATCTCAGTCTTTCCTCATATGAGAGCTGTTCCAGTCCCCTAATCATCTTTTTAACCCTCTGTTGAACTCTCTCCAGTATTTCCCTGTCTCTCTTGGACTGGGGAGCGCAGAACTGGACACAATATTCCAGATGTGGCCTCATTAGGGCAGAGTAGAGAGGGAGGAAAATCTCCCTGGACTTGCTACTCACACTCTTCTTAATGCACCCCAAGATACCACTGGCACATTACTGTCTCATGGTTAAGTTCTTGTTTACCAGGACTCCCTGACTTCCAGGTCATTCTCTGTGGAGCTGTTTTCCTGTGTTATGTACTGTCAGGTCAACCCTTAATCTCTACTGGGGTTATTCCTCCCCACACGCAGAACCCTACACTTGCCCTTGTTGAACTTCATGAGGTTCCCCTCCTCCCAACTCTCCAGCTAGTCCAGGTCTCACTGAATGGCAGCACAGCCTTCTGGTGTGTCAAGATGACTTACAAGTCAACTAAGGCCAGTCCTGTCTCCTCAGATCTCACCTCCATGTCTCATTCTGAAAATGAAAATACCAGCAATTAATAGCACATCATCAGGACTTAATGGAGAACACAGTTACAAGTTCATCTATATGTTTTCTGTATTTCAGGTAAATTCCATCCTATTTTTATAGGGTCACACTGGCACAGAATTCAGACAGAGAGGTTTAAATTCAACTACTGTGGCAGTGGGCACAGTACAATGAGTACAGGACTTGAAAGGATCAGGGCTGTAAAAAACATTAGTCACATATCATTATTAAATATCATTGCAGAAGAGCATACCTGGAGTTCATTCCTGCTTATTCAGCAAAACAGAGAATAACTGCCGTTTATTATTCTTTTCATGTGCATTCACCATTTCTGACTAACAGTAAAACAGGAGAGGATCGGGACTGCAGCAGATGAGCAGCAGAGCAAGAAATACATAGGTTCAGGCAATCACAGAGCTTTCATTTGTACAAGAAATACTTGTATCTACCTGAATACACCATTGAAATCAGCAGCCAGGATCTCAAAAATAAAGTTGTAGAACTGGATTCTTCGTTTAAGAGAGAAAAAAGCCAACAAAACAAAAAAAAACCCCACACCATAACCTCCATCATGGCTCTGCCCACACACACACACATGCAGACGCACTCTCTTGCAATGCCAATGCCAGCTCTGCATCTGCCTCACAGCTGGAGAGCACAACCAGAGGCTTCAAAACACAACCCAGCCAAATTTTGCGTACACACACACACACACACACACACATACACAGAAAAATGTCAAAGGTATGGCTCAGAAATACCCTTCTGGGCTCTTGGGGCACAGCTAACTCATCCCAAGGCTTGGTGCTGTGAGAGCCACAGTGATGCTGTGGAGGGGATGCCCCAAAAACCCTTTGGCTTCTCTGTTGCTGGAAACATCCCCGCTGCTGCCCACACCACCCACAGGCATCCTCCAATTTCATCCTTCACCCCAGGCAGTTCCCTCGGCCGAGGCACTGCTGGTGCCCTCCAACCAGTAGATATCCATGGCAACCAGTCTCCAGCCCCAGGAGGAGGCAGCCGAGCCCGACTGAAAGTCTTCCTTCTGCTCCTGCCTCCATCATGACTGGTAAATGAGTAGGCAAGCAGATTCCTCAGCCCCCTCAGATTAGGATGTGCATTTCTGCCTCCCTTTGTTCCTTTCTTTCATTCCATCACTGACGTGCTTGCCACAGACCCCCCCACACCACTGAGGTCACTCACTTCACACAGAGAGTGTCTGCTGGCAGCCCTCTCACACCCCACTGACATTAGCACTGGGCAGGCAAGCCTCACAAACTGCTGACAAACACAGAGGCCCTGCCAGTGCCAAGGCTTTTGTTGCTCAGCCCTCAGAAACCAGACAGCCACATAATAAATAGATTCTTATAACACAATTAAATTGGGGGATCAAATCACTGTAATCAGTATGAAGCTGCTGTTGATGCCGCAGATATTTAGGCAGGATAACAGATTGCACATCGCTCCCTTTCTCCTCACCAGCGGAGTCCCAACAGTTGATTTACACGCAGGGGCCTCATGGCAGCTGAGCCATGGGAGGATCTGCAGCAGCAAGCTGGGCAGCTGTGGAGCATTTGGTCAACAGAGAGCAAGCACACAGATACAAGCTTTCACACTGATTTCTGCTAATTTGCGATATCAGCAGCCCCAAACCAAGCTGGGCTGCCAAGGAATTTTGAACTCTGTTTGGGGAGTATTTCCATCCTTATTTGTGAGCTAATAAATTTGGATGTCCAGATAAATGCAAGTTGCAGTTTCATTTTGTGTTCCTTGAATGAAACACTTTTTGTTTCACTTCGTGACACTCCCTGCCAGAGACTTGGAAGGAAGAAAGACAGTGGAGTTTGATGGGAATATAGCATCAGCACATAGTCCTGCCTCACCAAGGCTGCAGCAGTTCAAAGGCTGATGCTAAACCTCTGTGCTGTGTCTGGGTTGCCTCTGACTGCTGTATTACCCTAAAGGGAGGCTGACAAGCATTTTACTTTTTTTCCCCCCCTCCCATGGAAAGACCAATGTCAAATGCCTCTGGATCTACATTCTCAAGAATCTGCCTTTCCTTTGGCCTGTGCACACAAAACCCTGTACAGCTCTGAGGTCTTAAAAAGGTCTTTCAGGATTAATCACTGAATACAAAGTCCATTAAAATGTCAGAATATACCTATGAAACATCTGTGGTAAATTTAAGTTTTAAGAAAAAACCCATTCATAACTATTTTAGATATTAATAATTGTGTGTGTGTGTCCCCTCAAATACACATAAGATTAAGATAATCTGCAATCTGAAGAGCCTTGCTTTTAAAATCCAAATTCTGATGATTGTTAGTGGGTGACTTTCTGGTAGCTGAGACAGCTGAATGTCGAGGGTTGTGGGTGTGCTTCAGGTGACTGATTGACGTAACTGGCTAAGGCGGCACTGACATCTTCTTCAGCCGCCCCATGAAAATAGCAACCTATAGCAACATCAGAAACCTGTGTTTTCCCCAGACAGATGCAGTGGATGGGCCACATATGTAGCCTATTAATACGGAGAGATGATATATACAGGCTTTCTGCTTCATCCTTCTAAAAAGGTTATTAACTGTCTTTCTTGCATCTAAGGGGAGAGATTGGCCAGAGCTGTCATCTGTTCCTGTCAGATTTTTCATGCTAGTACTGCAAATTAGGGCTTTGGGGAGTTAGCAAAAAATAAAGATAGGTGGTACGGAGCTGGGAAGAGGGAAACATTGAATGCCATATTTGCATGGGATTTAACAAAAAATCAGGGTGAAATTCATCCCTGTTGCAGAGGGTTAGCTTCAGTCCCATGAAACACCCCATTAAACCCTGATGGCTCCACAGCTAAGATAGATCCTTTGTACAGAAAAAATACCTCCATCAAAAGAGAGCAGCCTGGTTTGGATGTCCACAGTGTTTCCAGCTGACTCCAAAAAGATACAATGCAGTGTCAGCATACACTAATATCATCCTCAAGTACATAAGATGCACCTATCACTAGGACCTGGAAGGGGAGATAGAGTTATCATAGCAATTTTCTCCTACACAGGAACAGCCATTATTGGTCAGGAATACAAGGGCTATAGAAGTGATGAATTTCTGCACTAGAAGTCCAGTTACAAGAATTCTCCACTTCTGTGTGATTTGTTCACTGCATGTTCATATGTTCACAAAAACAACACTATCAGGCCTTAGTCTTTCCTGTTGGTTATTTCTTTATGATATTGTACATGGCACATCCTGTCATAAGTCTGGGTATCTCAGAGGTTGCCCCACTGTATAATTCCAGCATGAAAAAAAGGGGGAGAAGGACCTTTCCCAAGCCTCCACCACACCTGCCCCTGTCTGTTCCCACAATAGAGTGAGGTATGTAGTGTTTTGGTGAAAAGGTTTATGCTGAACTGAAATGCCTTACAATATTTCAAAATTCCCCCCATTTAGCCTGATGACTTTGCTTCAGCTCTGTTTTGATTCCTCACTGCCTAGACCAGTTTGTTGCTTGCTCCTGCCTGTGCTTGTGGTCTCAGCTCCAGTTGAGCACCAGAATCAACCCATTTGAGTGCATCGATTGCCCTGATGAAGCAGTAATAACTACTTAGAGATGACTTCCAAAGAGAAGAAATACAGAAAAGATGAAATAATAAATTCTGGTAAGAGTAGGATTCATATCATGGGTTGCCTGAAATTTGACAAGTCTTAAAAAAGAGCATGAGTGTTTTGAAAAACTGGCTAAAAATCTGGAGCAAATAGCAAAAATCATAAACTGCCCACATTTGGAAGTTCTAAGTACAGAACTGCCACAGGAGACTTTATTTCCAGCCTATCCCAAAGCTTCACTTTCTTCTTTGTTTAGATGGTTCAGGGCAGCTGGAGGCAAAGATTTGTCCTTTTATTCATCTGTAAAGTACCATATACAACTCTTGCCCCATATATACAGTAGAATACTAATAGTTATAGTTATATTATAACTAATAGTTATAACAGCAGCAGCAGAAAACTCTTGTGAAAACTCTTTGCTCTTTGGAGGCTTCATCCCTATCCAGTTAAAAAAGAAGTCCAAATACATCAGAGTAAACTACAAATAAGAAATAAAAGAGTTTCTAGGATTTTAGTGTTTCTCAAAAATTTACTGGGCATCACTGGAAGGTTTTGCTCACCAGGGGAAAGATAATAAAGCTTGTTTATGCAACTAGCAATTTGACTATAACAACAATTTTTCTCCTATTGTTTTTTTAAGATATTCGAGTTTGGTTGAAAAAGAGCTTTCCCTACCCAGAACTGGCTGCTTCTGCTTGATTCTTCAGTGAAGTCATCATAATCCTGTTTTATTACACCACAGTCTGTTGCCATGAAAATAATTGCCATGCCATAAATTCAGCATTATAACTTTACTGTGAAATGAAGAAAGAGAAAACAAGCTGTGGGCTTAAAAATAGCTGGTGAAGCAAACAAATACCTTTGAAAGTAGCCACAAAGGATTGAGGGGAAAAGAAGATAAACCACCTGAAAGGTAAACAGATGCAGGCAATGACACAAGTCAAAGTTGCCCCCAGTGTGAAAACCCTCCTATATGAGACAAATCGGAGCATTTAGGTCACAGAAAAGTCATGCCTGCGTGAAGGGTGAAACATATGGAATTTTTTTGCTCTTAATTAGGGTGTGCCTATGGCAAGGCCACAGCAGTTGGATTTGCTTCAATTCAGAAATGCTCAGCTCAGCATAATGGTCTGGTTGGAATTTAGAAAAAAAAGATCCAAGTGTTGGGGTTGGGTTTTTTCCCACAAATGCCAGAACAGACAATGTGGAAATTAGGAGGAATAACAACACAAGGAATGGAAGAGTCCCCAGAGTCTTCAAGCTGGGGCAGTGATGCCCCAGGTAAGAAACTCAATTTGGGATGCCAGCCAGGACACAGGTCCTATGCCTTCCCATTCTGCTTAGGGTCAGGTTTTACTCTTCACAAAATGAGGATAGCCATGTTTAGTGAACTATGTACAATTCACTGGGTTGGGATGAAGGCGATCTGGATTCTGTTCTTGTCACTTGCATCACTGGCTGAGTGATGTTGGGCCAGATCCCTTGCTACACCCCAGTTTCCTCAGCTGAAACAAGGCTAACAATACCAACCTCCTCTATAAAGGGCTTCCCAGTCCACAAAAATCTGGATGTTATTATACTGATTGGCAATCACGTCATAAGGGTGGGATTAATTTGTTCAAATTCAGATGTTTAAAATATTTTTAACTCTTTCATACCAATCGTAAGGCCATTCTGACAGTCAACTTAGAAGTCAGCATTCTCTTTTGTGTTTTTGCACAATATTTACAGGACTCGATATGATTGACAAACATCAATGCAGTCCTGAATATGAACTATATTTAGAATCACCTTTTGGAGGAACTGTTGAATGCTCAGGAATTGAAATCTTAACCTATGAAGTGAAACACTCTGGTCCCTCAAAGAAATATATAATAGAACTGACTTGCCCAGGTTTATTTTCTGTATACGGATGACTTAGTAATAGATAGAAGTCTTATTTGTGATTTATAAACAAAGCCAAGCCATCCTTATAGCTGTTAAGGTGATGTCAAGGTTTAGGGTCAGTCTGCTAGACCTATAACAAATATTCCCCCCCAAAAAAAAAGTGGGAGGAGAAAGGGAATAAGGAAGAAAGACCTATGGATCTCTGTTGGCCCCTCTCCCAAATGGGAGAGAAAGGAAATGAGAGAGACTTTAAAGAGCTTTAATGACGGTAATAATAATAAAATTGAATATATGCAAATCCAGTATTGAACACCCCATCCCCCAAATGGCAATTACATCATCACCACCACCGATGCTGTGGAGCAGGCACTGGGGAAGTCCCAGACTGCGCTCAGAGGCAGATGGAAACCAGGTTCAGGAAACACACGAATCGGGACCAAAGGCAGAATAGACGGAGTCCTCCTTGGATGTCGGCTGTTGAAGAGGAAGCCAGCCAGAAGAGAAAGGAAAAAGATCTTCGTGATCCTTCAGCTTTATACTGAATATGACATATATGAGATGGAATACCTCATTGGTCAGTTTAGGATCACCTGTCCAGGCCACTCCTCCCCACAGGTGCTGCCTCTTACTTTTGCATCCCCCAAAGTGGTACAAAAGATTTAGCAGCGACCTTGGTCTGTACACCAGTCCTTGGTAGTAACTCTAAACATGGAGCATTATCACTGCTAGAAGCAGACACTGTCTATGAAAACATGCTGTGAGCTTCAGAAAGTGCAGTTAGTTAGCAGAGACTCAGATGAAAAGTAAAATCACCGAACAGAATTGTTTGGTTCTAACTCGGACTAGGACAGGTGATGTCTGTTTCTCCAGTGAGATGTTTTTTGTTGATTGTTCTTCTCTGAGTCAAACTTCAACAAAAGTTCAAATTCAGGACTAATGGTGACACCAAGCATTATACAAGTATGAACATGTGTGTCAGATGACTGTCCTTGTCACACACCCATAATGTATCCTATGGACCTTATCAGGTGGGATGATCCAATGTTTGGGGAAAACCCTCAAATTTCATAAAGTCCCTTAATGCTCATAATGAATTTAGGAGTTGAAAGAGGCTTTTGAAAAAGCCTTTTCAATTCTCCTCTCTCACCTGAGCACAAATGGATCTAAATTAGCATTTTGAATGAGATAATTTGCTGTAGATCCAAGCAGGTGATCAATCACACTTTATCTAGGTCCTTCCAGAGGAAGGGAGGGAGAATGAAACTGTAACGTTTAAAAGAACAAAGACACAGATAGACCAGCCATGCTGCCTGCCAGCTCCAGAGTAAAGAGGAGGAGATTTTAGAGTCTCCACTACATGGAGATACCCTTTTTATGAGCAAGCTTTATTTAAAAAAAATTTTGCAGCTTTCATTTCTGCAGTAAAACCTGAGAAATGGACCAAGCAAGACTAGCCAGTTGTGTGTGAGGCCATTCTTATGGTCCGTTTCCCTTTGACATTTTCTGTTACACATTTTCCGTTACAGCAGCACATACTTGCTTGTTCATTCGACAGCTTGTGCTGCCCTATACATAGACCTGCTTATTATATCAGGTTCATTGAGGTTCAAGAGCAACTCAAATGTGAAAGAGAGCCCTCATTTAGTTTCACAGTAGAGTTGCAAATGCTGCACAAAGGTACCTGTAATTTCCTGAAGGACACATTGACCCACAGACCACCATGGGATACCATGATTTTCCATCAGTGAATCAGAGATTGAGAAATTGTACGGTTTTTTGGTGCGTTTTGTTGTGGGGGTTTTTTTTGCAATGATTTAACAATGGAAATGTACATCACATAAGATCTTCCAAATATAGCCTGTACTGATGAGAAGAGATATATTTATCTCCCTTTGTACTTCTTTAAGACCACCAGAGATAACAAAGAGTAGAGGTTATTAAAACTGATGCCCCAACAGTATTAATCTTTCCATACTGCAGTCGAATACATGGAGTTGAATTTATTGAGATTTACATTACTGAACCAAGAAAAAGATTCCTTCACTGAACTGGGTAAAGAGACTGGATTAAGGCAAAAGATATTTTGGCTTTTATTCAATTAAGAACTTGAAAAAACAATCTTTGAAAACATAGAGCAGCAACAAGCTGTTTTCCACTGTATGTGTCTTTGGAGTTCAGTGTAGTAGAAGCTTGTGAAATTATTCACAGCCTTTTCCTCTCAGATAAGTCAGTGGAGACAGAATATCTCCTCTCAACTACTTTCTTCTTGCCTCGAGATAGCCTCTGATGTTGACTAGTTTACTCATAGCTAGAAAAATCACTTCACAGGTGGAGGACAGCTGTCTCTCCAGAGCTGCTTCTGTTGCAATCACAGTTTTTATGTTACTAACAATAAATTTAATATTTTCTACTACTCTCCCTTCAGGGTAGGTCAAGTTTGAAGCAGTAGTTAGTATTCTATTTCACCAATAGCCATGTCCAAGAAATGAAAAGCAGAACAAGGTTTATTTGTAAACAATACCTTTGCTTGTTTAGTTAAGGAGTCCCTAACTGTGCTTGTAGATTCACCTGAGCTGCAAAGTCTTTGCCTTTCAGTATGGCTAATAGCTTTCCTTGGACAAATCTATAGGGATTTCTTTACAAGTCTAGACATGACTACTTAATTGACTTATGCCAGAAGGAAGATGATTTATTAAATAAAACAATATTTGATTTAACCATGTTTCAGAACTGACTTCTCTATTGATGATCTGGAAAATCCAGGAGGTAAAGACCAACATCCTGAGGCCAGTGTGAGCAGTAGCTGTGCTACCCCTGAAATTATGCTTCTCAAACAGTTTGCAGGTGAACTAAAACTAGGTGGTCTTTATAAAATTTCATCTGGTCTTACACTTCAAGGCTTAAAGACCATTCTTGAGGATTTGGTAGAAAGAATCCCCAACTGAAGTCAACTCAGCAGATGGGAGAAGAAATGCAGATGAGCTACCTGAAAATGCAAAACTGTTTCCTATCTATTGCTGTCACTATTTGCACTTAATGTGAGTGACAGACATTACAAAAAATGCCAATACATTACTCAAACAGTCAATCCCACTCAGAAGCAGGCAGCTACAGTAAAGGAATGCTTGGACAGCCACTTATCATTGGATGGAATTTAAGTCAAAAGGTCCTCTCACAGCCCCACAGGCATCTCTACAGAGGTTGTCTTTTGTTTTTAAATAAGATACACCACAGTTGGAAACAGTGGGCCTGGATGGTAGGCATGATCTACAAATGACAGTTTTGATCGTCTCTTTTCCTTACCCACACCAGACTGGAGTAACATTCGGAATCAGCCTTGTGGAAACCCATGGCAGACTTCTCCATCTCACTCTGCCGTGTGGAGCACGTTGCCATCCTCTCTCCACAGGCTGCCCGCAAGTCTGGTCTCTGTCCTAGGCCCACAGATACTCATTCCTGGGCTGCAACAGCAGCTACGAGTTGCTTGGATATACAGAGCAGGTGGCAAATCCCTGATCTGTGCCAGGGCTGAGAGGACTTTATTGTTAAGGTGTTTTAGGCCTTACTGTATTCGTAGAGGCAGAAATGGCTGTGAAGCCATCTTACAGAACTCAATGAGACCCCACTGTGTTGAATCCAGAAAAGAAAAATGCATACTTTGGAGCCACGGTGGAAATCTCAATATAGTGACCAGAAAAGGAAAATATGAAAGTGTGTGGGGTGGTAGAAGATGAAAATTGGTGCAGGCATCTGCCAGTCACATAGCACAGGAGTATGCAGTGCTATGGGCAATGGTCACAGATGTATGGGAAATTATTTTGTCCTCTGTCTTCTAGACTGTCCATGTTAGGTGGCTACTTCCCAGTTACCAGCTCTCCCCAGTACAACTGGAAGAACCAAGAATCATGTCTTAGTGTATAAAGTAAAAACTAGTTTTCTGAGAAAGTAAAATCTCATTAAAGAAACTGTTCTCTATATCAAAGAACAGCAACTTCAAAACCGTCCCACATCTACCCAGGTATAGAGTGCATATTTAGAAGGCAAACCTGAGAAGCCCTGGCAAGTTCCCTTGCCCATGACAGAAAAGGTCATCTCTGCCCCAAATCAGGAGCCAGTGTGCGAAATCTCCAAATGATGGGTCAAAACAGAAAGACATGCTTGCATACTGGTTGGGTTGACTTTACCAGTGTAATTTATGTTATTCAGCTAATTCCTGAACAACAACAATATTTACTGCTCCCTGAAAGACTAACTCTGTCAGGGTAGTAATTTTCCCCATGAAATACATAAGTAATTGAAGGAGCAGAGATCTTTGCAGAGACAGGAATAGTTGTTTTTTGCATATCAGATACATTTTAGTTTCACTATTGTGATGGAGCTTCAAAGGAAAGTTAAAATGTCAGATGCGATTCAGTATATACATCTGCATGTGCCAAAGGTCCAGCACAGTACCTGTTTGCTACAAAAGACCATGTTCCCCCTGCAAGGGGATGGAGTTGGTTCCATAGTCACCTCTTTTTCCCTTTTCACTTCTGTCAGCTTATACATTCTAAGCATACACAAACACGTTGTCTTCTTAGAAAACAGGCTTCAAAAACAAGGGGGAAAGATGTGTATTCCCAGGTCTAGACAGCTCAAAGGATTATACAGCTACAAAGATCTACCCACAAGGGGATTCATATGAGGAGAAGAACAGATTATGATGTGGGGAATGAAAAAAAAAATAATTAAAAAATCAAGACAGGTCACAAGACTAAGATAAAAGACAAAAGGCAAAAAACAAAAACGTAAAAATCCCCAAACCTGATGCTTTTCAGGATGCTAACCAGTAATCACTGAAGCTGTGAGAAGACAAAGATCATTGAGCTGGAATATTGGTAGTAGTTCTTCCACAAGGGAATAAAAGGTCACAATGACGTCTTCCCTCCAAGATGTAGTTTCCTAATTTTCTCCTCAGTACCGGGAATGAATTCACTGAGAAAGCCATGCCCTTGTGCAAGGCGTGAAATCTTCTGCCTAATATTTACATCTTTACCAAGCAGTAATATGGAAAACAGGTTTGGGGAATGTTGAAGCAGGCAGCTTAGGGAATACTCTGGCCTGGGCTGAGCCTCTGCAGAGGCAGACAGCCACCTACTGCCAAAAAATGAAATAGAAAACAGTCACAGAAGGCTTCCTGAGAGCTGCATTACAGAAAACCATGCCTCACATCAAACAGCTTTGCTTGGCACACCAGGCAATCCATACTAGCCAGTATCAGGACAAACCTGTCTCAGGAAACATAATATTTTTTTCTCCCACTGACATGTTCGTGCAGCATCTAGGGGGAAAAAAAATCAGAAGCAGATGATGGAGTGGAAGTCTTTTCCATATAGATATGCTGCAGGTTTTTGGTTTCCATCTGTGGAAAATCCCTTCTCCTCTCCCTCCAACACGTACAGTCGAATTCACAATGAATACCCACAGACCAAAACTCTCTGAGCCCTGACAACAAAGGGCAGGCGAAAGGAGGCCAGCAGTGCAAAGTGGAGCAATGGGAGTACACCACAGGTAGCTGAATATTAGATTATCCAGGCACCACAGCCTACAGCTTCCACCTGGAAGGAAAAGAAACAAAAGCCTCCCTTTGTGTTCCAGGGTTTCACAGGAATTAAACACAGCTCCCCTTTGTGGAAGACCCAGACTCTCACCAGGATCAGGGGGCAGCCAGTGAGCTCCCCAGGCTGTCCTCAGGGAATAGCCTATTTTGAGCCTGCTTGCAAACATCTCCCTGCGTATGTGCTGTATTTTCACGGAAGAATAATTTAATCTTCATTGCCATCATTAATTTTTGACAGAGAGCACCATACGACATCCTGTTTACAGCCCACTAAATCTCCATTATGAAGCCATGCTTACAGAAAGAAGAACAATCTGAAGAGCCATGTTAACTTTTATGATTACATTCCAGCCCTGAAATACAAAAAGCTGATTAAAGTTACAAAAAACCAAAAGTACAAGAAAAAAACAAAACAAAATAACCAACCCACATTAACATTTTGCTATACTGTTTTCAGGCTCCAGAACAAGAAAATCTTGTTTAAATAACCTATAGTAATACAGCAAACTCCTTTAAAAATGCATGTGTAATATATTGGCACTCATCCTTATTCCAATACATACCCTGTTGTCTCCAGCTGCATTGAACAGCACAGGTAAGTGCTGCTATCCAGAGCCAACAGAAACCCTGTGATAGAGGCAGAGATTTAATTCTGGTGAGTGGGATTTTGCTAATGACTCTTCTCACACTTATACCCTTTCATTTGGAAACCTAAAGAGAATTTGGGTGAGAATTATTAATTCCCCCTGGGGTAAAACCACTCAGAAGCAAAACCTACCATCAGCAAGGAGAACTGAGGAGACCCAAGAGCTCCAGAAGGCTTTCAACATGGAGGCGTCATGCACAGCCAAGGTTATGAGAAGGACTTGTAAAACCACCACCAAATTCAACCCAATGGCATCCATTCGGACACAAAACCTATGTCAAGGTATCCACTGCTGAGCAGTTAGAGTAGACCAGATCTCCATTGCCATCACCTGCTGCTGACAGATGGCAGTAGCATGTAGGTGCTTCATTGCCATTTCCCAGTGCAGCCACGTTACCAGCATCAGTCCTGGCTGAGGTCAGCCCCTCATGACTGCAGTAGAGCTCCACATCAAAACAACCTCCAATGCTAGCGCTGGGCTGGCTGCAGCCTGGTCCTACGCATCTGGCCATTTTAACAATAGTCCCTTGAACATTCAGGTTTCTTCGTATTCAGGGTCTACTCTGAAGAGCAGGAGATCCCTGGCCTAACACTTCTGCCACATGCTCATGCTCTGCTAGAAGTTCCAAGTAAGGTGAGTTATAGGTAGACACTTTACTTTTTTGGAGAAAAATGTGATATGAGAGGTGTTCACCAGCCACAACGCAGGATGCAATGGTAGCACCATTTTAACAAAAGGGATATCCAATTGTTTAGGCCTTGGTTTACTCAACTAAGTCAGGCACATCTAATTAATTTAACACTTCCTCAAAAGTCAGTGAAACAAGAAAGTCCCCTCCCAGGGAGTAATTCCAGTCACTACATTACTCAAAAGTCAACATAAGGTCTGGATTATCCTCTGGAGGTCTCCCACCACTCCCCTCCTGCAGAGAGTGCATAGAAAAACTCAATTAAGTGCCTCATATTGTGGGGTAAATCTGGACGATAACTGTCCTCTAAGCCACCACCTTTCCTTAGCTTCAAGATGAGACTTTCTCTTTTGCAGTGGTTTGAAGGACATCCAAGACAGTCAAAATTTCTAGCCCTACCTAACTATTCCAGGTGAGACTATCCTCTTCCAGTATATACTTTAGTAAGTGTAAGTATATATTCCTTTAAGTATTTTGTGAAGAATTTAAGTATATATTTAACACAGTACTTCCCTTTCACTCCTGCTTCCAGCAGCAATTATTCTTCACATACACCCAATCTTCTCTGAATTTAAGAAAGGTGAGTCATGGCTCAATACTCTAAAATAATGCTCATTAATGTTAGCTCCCAGTCATCAGTTTCTAGGGAATAACCTCAGTGGCACTATTGAGGTGACAGCTCATGACTATGCAAGGCAATCCCACATTTGTGTGGGTATCTCCATTCAGTGAGTCTCTGGAATGAATTTATCTGGAAATCAAGATAATAACAATTAGACAGTACAGCAAACAGTGCTTCAGATAAACTAATATTAAGAAATTAATTTTTAAAAAATTGACAAGAGTTTAGCATTGTGTATATATTGCAAATTTACACAAAGCCTGAGTTTCAGATTGATGAGTCTTTTCAGTCTCCTAAAATCTAGCAGCAAGCACCCATAACTCTCTTTATTAGAGCAATGAATAAAATTCTGCTGATTAAAATTTTTTGATGCTTTTTTTTCTATTTGAGTGGTAGAAACAAAATAGAGAATGACTAACAGCTTTGACTGATTTCTACCAAGTTCCCTCACAGTCAAGGGTTTTGCAAAAAGAGCAGGAAAAAATTTAATCACCGCTTTCAAGCACTCCTGTTAATAGCATGACTCTACTGGTGGCTATCAGATACAACCACATTTTTATTTCTATTATTTATTTATTTATTTTATTCTATTATTAATACAGCTCGCTGAACCTCACATTCCAGACAGGACATTGAACAGCCTTTATCTGGGAAACACTCATGTCCTTTTTGGTGCCTCATTTACAATCCACATGTACACTTCCTCAATTCTGTTTTTTGCCTCTTCCACCCACTTTCTGAAAGAAAGGTTGTTCTCCATTCTCACATTAATGTCCCCAAATGTCTCCTACCTATTTCCCACACTGATGACAACTGCCTTCCCCAAGTCTTCTTCTCACTCAGCCGTATGCTCCTTTTACTTAGAGCCACCCACTCCTGTTTCCCAGCCCAATCCCAGCTTTCACTGGGGCGTTGCAAAATGGCTGGTAAAAGAGCATAGGAAAGTTGAGGACCACTCCCAAGTCTCTGAAGAGTCCACTTTGCCTTTGCTGTCCACACTCCTTCATCAAGCTCTCTCTGCTGCTGCTCCTTCACCACCACCAGCATCTGCCCCTTTGCTTGAAGTTTCTGGGCTGAAGCATAAAGGAGCAGGGGTAGGAGATAGACAGGGAGGGCACATTGAGATGGTCTTGTTTTTTCCCCGAAGACTACATCACTTCAGTTGCCTGGATCATTGCTATCTCAGCCTGGTGCCTTGCTGCTCTATCCCTCCTGCCACATCAGCAGCAATCCTTGCCCTCTGTGAGCTACCTTGCTTTCTCTCTTCTTTCCTTCCAGCATGCAGAGCAGAGAGCAAATAATAAAGCTTTTAGTGCAGGCTGTGGTCAGAAAGGGACTGAATGAAACAGTTACTTTTACTGACATTTCTTTGTTTCCACGGCTATTAGGGACAAAACTGAATAAGGAGGTAAAATCAGCAACCACATCATCTTTGCACTGTGGTTAAAGGGCTGCAAACCCTGCTGAGAAACTGGGGATCATCTTTTTTTGCTTTCTTCTTCCTCCTGTGTACATCTAATACATGTCTATTTAATTGCTCTGACAACATTTGCCTAGTGGAGATCAGATGTAGGATTTGGAAGAGAGAATCTGTTAACAGTTGAATGTAACAATTAGATTATGTAAATGAGAATACTGCTTAAGTACTTAGGTAGCAGACTGCAGAAAACTCTCAGTACACAAGTTTTATTGGCCCCGCAAAATCAAAGAAATATGCTACACACCCTTCATCCCTCTGTACTCGAAATGGCATTTATCATTTATACACACAGAGCAATATATATTTTAACATTTAAGAATTAAAACAAAACAAAACTAAAGCAACCAGTAGATCAGATGGACAATGTTGCATTTGGAGGGTTACAGAAAGTTAACCCCAAGGAGGTTGCATGCTTTGACTAGCTTGATATTTGGATTTTTCTGAAAACAAGAGATCCTCTTTGTAGTTCAGAGGCCAAGCCAAATAGGTGTAGGGGTTTGTGCACTGGAGCTTCACTCAAAAGCTCACCTCTTCCTTTCCCTGAATTCAGAAGTTTAAATGGTGCTGAACTTCCTCATTGGAAAGGGGGAAAAGTTTTATTCCCTTCAGTCCTAAAGTGCCTGGTTTTGGGGCAAAAAACTTAGCACATGGCCTGTTTCATGTGGGAAAAGGAATCCTGTTTGTGGGGAGCAGTGACTGTGGGGGCCCATTAGAGTGTTTCAAGGGCTACCAAGGATATGGTTGCAGGTACTTTCTCCTCCCTAATTTGTTATAGTGAAAGGGAGGTAACTATTATATCTTGAAATGTTTACAGCTTAGAGACGGTTGCTGCCAGAGCCCAAGAGAGAGCTCACCACACTGATTTATGACTCTAGACCTCATGGTGGCAGGCACCTTCCAGCATGCAAAGAAAAGCGGCACAAGTTTCTCCTCACATGCCCAATGCAACCCCAATCCTTGTTCTCTCCCATAATACATATTCCCTCTTTCCCTTCTGTTTGTCCCTTTCCTTCCCGGCCTTTAGGTCATTACACTTTTAGCTGTGTCTGCAGTGGTTTGCTGCTGTGCACACACTACAGATGGTGGTAAAGCACACATTTATTTTACGATAGATCTATTGAACCAGGCCCTAAACTCTCCAGCACACTTGATCTACTTAAGGCATCTGCAGCAGCAAATTCTTCTCCTCCACTTTTCCCTGCAGCTCCAGGCAAAGTTTCATCGCTATTCATTTTCCCATTGCACATAGGATGGACTACAGTTTATTTCTGTGTTCAGAGCTTTACCCTGAGACTCTCATCAGACTTTGACTCCCCTGGGATGAGTGGAAAGAAAAGGAAGAAAAAAAAAAGACTACTATCTTGGATGATATCGCAGTTCGAGAACAGCAGCACCTCAGGTCTTGGCATGCGTGGAGGAAGAGCAAGAGCATCACACTCCCCTCTTCTGGCTTTGCTGCCCTCCCTGACATGCTGACTAGAGACCCCAACTCTGGAGTCTAGGAGCAAGGAAGGGCCAGAAAGTCCTACCAGGATCTTGGCTTGCATAGGGGAGTAGGGAGAGAGACTTATGCACACTCCAAGGAGCAGAGGATCTGCTGTAGCCCAGATAGCCTCAGGGTTCCTGTTTTGTTTAATAGCATGTTCATTATAATTTCCCTCAAAGCATGCCATAAATGGGAGAGAGAGTCAGTAATTGAGATCCTTTGAGGATTTAATCATGTTCATTATTTGAATTTCTAAGTATAAGAATAAACAGACAGGCTGTGGAGGCTGCTCATGTTACATATTTCCACTCGCAATTTTTCCAGGATCCATTTCTGACCAGAAATCAGACCTTTTGCTTTCTTAACAATTGTACTAACCACTAGGTTATTACATAGAGGGAAAGAAAAGTACCACCATATCTTTTCTTGATGTCACTTGGGGTGGTTGGGAGAGAAGAAAGGAATGGGCAAATATTTTAGGACCCACCACAGGCAGCGAAAGGTGGATATCAAAATTAGATGAATGAGATTTACTCTGTGGAAGTGTCTCCATAGTAAGTGCTGAGCCAGAAAACTTGATGAAAACTAAATCAAACCTTCCCACTTCTAAAAACAGGCACCTACAATATAGCCATACATCTGCCTAAACTAATAATAATTGCCCTGTGTCCACGCTGCTGCTCTTAGCAACTTGTTTCCATTCTTCTTTCCACCTCTTTGATTTAATGGCAAATTTCTTCAGACACTGTACATCTTTTGCCATCTTACCAGATTTATGTTGTAGCAGCTCTCTAGGCCCTATTATATCAAAACTAAATATAATTTCCAAAATGCAGACTTCTCCACTTAGCAAATCTGCATCATTTTAGTGCTTTGGCTCTCTAGGATGCTATGATCATTTCAGGTGATGTTAGGAAAAATACGTACTTTTTTTAATAAGTAAGGAGGACAAATGTCAAGAAGCCAGAAATCCTCAAATATTGGCATTTTATCATGTGCTTTGGTATAAATAAGCTGCTGTAAGTGCAGAAGCGTTTGTCACATCTACTTTATGATTTCTTGCCATAATTCCATTTCTTCCCTCCCACACACAACCACTTTACATATCCCCAGCCACCCACCTAAACTAAACTTAAGTTTACTCCAGGGCTGTTTAACGGCATCAGGCTCACTTCCACTGAGAGACAGTTAAAAAAACCCGAACACCTTCCTGTACTAGGGGTGTTAGCCATCCAAATTCTGGATCTTTAACAAGGAGACAGCTGTGGGAGGAATATGAAGCATTCTTTTGCACTGGTTGTGCGTAACCTCTGCAGGAGCACGAGAACTAACCCCAAGGAACTGCCAGGCAAGGCTCTCTGCCTTTTCACAAGGGACAGGCAGCAATGCTACTGCCATTCAGGCTGATGGAAATGCATTTCTTAGAAAAACACAGAGCTTTGATGCTACGTTACTCTAGCAGGCTGAGGTTGGCAAGAACATCACTCACGAGCCAGGGAAATGGTCACTGGTCTCACCCTTTGTGAAGAATGCAACTGCGGGGGGGGGGGAAGAGACTACACATGTGGGGACCAACTGGCCTGAAGGGACCTCCTGTAAAGGATATAAAGTTGAGAAAATATACCCACCGCCCTAGTTTAATACTGGTTTGCACATTTTGTTCTGAGGAGAAAGTCCATGAGGATCTGCCCAGGTCAGGTATCAAGTGTCAGAGCTGGGCTACCCACCACTGAACTCTTGCACTTCCCACCCACTGACATAACCAAACCACCCGACCCTTTCCTACAAAGCAGGAGTTTGTTGCATCATGATGTCAAGTTTATTCATACACAAAAAAGAGGAACCAACAGCTTTGTGTAGACCTTTACCTATTGATCTCCATTAGGAAACTCTTAGAAGTTACCCTCCAACTGACATATTATTATTATTATAGTTATGCACATGTTACTAAAAACAGCCATGACACTGAGCAATTTAGTAGTTTGGCATACCTTGCTTCCCTTCACTGGTCCATTTGAAGTAGGAAGGACCATGTAGGTTTTACTCGTTTTAACTAGAAAGTGATAAAATTACATTCTTCCAAAAAGAACCACACTTTGTTCTTTCAGCAATATGCACTACTAAGAGTCAGAGAAAAAAAAATTATCCATTTCAGCCCAAAGTCCTCTGAAATTTTCAGGATCACCACGAGGGCAGAAGATGGAAATATCACAAATTCTCATCAGGACGATGGCTTGGCAATGCCAGCCTTAACAGCCATGATTGCTCAACATGCAAAGGGAATCACTGCTCTTGGGACTGTGCAATCCCGTCCGCTGATACTGGGACCACAGGCTATGCAGAATGGAGACATATCTGGCCACCAAATTTTTAAGATTCTTTCTTCCTTTCTGAAGCCTTAAGCACTGCTGAAGTTAATGCTGCTTCTAATTGTTTCTTAAATAAACATGTGACATCAAAAAATTACTCTGTAGATTCTCCCTCATCTATATTTACCCAGGCATAATACCAGCTGCCTACACAATTTTTGTCTTGCTAATGCACAGCAATAATCATAGATCCACCCACAGCCCATCTATTTTGGTAGAGTGCAGAAATAGACATTAAACCTATAAATGTCAGAGCATGCCTTCATTTTAGATGTTAGTATTATTTAAATTAGCACTTGAATGATGTTTCCACAACGTGATAGCTTTTCAAATTATGGTATATTGCTCATGAAGTGCACTGGCCCTGCTTTAAGCACCTTCAACCCATTAGGCCCATCTATAATTTGGTGCTTTTAGAAATGCAAACACATTGTAGAAGAGATGTGGTCTCTTTGTTTATGCCCAGAAGTCCCCAGGGAAATGCTGATGCTGTAATTACCTGAGTATGGTTTGAACATTAGGCTCTGGTCAGGAGGTAAACATGGCTTGTGCTTGTTGTCCAGGCATATTTGAGAACAGCTGTGCCTTGGTGGTTGGAACAGCATGTTATCTTGAATGTGTCCTCTGCATTTCAGAGCAAGTGTGACATCTGAAAGCAATGCTGTTGGAGGAAAAAAGTGTCAACTGGAAAATGGAAGAAGTAAATCATGTTTTTCCTGTAGCCCTGGGAAAAAAAATAGGAACAAATCCTTCATTTTTGTTCTGATCACTGAAAATCCAGTAAGATTAATTAAAAGCAAACCTGGGAAGAAAGACTGGTTCTCTGAGACTTGGTGGGTATGGGGAAGCTTATTTAAAGCTTTAAATGCAAGGAAGCCTTACTTAAACAAAACAAAAAAACCCACAACAACAAAAACAAAACCCCCAAACCCCCAAACAACCAAATAACAATCAACAACNTTTAGTGAGTTCTGGAGAGGATCATGCAGACAGCCCACAGCTTCATACAAAACTAGCCTTGTATCCTCCTGGAGAAGTTCTGATGGGATGNCAAAAAAACCCACAACAACAAAAACAAAACCCCCAAACCCCCAAACAACCAAATAACAATCAACAACAACAAAAACCCCAGAAGAGTAAGTGCAGAATCAGGCTGCAGTGAGACCAGATCAGCTCAATGTTGGTTTCAAGAGACATAAAAATAAAACCTGCTCGACCAGAACAGTACAAAAGGAGACACCCTGGATCAGATTTATGGGGACAATATGCCTGTTGTAGGGTGTAAAAGTGCGTCCATAGTTCTCTCACACAAGAGCAGAGGCGAAACACTGCAACTGAGACATCTGTTTCTGAGAAGGCCGTATCTGTCATTTAGTAAGTCATCTCATTACAATAAATTCTTTGACCACAAACATCACATTTTATTACAAGCAGTGTGCAAATAGAGCATCATGCTTCATCAGGCAGGAGAANGACCTGAGATGCAGCATAGAGGGGATGTCCAGCCCTCCCAGAGTCATGCACAGACTGCATTCCTGGATGTTTAGCAAGCCAGGTTTTGCATGGTGTTATTGCAGCTGCTTCCAGGCTCTGACTAGCCTGGATCTACTCTTCAGACTGTGCCCCCAAGTATCTCTATTCCCCAGGATTGCTGATAATAAACTAGGAGGAGCTGTAGACACCCTTGAGAGTAGAGATGCCTTACAGAGATCTGGATAGACTGGAGAGCTGGGCAACCACCAACTGTATGAAGTTTAACAAGAGCATGTGCAGGATTC
>VYZX01019824.1:75850-88337 GCA_013401335.1 Brachypteracias leptosomus | reverse complement strand
ATTCTGTGATTCTGTGAAACAAAGGAAAATGAGATGTTTGACAGCATTTGTGCTAGCTGCAAAATATAGTATATTATAAAACCAACCATGCCAGACTTGAAAGCCAAATTGGTTTACAAAGCATGCTGAACATTAACTATTAACACTTTTTTTTCTCTACCAAGAGCCACTTTTCTTGCAAATGGCAAAACGATTACTGAGCTGCCAAACTATATTTCCCACTTAATTTCAATGTTGAAGAATCTAGACATGACAAAATTTGGATTATCGGTGGAATATGAGGAAAATAAGAACTCATGGCTCTCATGCTCATTTTTTTCTCTCTGACAGCTCTGTAATCTTGTCTAAATTGAATAATTATAAGCTTCACAGGGCTGACAAGGTTCACACAGGTAAATCACTGCTGCATCTGCGATCATTTGAAGTCTTAAAGGTACTCAACATCAAATTTTGCCCATTCCTTCCTTCTGTAAACCACTGAGTTGTGTAGTTCTATGCAAATATAATATTGAGGAAAATAGTTATGATGAAAAAGAATGAGGAATATCTCCAACCATAAGTTAAAATTTAATAATCAAAAGATTTAGTAAGAGATCTATTTGATAAGCTCTTCCAACTTGATCTTTATTTTAAAAGGCAGAGCATTTTTTTGAACATGTCTTTATTTTTTTATTGCTTTTAGGATTCTAGTCTGCAGTTAATTCATCTCCCTCTCACAGCACGTCTGTGTGAATATAATTGCTTATCTTATGAAGTCATCAAGCAGTTCTTTCTATCCTTTCAGCTGGATATATTAGAAAGCTCAATTTATCATATCAAAATACAACTTCTTTATATCCTTCAAAGATCCTTGAAGAGCATGTAGAACTCAGCAGCCAAAAGACGGCATTCAAGATGAGTTTTCAATGGTGGGGAACAAACCAACCTCAGATTTCCTGGAGCTCAAACTGATTTGGTGATTATGTTAATTTTTACATTACAGCAGTAGCTAAAATACATGATCACTTTTGAGGACTTTTTGTGTTGAATACTAGAAAAATAAAAGTAAGAATAGGAAACTGAGAAATTGTGCTATACACAAGAAATGTCTCATTGAGTGGAAGAATGTATCTGCAAAGCCTTGGGCAGAAATGCTGATGTTTGCATGCATGTTTTCTCAAAACAAGTTAGCATCCTATTGAATCAGCTCTAAAACTTCCTGGTAACAGTGGGAGAACTCCCACTGACTTCAGTAGGCTCAGCTTTCACTTCTATATGTGTATATGCAAGTTTCAGTCAAACAAGGTGAATCCATAGAGACCACCGCTTACCTCAGAGGCCCCTTCTGAATGCATGTTGTTTTGCAGAGTGGGCCCAGCAGCAATTTTGGTTTACTCTGAATCCCCAGAAGGAGACTTCAGTTCCAGCTCCAGCTACACATTACATTGAGCAACGGGTCACAGCGTGGGACTAGGTCCTTGGCTCTCTTTTACGGAATTAAAATGGTTGTGGGAGTACTTCCCACATCCAAGATGCTAGCCAGAAAAGGTCAAGTTACAAATACTACCAGATCTGCCAGGGTCCTGTAATATTTGTCCAATTATCTTTTGCCTGTTCTTGTATACTGTTTCATTATACTCTGCAAAAAAGCCATTTGGATCTGATAGGCTGAATTGGGAAAGGGAAATAACTTCAACTTGTCACGTGAAGTTATATTTGGAAAAGAAGGTTTGACTCTTATTGGCTATAGGAAGAAATCCACTGATTTCTGGGACTTCTGTTGCTTCTGAAGGAAGCCAGAAGCACTTATAGAGAGGGTCTGTCATCCCAGTTTGGGCAGAGTCATAACACAAAGCAAGGAAACAGATATGTTTCAGACTGACCAGTTTTTCCTCCCTATCCCCTAGCAGATGACAACCAAACATCCTTCCAGTTTTGGAAAATACTTGAAGATGGGGTAATTGTTTTAATTTTAGACCTTATTCAAAAGCCTTACAGATGCTTTCCAGCTCTCAAAGGAATAGCTGTCATAAGGAAAGCCTTATATTCACTTTAACAGATATGGGTCCAAGCATAGAGCAGGATTTTATTTCTAGATCCAGATGTTCATGTTAATTTTGTTTCTTTGTGTCTAAATCATTTAGGTTCTTCTCAGGTAGCAATGATTTTGAGGAGGAATATGATACCTTAGATAATCAGTCGGCAGGTGGATTTTCTATATGTTTGTTTTACTTAAAATGAGTCCATCAAGAACACCGAAAGTATATTCAGCATCTAATGTGCTAGGAATAGTTAACTGTTCTTAAACAGATAACTCAGACGTGCTAGGCAGGAAGGACAGAATAAAAGAGAAGGGATGACAGTCTATTCTCTCTCTGCCCAGCATCTCCCAGAAGAGGGACACTGTTTTTCCTCCAATCTCCTTGCTCTCAGGCCAGAAATTTTTCAGTAGCTTCCTGCACTGCAATAGCCAATATTTTTCTCCTTCAAAACACACGAGAAATCTTGGGTTTACTTTCCTGGGAGGTTTGGTAAGATGTTTCCCCCTTTGTTTGTCTCATCCTGCACTACAAATAATCCCTCCAGTCACATTCGGGTGTAGATTACCCTGCTTTTGGGTAGCTATTTGTCAACCAGGACAACCAGACAAAGCAAAGGGAGGTCTAGTCTTCTCTTGCCTACCATAGGGCACTGCACACTTTCCACATCAGTAATCGCTGAACAAACCAGCATAAGGGATACAATCAAGACAGAAGTATCTAAATGCTTTTTTGCTGCTTTTTTTTTTTTTTTTTTGAGTGTGAAAGAATGAGATATCTGGAAATGAAAAGTACAATGCTTCATTTATTATTTCTATTATTTCACTTTATCTTTTATATTATGATACCTGAATACCAGGAATAGGAAGTATCACTGACTGCTCAATCCATTCTTATTCCCTTCCTTATCATACATGACTAGCTATTGCTGGAGGAACAGAGTACTGGTTTTGGCAGTTACTTTGTCTCATCAAGTATGGACACTTATATTCATGTCCAGAATAGTAACTCTTCTTGTCAATTCAAGGAGCAAATGTCCCTTCCCAATACATATTTGTATGGTAATAAGATAAAACAATAGAGAATTGCTAATTAGAATCACAGAAAGGACCCCTGAAGGTCATCTGGTCCAGCCCCTCACTCAGAGAGGGGCTTTGTCATTAGAGTGTATTGCTCAGGACATTGACCTTGCAATTTAAAACTATTGCATCACTGTAAGAATTTCCTCTTTTCTTTCTTTTCCCATCGCATTGAAGAGACATGTAAATCAAGCCTCGGGAAATTTATTTGGGAGAGGTGTCAGGAGCATGATTGGGATTGTCTTGCACTTGCTAAAAGATATGAAAGTACTTCCATATTCCCTTCCTCTCACAGTTTGGTCAGTAGCTTTCAGATCCTTACTATCCCCTTCACTGTGATCAATATGTGGAGAAGAGTGGGTATAGAAATCAATTTACAAATTGTTATACCTTTGTCTTCAAATTCCTCTTCTTTTCTTGCAGTCTTCGTTATTTGCTATATGGGCAATTTTAAGTGGAAATGTAGGGTTTTTAAGCCTTCCTTCACATAGGTTTACCTGGAATTTATTCCATCTTTCTATGGATGTCATTTTCATTTGAGTTTTTTTACCAATGCTAACTTTTCTGCCAAAGTCCTCTGTGTTTATATCAACTACTCCCATTCAAGGTCAGCAAGGATCTGATTCACTGTTTTTTATGAGTTAAGTCAACTGTGTTTTGTCTCTATCTTTCTGTTATGCTGGAGTTAGTAGGAATACCTGGGGTGTGTGTCTTATCACAGCCATCATAAACCTATACCCTCAGAGTGACCTTTGCATTCTGATTTTTCTTTTATTTTTTTTTTAATTTTCTATAGCATCAGCTTCAGAGATCTCCAAAATCTAACTCAGATTATGCGAGTGATGAGGCAGACTGGATGTAAAATTGATGTAGTTTAGCACTTTCCAACTTTAAGACACTTGACAAGTTCTAAAATCTCTTCTTTTGGCACATCAAACATCAGGAATGCTGGGAAAGAGTTGTACCACTTGACTGGTAGCAGATGGTGATGTTAAGTTTGCAGATCATACTGAGCTAGAAGTGAGTCTGGTGCCAGAAACATGGGGAAGGCAATACGGATCCAGCAGAGACAGTTCTGTTACCAGCTCAGCAGATGAGTCATTGTGTGACTGAGAGAGTGACCCACGGGATGATTTCAATTACTCGTGTCCCAGTTCTTCTAAAACAAACAAACAAAAACCTTAGGAATTAGCATAATTTGTAGCAACCCATCAAAGCCAAATTGAGTTATTTGCATGTTAAATTTTTAACTATCAGCATGTACATTTTCTGGATCAAAACTATGTGCTTTTGTTTTTGGAAGCAGTTAATTGTGATGTGGTGGGGTTTTTTAGAGCATGAATCTCTAAAGAGACCATGATCTAAAGAGTTGAGTCCCAGTCTCCATCACTTTCTCATATATGTGACAACATTTGTCTTTAGCCTTCGATTGATTCAACTTTCCATTAGCATATGTAATTGCACACCTAGATTTAGAATGTTAGAATCATGCCTTGGANCTGCTAAAAATTCTGTCCCCATCTTTCTTATAGGTTGCCTTCAGAGATTGAAAGGCTGCAGTAAGGTGTCCCCAGAGCCTTCTCTTCTCCAGGCTAAACAACACCAACAACACCAACTCTTTTATCCTCTCCACCTAAGGGACGTATTCCATTGTTCCATTCCTCTGATCAGTTTTGTGTCCTTCCTCTGGACTCCATCCTATAGGTCCATGTCTTTTCTGTGCTGAGGATTCCAGAGCTGGATGCAGTACTCCAGATGAGGTCTCACCAGAGTGGAGAAAAGCAGCAGACTCATCTCCCTCAACCTGCTGGCTATGCTTCTTTTGATGCAGCCCAGGATGTGATTGGCTTTCTGGGCTGCAAGTGCACATTGTCAGCTCATGTCCAACTTTTCATCCACCAGTATCCCCAAGTCCTTCTCTGCAGGGCTGCTCTCATTTCCATCATCCCCCAGCCTGTATTGATACCGAAGATTGCCTCAACTCAGGTGCAGGACCTTGCACTTGGTCTTGTTGAACCTCTTGAGGTTCACACAGGTCCAATTCTACAAGCTTGTCTAAGTCCGCCTGGATGGCATCCTGTCCTTCTGGCATGTCAACTGCACCACTCAGCTTGGTGTCATCTGCAAACTTGCTGAGGGTACACTCAGTCCTGCTGTCTATGTTATTGACGAAGGTAGTAAACAGCACTGGTCCCAGTACTTGTTATCTTCCTTTAAGAATACCAAATAAAGCATTAACCTGAACGTTGAAACCATTAGTTTTAAGGCATGTGCAAGTTGTTTCAATAAAATCAGCAAGACTTTCCTTGGAACAGTTCAAAGGTGGGGTTTTATCCTATGCAAGGAGTTTCTTGCCACAGACTTTAATATTGCTAATTTATTTATATTTTTATTGTTCTACAATGATTTCATTATTAGCTAAGTGGATATATCAAGTCCTTTTTGGGTTTTTTTTTTCCTAGGAGGAAATTGCGAATTGGGGTTCTAGAAATACAGTGGTGAGCTCCCTGTGTAAACTAGAGATTAAAGAATTCTCATAATCTAATATTAAGAACATGTAGCTTTTAGAATAATTTTGATATCCACAGAAATGCAGCATGTGTTACATGTTACATCTGTAGAAATGTAAATAAGGAAACATCCATAGACTCTTTGCTTTGCTATTCTCAAGCAAGAGCATGTAACAGGTGTATACCATAAAAATATACCAATAAAATAAACACACTGAAGGATGTACATTAAAAGATGTCTATGGCATCTTCCAGACCATTTTTTCTTGTCTGGAGGCATTCTAAAGATAGCACAAGGGAAGAAGACAGGACAGTGCCAAGGCAGAAATACATTTTTGTAGGGTAGTTTACTCAAGGAGAGGGAATGGGAAAAGGTGTTCCTAACTTGACCATGTTAGTAGCTCATAGCATCCAGAATAACATAAAGGTTCATTAAAAAAATAAGGTTTGAACTGGAAATGAAAGCTAAAGCAGTATCTTTTTTCCTGTGTTACTAAGAACTACTTTGATTTTAAAGGTCACAGTCCAACAGTACACATGAATATATAGCCTTTCTGTTCACTTCAGTGGAGGGTGTAAACTAGTACTCTAACTAGGGAGAAAATTTGGCAATGCAAACTCAATTTACTTCTCAACAATATATGCCATTTGTATTCCTCTTAGCATATTAGTCATCCAAGCAGTGAAATGACTATGCAGCCACAAAGTAAGTTGCTAAAGAGAGATTTCCAAGTGTTGGACAAAAGTGTGCAGGTGTTTGAACCCAGCCTGCATATGTAGAGTGCCAGGTCTTACAGCCCGACATTTCAACACTCATATTTGTATAAGTGCATATGCCAGTCAGCCTCTGCATCAACATGAGTCAGACATGCATAAGCTTAAGAAACACTATTACAATTCTATCATAGGCACTCCAGCTTTCATGCTGTATATGATAACAAAACAGCCACCCTTTCTTGCAGATATTGAAAGGAAAATATAAAATATGTACAGGTAAACTCTGTGACTTTTCCTGAAAAAAGTGAGACATCTGTAGCTGTTATCAGTGGTATACATATAAAAGGTGTGTTTTGGAATAACTTCTTTCCAGATAGTATCTCAATTTTTGCACTGTGAAAAAAAGGAATATTGCAGAAATTCTAACTAAATACAGCATACATCTCCTGAGTAACAATGTGGCCAGAAACTATTGAATCAGGAAAAAAAAAAAATTTCCAGAAGAATAAACAAAAAATTTTACTGATTGATTTTTAAATTTGCCTTTGCTTCAGAACTTATTTGACTAGCAGGCCAGACAATATTATAATGACTTCCATTTGAAATGGCTTCAGAATTTTAAATACTAGATGAATTCACTTTGGAAATGGATTAGAGTGCAGAACACAGATGAGAGGTTACAGGTTGTGATAATTTATCATATAGATACTGCCACTATGGGTTGAAATTGAGAGACGTGTTTGCACAAATTTCCTTTTATGGCGAAATCTCCAAATTTCATCAAGTATTGCATGTAATTTCTGTGCCTCTCTTGAATGAACACAAACCATAGTATCTAATTCCAGTACTATTTTCATATTGTCACAAGCAATATAGCAATACAGTTATGGAAAGCAAACCAACTAACCAATGGAATCTTAGAGTACTCAGAGTCAAGATACAATTCTCAAGAAATCTAAGCTTTTAAAAACATAAGCACCCAAACAATCAGAAATCTGCTTCTATAGTGATGATGCAAGCTATAAAAACATTGGCATGCTTCTCTTGTAGCCTTTCATCTTATCAGTGACTAAAAACACGAGCAACTTTGCTCTTACTCCTGCAGAAATTCCGTATTGACCACTTAAAGTCATATAGTGTTTAAAGGAAAACAATATATTGCATAAATATATAAAAGGCAGCAAATGTCTTAATCACAATAATGTAAGCTGAATCAACAGTGTTATTTGCAAACAAAATTGGAATCAACTGAACAGGTGAGAACACCATGATGTTGGTACTGCAAAGCTTTTCTTTAGCAGAATCACAGACTTCAGTTAAAGCCAGTAAAATTAAAAGAAGATAGTTACCAAAAAGGTCTATAAAAAGTCAGGCAATATGAATTTCATCATTTTGGCAGGTGAGTGGCAGGGATCCAAGCTTACATGATGAACATGCTTGAAGGAATGTTGACCTGAAAAAGCAGAAAGAGGAAAATTCTTGTGTCTACCTTCTTGAAAGAATAATGCTGGATGTTTTAAATTGCTTTGTATGTTCTGCACTCCTATAAAATAAGAATTTAATATATTATTTTATTTTAGTTTTCCAGGGGATCATATTTAAAATGACTGGCTTCTATTCCTCCAGTCCCGTGACTTATAAGATACTTATATTCATTGTGTTTACTTTTTTTTCCAGTGCCTTTGATTCTCACCTATGTGAGCTCTCAAAGATAACACCTAGTTGTCAAAATGTTGTTTTGATGATTTTCTGAAGTGAATTTCATCAGGATCTTTATTTTGAAAAAACTAACTGTCCTAAATATTATTTCTTTCATAATTTTGGCCTATATGAGGATAACTGTTCTTTTTGAGATTTGGAATAAAATGTAACAATGCACAAAACATTCGTATTTAAACTTGCATATGTTTCACAGTTTGACTCTCTGGCAATCACAGATTTCTCTTCTACAAACTCCTCAATGTTTATTAGTTTTCTTTTTTATATTAAAGTCATCACTGTTTGTCATGTGGTCTGACACAGGATTAAATAATACTATACTCTTTTTTCTTATTGCCTTGCTTAAATTGATGGTCACGGCTAAACCTTGTTATAACAGTTTATAGAAACATTTCATTATGAAGTCTGAAAAAAAGTAGCATTAAGTACCTTATCCTTCGCTGGATCATAAGTTGTTTGTCCTCCTTCCTCTTTCGGTGGTGGCCTTACATTTTCTCTTACCATTTTTGCATTTGTGAAATTTTGATTTTCCCTTTTATTTCCTTTGTTCATTGTGACTCAATTTGAAGCTTGTCCCCCTCTTTGTTCCTACATGTGTCTATTTGTAAGGAGAACTGAACAATGGGTCATGTTTTCCTTCAGTGCTTCAGAAGATAGGAGATTGCAGGTTTTTTGTGGTTTGCATTTTACAATGAGATAATAAAAACAAAGTAGTTATTCTGTGGTTTGATCTAAATGGGCACTAATTCTACAGTTATCAGGGGTAGGTAGAGAGGATTAGTTCTGTAACCATGTGCGTAACTGTCTTTATTTATTCTGTCTTATGCTAATAGTCTATTGCTCCCAATAGGATTTTACAATAACATCAGAAAAGTCTGTGAGCTCTCTTAGAGGTCTCAGTGCTGGTCCAAAATGTGCAGATGAGCAGAGCTTTTCTCATTCCTACTTGCCCCTTCCCTGCACGTGCTGGAGTGAAGCTACCTCAGGTGGTAATGACAAAAGTGGGGTGTCCATATTGCAGTATTAAGAGGTTGTCCTTGAGAAAAAATCTTGAGGCCTTATTGCTGAAGAAATATATTTATTGAAGTTAAATTGGCTAAAGTCATAAAGTCTGCAATCAAAAACACATTTTATATATATATTGAAAAGCACTATATGCCTTAGACATATATAAATACAATACTCACCTCATTATTTTGAAATGTTTTCTGAAAATCGTATGCTTAGAGTTTCAAAAAATGAAGTGTAAATCAAATTCTAATAGCAATGAAAATATTAAAAGCTAATCAGAAAAGAATGATTGCCCTATCAAAATAGAGAATCTTGTTACATGTTATTGCCAAATCTAAAAATCACAATTTCAAATTGAATTCAATATTCAGTCTCAAGTAGAAATTAATTCCCTCGTAAAATATTAATCCTCAGTCAATATTGTGCTACTAACAGAGTAGAAATCTAGGGAAAAGGAACCCAGTAACAACTGGTGTATTGGCCATATGTAGGTCAGGAACTGGAAATGTTGAGATTGCATATTACATTTGCTCTGTTCTAATAATCTCTGTGCTCTCAGACATGAAATTAATCTAAATCCCTTTTCCAACATAATGAATTTGACTTAAAATAGAAGAATGTCTATGTGAGAGAAGGCTTCTAAAGATAGAACTAATAATATTTCAATGCATTTATTTATCAGAAATGTTATTTATGTCTATTGGGGGTGCTAATAGTTAAAAATATTCATTAATTAAGGAAGTTTCTGTTTCTGCAAACCATCTGCTGTTCTTTTTCAGTCTGCCAGTGAAGTCATGGTACAGAAACAGCAATATCACAGGTATTTCTTTGCCAAGAGATGATACCATCAAAATTAGATCTTATGGCATCACTGAGTTCAGTCAGTAAGAAGGATGTTGATTCCTATAATTTGGGTGTTTTCACACATTTTCCTGCTTATTTCTTTAGAAGCAAGCAGAACATTAAACTCTTCCATAGGCATCCACAAATGTTTTATATTGTAGGTACATAGAAGTTCCCTTTAAAATTGTAACTGCTTAGATGAAGCTTCGAAAGGAAAAGTATTACATGCTGGAATCTGACCTGCAAAGAATTGGTATATTTGCATCACTTACATCTCCAGTTATGTGGGTTTACACTATCTGTTAAACTGATCTATTAATGCAAACTGTCAAGCAGTCGTGTCACAGGGAAACTTTATAAACATTAAATTTAAGAGGTGGTGCCAAAATCTCGTTTTGTTTATGTGTGTAAATTTGGCTTTGACCCTATTTCAGCAGTGAAACAGTAACAGAATTTGGCTCACAAGTTCCACTTTGCTACCAATGCAAGCTGTGTTGGATCTCACAAAGCAAACAACAGCCATGAAAGCTGCTGTCTTTAGAAGTCCATGCAAGGCAGCCTACATGGAGGAACTGCCATTCAAGGGTAACTTTTAATAGTCTAAATGTATTTGGCGAACAGTAGCAGCAGAAGCCATCTCAAGTTGTCTTTTGAGAAGGTCTCATTGCTCCTTTATATATATACTTTGTAAGGATTAGGTCCCCTGAGATTTTTCAAAATAACATTTTGTTTATTTTAAAGAGGTTACTGTAAAGTCTGTAACGCACTGTTTTTCATCTGACAATATGAAGATTAATTTCAGTGATGTATCTGAGACTAGTTTTCTTCAACTTCATGATCATGGCATGAACATGTGGAGTTGTCTCCTCTTCTTGTTCTTAGGTCACTTCTATTGATGTTAAGAAACAGGCCACAAAGTCAAGATCAGCTGTGAGGAAGACTTAAAGGATTGAAATATTTGTTAAGTTTAGCTCCTTCAATTATAAAGCAGGCACATTCATATTTCAGTGCTTCTTTTTTGCTTGTTCTGCTTTTAATTTTGAAGGTTTTTTCCACATGTGTAAGTGCTTTTCTGAGTGACTTAAGAAGCATCTTCTTTCCTGAGCAGACCAACTGGTTTTACTGCTGAGTAATTCACATAAAAAGTTAATTAAGCTTTTGACCTGATGTCCCTGTTGCTTCTTGGCATAGGAGGAGTCTAGGTCACTTAGTTTCCTAGGAAACCAACAAGAAAGTCCCTGTTACTGTTCCAAAGAATTTAAATTTCCTTGGTTTTGTACAGCAAAATATCATGCTATAGTAGCCATATTGTTTTCTGATGCTTATGCGTTTCACAGAAGCAGGAAGAGAAAATTCTCTTTGCTTCTTTCTCTTAGGAGGTCATAATGAGTGTCCAGAGATAGGCTTTTACACTTCTAAGCTTAATTTAGCAGCTAAAGAAAAGCCGTGTGATTTTCTTGGTTGTATGGATAATACACCTTACTTTTCTATACAATGTGCCTTTACCCATTGAAACAGATCTGATATTTTGCTGAATCAATGACATATTTGAGTCAGTAAATGTTAGTGAGACTCCATATTCAAATCATTCAGAGTACACTTTTTAAGACCTGTTTAAACTATTTTTTTCTGAAGCTGAATTATTCTGTGCTGCATTTCTATGAACTTCTGAGAAGGTTACTCTGAAGTATGTCATGCTTTAGGTGAATGCTGAAGGAACTTTGCAGATTATTAACAAAAGTAGATCGCAGTGTATTTTCTGTGAACTTGCTGGATCAAAACCTCAACTGTAGCAGACAGCACCACTGAACTCTATAGATACCTTCAGTTTACACTAGCTGAATTTAGCATTCTAGTGTCAAAATAAAAGAAGAAAGTTTTTCTGAGCATAGGATCAATGGAATAATTCACACTTTTTATCTGATGAGGGTAAAATTAGAGCAATTTAACATAGATTGTATTCTGGATTTCTTTTTAATGCTAGTCAACTGGTTAGAGATCATGGCTCACCACAAAAATTAAATGTGAATTCAAAGTTCTCATGCCTTTAAGATAGTCATCTAACTTGATTTTTTCACCAAATCTGTCTTCAACTGGTCATACCATGTAGCTTTATATAGCTACTAGTCATCAGCTGATTCTTGTACTGCTGCATGTCCCTTAATTATGTTTATAATAACTATATATGTACACAGTCATAGGGAAAAGCTGTACTACATGGAGAGTAAATCAATTGCCAGTAAAATTTCTGGTTTAAGCCCATCTGGCAACTAAGCACTATGTGGCCTCTTACTCACTCATCCCCTCCCTGGTGGGAAGGGGAGGATAATCAAAATAAAAACATAAACCTCATGGGTTGAGGTAAAGACAGTTTAACAGGACAACACAAGGAGAGAAGAAGTAATAATAACAACAATAATATTAATAAAAGAACATATAAAGTGAATGATGCACTACGCAATTTCTCACCATCCAGAACCTGATGCTCAGTCCATTCCTGAGCTGTGATACTTCTTCCTCCCAGCCAGCTTCCCAGTAATATACTGATCATGACAACACACAGTATCAAATATCCCCTGGGCTAGTTCGG
>VYZX01019824.1:32155-65789 GCA_013401335.1 Brachypteracias leptosomus | reverse complement strand
TGATTGCCCAAATATCTTGGCTTTTAGCCTAGTTCTGTCCCACGTAGAAGCACTGAGGCCCCTGGCAAGTCAGAAACTCATGAGATAGGAAATGGAAAATAAACAGATTGTCATGGAAATGCAACACCAAGAAAGAACCTGAAACAGAAGTATATCCACTTCTGCACAAATGGTAGAAGAAATCTAGGGAAGAGGGTGTATGGCTTCTAGTGAAAGCACTGATCAGAGAAGACTTAGTGAGTGGAAGACAGTCAACAGGACAGTATATTATGAAAGTTGGAAGGAACAGCTTAGTACTATATGCTAAGGAGAGCTTGAAGTCAAATCAGATTAACGCCCTAGCTGCTTCGATGGAGTCTGTATGGGTTCATCTGTGTGGAACAACAAATCTGTATGGATTGAAATCCAGGGTCTCAGCAGGGAGAATTTAGTGCTGGGTCTATATTATTGATGGCCCAATCAGGACAGCAGCACTGACTGTAATGTGCAGAGACAGATCAGGTCAAAGAGGCAGCGAGGGCAGAAAACACAACTTTATTGGATTACTTCAATTACCTCCATCCTAATTGGGCAAATGTCACAAGGGAGCATTAAGCAGCATTGAAATGTTTAGAGGTGTTCTCTGTGACTGCTTATTAAGTGCATGAGAGGAAATAGTATCCTTAACTTGTTGCCAAGATGTGCCCAGGATCAGGATCAAAAAAATGGGTTTAGAAGTGCTGTTCTATAACAGAGGGCATGAGGTTCATATGTCACTATCCCAATGGGGTTCTTTACAGATGCACCACAGCCATGCTCAGTTTCAAAGACAACTATATCAAAATGAGGGAGTTTGTTTAGAAGCATTCAAAAGGAACAGCTGAAGATTAAATCTTACTGAGCAGCACTAGAAGGAGAAGGCTCTGTTCAAGAGAGAAACAGAGAAGTACTTGAAAGGAAGATCTTGGACTGCTTCTGCAGAGGGAACAGCTAAGGACCTTTTACAGGTGGCTTAAAGGAGTAGTGATGGAATCAACCAAAACATGTGTAGCACTGAAAAGGTGGAGGGAGACTGACTGTTCATCATCCCTCCCAATCAAGAACTACTGACAGTCAAATGGGTCTAGTAGAAATCAGGTTCAAAACAAGCAAAAGGATGTGGCTTTTCAGGCAACAGAGAGCCACTCTGTCAACTTACTCGTCAAAGGGTTTTGTGGGTGCAAAAATTTCAACACAGTTCAAGGGGAGACTAGTCTTGGAAGAGAGAGATTTTGTGGGTTACCAAACATACTAATCATAGTATTCTCAGGAAATCTCCTTAGCTAAAAGTGACTGGGAATGGGTAAACAAAGAGAGATATCATATAAGCTTGCTCTATTCTTAGTCTCCCCTAAGCATCTGTTTATGGTTACTATTTTTCCTCCCCAGATACAACATTTATTGTTCCAGGGAAAACATTACTTACTTCAGGGAGGCTCAAGGGAGGATCAGCAAGTCTCAGGGAGAGTTTATCCTGCCCTATTTTCATAGGGAATTGTTATTATTAGAGAAAGAACACCAGATTAGACAAAGGAGAGTTCATAGGGTCTGCATTGCCCCAAACCAGCACAGCAAATCTGTTTTCCCAGTCCATAGGGAAACCAGTTGCTAATGAGTTTAACCCTGCAAGTACAAGAAAGCAACTAAACTGAGACACTTGTCTCTGTGCCTGCTAGCTGAGACGTATCCTCAGCTGCCAGAGGCACTTTGGAGTGCCTGGGAGCCCTGGTCAGCCCTTCACCCATCAAGCCCAGGTTCTTGGGATCTGAATGATACAAAAGTCAGAGAAATTAGCAAGGCAATAGGAGTGATGAAATCCACGCGTTTTTACACAAAAAGTGTCCTTTTGATGAGTCTACGGTTGTCATGGGAGAGAAAAGCAGAAGAAAATTGCTGACCATCTGTACATAAGTCACTGGGCAGACTTTCAGAAAGCAGAATTTCTGCAGCTTCAGCAAAATGTGAATCACACAGTGCCAGCCTCTGAATTCAGGGCAATAACATCAAAGACACTGGTAGTCCTTCAAGAATATTTTTATTCAACATGAGGAGGAAATACGAAGATTGTTTCGTGTTGTGTTTCTAACAAATTCATAATCAATATTGATGCTTAAAATAAAAATTATGTATAGATTCCATTTGCCTTAAATTGAGAGGTATATCAACATATATTGTCTTACAGGCCTGTCTGCCTTTTAATAAAGAACTTGATAACACAAGTGCCCCAAATCTTGTTCTTTGCTTGTAGTATTTTTGAATAACCATATAGTCAGCACTAATTTTTATGCAACCTAAGAATCTTCACATTTTTAAAAAGGATGAAATCAATAATGTTCTGTAGAAATTAAATTTTTGGTTAGAGATTGAGGGCACCAGTGTCCATGCTACAGTGTTTTATATTTACCTTTAGAATTCTAAAGAAGCTTAATAAGAGGGTCCAAAAGTCCATAGATAAGCTCTTTCTTCTTTTCAATTGATACCTGTTGTGCTTTTCTGCAAGGGATTATTTTACTCCATTTTAAAATAGCAGATCACACACTAGTTTGCTTTCTCAGAAACCCATCTCACATTGTATGGCCTGATGAAACAAACATTGAAAATGAGTATCTACTGATTGTATATTTTACTTGACTGTTTTATAAGAAAGCAGCCTGTATAAAAGCTTGACCTTTTGAATTATTTCAAAGACTCAATGGACAAGTTGTATCTGATATTTATGTACTTCTAAGAGCTCGCTTCTTTATTAAGTGAAATGTCATTAAAAGGTACAGAAGCATCCAGCAATGAGATTCAGCATGTTCTCTTGGTAATTGCGTCATTAATATAATTATCAAACTCAGTGAATTCACACATTTGCATTCCCTTTCATGAGAAGGCAAACATCAGTGTCTGGCCATATTTTATAATGTCATCTGTTATCTTTCTTTTGTTCTTCATTCAATATCTGCTTTAAGTAAAAAGACCAATTATTACAGATTACACATGGCAACAATTGTATGAAAAATACTCCTTAATTATTGTACACCTGAACTGGAGGGCAGATAAAGAAAACAAAGCTCTAAATCTAGTTTATAGTACTTTCATTTAATGAAAAGAAATACCTATAAAGACTATGACAGACAGCTCCTCTGTAGTATTTATAATCCTAGCCTTCTTGAAGGCACTGGTAAAACTCACCATAACTCAGTTGTATTTCTGCCAAAATTGCATACCAGCAAATACAAGATTCAGCTGGTTATGGTCAAAGTTACACCAATTTTGCTTATCTGTGTTTTTAAAGTCTCCTGAGTACACAAAATAAAAGATGCTATCTTTTTCCTCCATTCCAAAGAAAAAACACATTTAGTTGTTAATATGCTTTTGTATAGCACATTAGAATGAATAAAAATCCCATGAAAGTAAATGGAAGTGATCTGACAAACTTCAAAGAATTTGGACTAAGTTTGTGGTTTGACATCACTAATGTAAATGTCAAAAAAATTTCCAGCCATGAATAATAACATGATGCAACAAAATGGATGTGGAGTGAAAAGACAAATTTGTAAGGTACAGATTCTCTCCCAGTTACTCACACTAATTAGAACCTTATTGTTGAATAGACATTCATTTCTTTGAAACGACTCAAGCTGTTTACAGTACTCCTCAGCAATAAAGGCAGCAGAATCTCCAAATAAAATTAGCCTGGAGAAGAGAACCTGCATTTTAGCTTTTATCAAATTGAGTTTCCATAAACATTTATATGAACAGCATTTTGTTTTCAGGGATGCCAGCAGGAAGAGAGATTCTGAGGAATAATCATTTGGCAGGGCTGTCCTGAAACAATTCTACATAGGCAAATTTTTAACTTTTTGAATGAATGTATGAATAACATCAATTTGATTTAACAATAGTTCTTCCAAGGATAGAAAGGTGCATTTATGGCTAAACTACTAGATTTTTTCCCCAAATTTCATCAAATTTCATTAAACAGAAAAATTGAAATATATGTTTGTGAGGAAAGTGCTATCCTTTAAAGATATGCATTTGTAGTGAACTGAACTTCAACACTAAGTATTTTTTTCCAGTTCTTAAATTCAACATTTTATTTTAAAATCAACTGTGCAATTTTTTTTCTATTAAAAAGCCCCAAACAACTAAAGAAACATTTTCTGACTGAAGCAAGTTGTAAAACTTCAATCTCACTAAAATAACAGCAAAAAAAGAAAATGAAAAATGCAGCCAAGGATTTTTACTGCTACTTATTTCGCACAGCTAGCTTGAAAGCACTTTATGCTTAGAATCCCAGAAGACTAGATAGGATTTAAGAGACTTAGTGCAGCTTTCAAAATTTGGCTCACAAACACCTCTTTCCCCACTGTCATCAAGGCCTTCTTACAAATATGTGTTTCTACAAGGATGTGTACAGAGTCTGAAGGGATTTTTAGGGATCCATAAGCTAGCTCCTGGGGAGCTTTTTGTGTTGGCTCGGACCAGTGCTATGCTGTGAAGAAGCACCACAGGATGGGGAGATCTGCCACAGTAGCCCCTGCCCTCAACAGGGTTTAGCAGTTCAAGTACACCATGTGCAGGCACAGCCACATTGCTCCCAGCTGGACAGTGGTGGTTGCCAGCCTGAGGACCTCACCAACTTGGTGAATGTGATAGAGTGAACTATGTGACATCTTTTGAGTGGTGATGAAGGGCCTGCACCAGAATATACAGAAAGACTTCCTTAGGTCAATAAAGAAAGAATAATATGTCAGCAAGGAGCAGTAAGAGAAAAGGCTCTGCATCCCATGTTGCTAAGTGCAAGTCTCAATGGACTTTATGAACAATAGCTGATTTGAAGCAGGATGTCCCAGCCTCTCATCATCCCCTTAGATCTACTCTTTCCAAAAGACATCTGTGTTCTGTGTGTTGTAAGTTTTCTGTTCTTATTCCAACCAGTATTACACATGCTCAATCTCTTTTGAGCAGTTCCCACAAAATAGATGCTGATGGCCACTGAAGAAATGTTCATGGAGCTATGTTTTGCTGCAGGGTGTGGTGCAGAAACCTGCATCACGTGGAAAATGCATATGTGCTTACTCTGTTCCTTAGAGGGATGGGCAATCTTGCCTGTGGGCATTTACACTAGTTTCTTGCAGATGCAACAGTTCTGTCCACAGGGTACATACTGTGGCATCTTCCACACCAAGTACATTCTGCTTCTTGCATCCTCAGACTGGTTGTGCTTCTCAGATTTTCTCTTAATGTCTTCAGTTCATTCATGTCACTGCATGTTTCTGTAAGTTTGTGGTTTAGTAATACAGACCATCACAGTATCGTCTTCCTTCATCTCCAGAGCTTCTATTCTTCTCTGGTTCTGCTGTGTGGACTCCCAATCGCCATTGTTTCTTCAAAGGTGAAATTAGGGTGTCTGAACAACATCATTCCCAAGACTTAGATCTCAGGTTACAAACTGAGATTTGAAATTACAGAACACATTTCTCTAATAAGTTGCAGAGGTTTCAGAAATGCATTTTAGGTTTTTTCATATACAGTTAACACCACTTAAAACATAATTCTTTAAGGGAGTGTTATATTTTCATGATTTCATTATCATAACCCCAGATTGTCCTGGACAAGCAGATATTTTTCAGAAAAACAAAAAACAAAACCCAAAAAGGTTCAGATTTTTGTTCCTTTGCTTTTTCTCATCATCTTAATTTCTTCTCAGTTTTTATTCCTCCTGCTTCCACTCTTGTTTGTATTTACTAATCTTTTTAACAACACCAAGCTGATGCTATTTCATGTGCCTAGATGGGATTTAAAGTCTTTTTTAAACCCAATGTGACTCTTTAATGTATATAAAAGTAACTGAATAGAAAAGTAATAAAAATAATAAAAACTCTTGTCCCACTTACCAGTGGAACTTTCCCAACATCTGTTGATTTGAGGAAACTTTTTGCCTCTTGCAAAAGGCCTACAAGGCTGGCAAACTTTTTTCTGAGTTTTCCTTCATAAGTTTCCTAAAGACCAGGTTATCTCCTAGCCTTGGTAACACTTAGCAGCCCAGGAGGTCTTTTGTGGCTTACCAACCACATGTAACTCCACCTAAAGGACATGGTTCGGTAACCTTTTTCAGAGCATGTCTGGCAGAACAGACCCTGCACCAATACACACTTCTTGGATTAGGCTGAGAAAACAAGAAATTAAGAAAGAAAAACCTCAAAGGTACCCTAACTTTCCTCATATTGACCAAATCAGGATTCTTTTCTGTGCCACATAACATTTGTCTCTTTTTATAGAACAGTAACAATTACATGGCTTTTCCTTTGTCTCATCCTGGCTAGACTATGGTGATTTGCAACGAAAGTGATGTTTATGTATTCATTTTCAGTCAGAGAACAGACTGCTGCTTTGTCTGAGAGAAATATTTAAACTACTTTTGGTTTGTTATTTGTGGTGGTGTTTCTTTTGTTGCCTGTGTTGTCCTTTATCTGTCACACCAGCTCACCACTTCAGTTGTTTATTATTCTTTAGACTTTTTTTTCCCTGACAACATATGATTTAATCTCTGATGGTCTCTTTTACCACCATCTCTCTCTGTAACAGATAAATATAAAAATGTATTTTCTATAGTCATCTTAAAACTTCTTTCATAATTTAAAAAGCTAAAAGATTTGGTTTGATTTCAGTTTATATAATTGGTATGTCTCTCTTTTTTTAGTGACAAAAATAATTCCAATTAAAAGGTAGCAATAAACTGATTTGTTGATTCAAGTGTTAAAAATGCCTACAACCAAAAAGTTAAAACATCACCTCACTTGGTTATGGCACCTAACTTGTATGATTCAGATCTGAAGTCAGACTGCTTAGCAGGAAAAAAGTACCTAAATATTTGCTGAAACATATAATATATGTTTTATATTATATATTCATGTGTATAAACTTTGTTTATATATAAGTATGTGTATGTATATGCTGAAACATCCTGACTGTGCAAGTGCACATGCATATGTGTGTGTGTATATTCTCATGCTGGGTGAGCACATTTTGGCAAATTTTGAAACTGAAAAACAGAGGCTGCAGTTCATGTACATAAATCCACTATCTGAGATGTGTGTTTTATCTGATTTTATAAAAAACCCCAGCCAGATTCTGAGCTGCATGTTGTTTTTCTTAGAAGGAATTCATTTTCTAGTAGTTTTCCTGTCTTCAAAACACAGGCTCCTATTCATGTTATACGCATTTGAATTTAGTTCAACTCTGGAAAAATGGTTGGAATAAAAGCATTTTCTGCTTAATTTGAAATAAGATTTTTTTTCAGCCACAGGTTTCTAGGGCATACATTCATGATCAGATACTCTGAAGTTTTTTCTTGTTTTTGTTTTTTTTAATAATAATATAAATGCACACAAAAAAATACAAAACCATAAATATATAGAAAGATATATGTCTTTCTATTACAAGCAGTTGGACTTTCATTATAAAAAGCAGTTTGCAAATATTACTCAACTGCATTTGGAACATATTGATTAAATTACATATGTCAACACATCCTGAGGAATATATGCAAGTTACCAAATGCTTGTTTTGTTGCTAGAAAACCTCATTAACAGAGGAATAAAATATCTTATAAGTGAATCTCATTATTTATCTGTGTCCTTCTGCCATGCCAGTAACATTTAGGTTTTCAAATAGCATATTCTGATGTAAGGCACGCAGCAGGTGTTTGTGTGATGGGACTACTTCTGTTGGATGTTGATTACTCTCTGTGTAATGTGAAAAGCTTCCTATTCCCACAGCTTTATGCAATATATCAATGGTAATGGATTCATAATCATTATCAAGCTTGATAGAGACTTGACTACCGTGACAGATGTCTTCTCAATTTTCCTGTTGCATATGTTCTTTTCCCTCTGGAACAATGCTTACATAAAATTCCAATATTAATGTATCTCTTTTATGTTGTTTTGTATCAGTCGTTGACTGCAGTGATCAATCTTTTAATTCAGATGAATAGGTAATTACAACCAAATGCAAAAGAAATCAGCAGAAATTCAGCAACTGTCAAGCAAACCATAGTGACCAGAATTATCGGTTTGTGCTAAAGATAGCTCAGAGATGTTATTGCACATTTATGCACCTGAATAGTGTTTCCATTGGCAACAATAATACTTATCTGGTACTTTGTCTTAGCACAAGGCAATACGTAAATTTATTCTTGTTCATACTTATGAGATTAATGTAAATGAGTATGTACCAACTGCTGTTCCACCTTTGCCAGGGTAAATTTCTTTAAATATATAAATCAACAAAAGAGCTCAATGGTTCTCTATGTCTTTCAGGAAAAAGGAAAAGAAAGTAATTTTTATGTTTTCTTTTGACAACAACATTTTTCTTGCCTGAAAGATTTATTTCCATGTATTTGTTGTGCTGATCGTCTGATACTGAATTTCCAGAAAACTGCTGTGATTAAGAAACAGATATATTCTACTTAAAGGAGGTTCTTTCAGTTATTCAGCTTGATATTTTCCCCCTTTATTTACTTTGGGATCTATCCTTCATAGTGCAGCTACATAAATGCTAGAGAGCTTCCTCGGGAGTTCAGAGACTTGGCTCAGCTTACTGTGTCAATGCCACCAGACATCAACATATGTGTGCTCATCATATGTCCACATACATTTTTTCCACAAATCATTCACCACTTGTTTAGCTGTACTCTAACTCTTTTTTTGCTGTAACAAACAGCTCTTCTCTGCTGAGAACCTCCTGTGACCTGCGTGGACTAGGGGTTTTTCTGTTATTCGTGCTCTCTTGGGGCATACTACAGAAAGCCTCTCCTTTCTGGGAAAAAAAGAGGCTTTTTGTTAACATCAGTCTATTTTAGACTAACAGAAAAGTAATGGAAGACAGAGACTAGTGCATTCAACATTCATAATAAAGGCTATTGTATTCTTTAAACAAGTTATAAACTACTTGCAAAGAGATATTTTTTCTATGTGAACTTGTGTGTTTCTGTTATACACTAATAAAATCACAGGAACATAGAATCCCAAGAGGCTATGCTCCACTGTGCTCCTTTGCTACAAGACAGGATCGGCCACACATAATCGGACATAAAGTGATCTATATAGTTAAAAACTTCTACTATTGGCATATCCACAGCCTCCTTGGTCATCACTTACAGTATTTCATAATCTTTCCATGTAAGGTTTTCTAATGCCTAACCATTGCATTTCTTACTGCAATTTAAACTCATCCTTTCCTATTTTTTACCAATTCTCTACATGGATAAATGATTCTTCTCTTCCTCTTAGCAAAAATGTTTACATGCTTATTCTGGTCTTTTCCCCTATTCCCTGTCTAGTTCCAGTCTTCTCTGCTTTAGGCTACGAAGAACCAATTATTTCAATCCTTCCTCAAAGATCATCTTTATTCTATTATCTGGAAGTAATAAAAGCATTGAATGAAATTAATTCTGATTTCTAAGGTTTTCTATAGAATAGCTTTTTTTCCTTTTATGCCCTTGGATATTTCCATAAGTGACTGATCCAGTTATACATACACAGATAGATTTGCAACTTCCTTGCATTAGTTTCTTTAAGACTGATTTCCTGGCTTGCTCAGGAGCATGCATTAAGAACAACTGCCTTCATATATTTGTTTGACTGATTGTTCCAGAATTTTCCTTGGGAACTGAAATCAAGCTGATTGGTTTTTAATTTCTTGGTTCTTTTTTAAAGTTATACAGTGTATTTGTCCTTACCTAATCTTTCAACACTTCATGGTTCACATAGCTTTTCAAAAAAACAGTAGCTTTGCAATTGTTTCAGATAGTGCTTCAAATTTCTTAAAATGTAGCTGATCTGGCCCAGCTAATTTGAAAACTCCGAGATTCTATGTGGACTCCTTAGCCTGCATTTTCCTTATTCTTCCCTGCATTTACTTTCATCTATCTACTTTAGGAACCACTTCACTGAATTTTTGAATGGGAAATTTAGGCCATACAGCATAAAAGTCTCTCTTTCTTGTTTCTAGATCATATGTACAAACCAAGATACATGCCAGCAGAATTCCCAAACAAGGCAGGGAGTTTAGTGAATATAAATAGCCCCAGGGCTAGGCAGTCCTGGTTAAGAAGCAGACGTGGTTCACAGGCTAGGGATTACTTGGGTGCTAAGCACCTGAACTCCAGTTCAGGCAAGATTTAAGCAGACTTAATTGCTGTAATTGCTTTCTTCAGAAAGTCAATTTTTCATTAGGAAAAAAAAAAAAAAAAAAGGAAAGAAAGAAAGATTGAAAATTTTATCAGTGACCTGCTCATAGGTGTGTCATTTTTAGAAATTTAGTTAATCCATAAACTGGCTAGATAAAACTAAAGTGAAAAATTATGATGACTCTTCGCTCAGAATGAATACAGTATGTTTACTGCTGGTGAGTGTTTTGATAGCATTAATTCAATTATGCTGATATTTCCAGATAACTTAAAAACTGGAGAGGCTATAAACACTCAGGGAGTCCGGGCTTTGAAGTGAACACAGCCCCGAGGATTTTCAGGTAAGTAGGTGAGGTTTGCTAACAACAAATGTTAAGTCTCACAGGTAATGAGTGGAAATAAATAAGGTACAAAAGGAAAAGATAGAAAAATTACAACAAAACAGTATACATTTTGTGAAATCAAATTTGTTTTCCATCTTGCAGCTTTTCTAAGGTTGCTTTTTCAGACTATACGGAGCTGCGACTGGAGAGGGCTCAGCATTTATTGTTTTCCGTTGATTCATGGGAGTTCAAACTGTCAAAGAACTGGGAACAAAGCAAATTTCTTCCTGGACCTGGGCTCAGCTTCAAACAGAGAGAAAGAGATTCAGACGGGTTTCAGCTCACAGACTCAGCTTGTACTCAGAGAAACTGCTGCAGAACAAAAGTAGAAGGGACAGAGGCCAAGGTGCAGCACTCAGGTATGGCAAATGTCTGCCCAAGGAGCTTCCATCCCTGGCAGCTGAATCTTCTGCTCAGTGCTTGTTGAGTGATTACAACCCACCTGAAGCCACCTGAACCATGCTACAGGTCTGCTGCCAGTTTTACCTCCTCACCCCTGTTCTTTAGTTTCCTTCAGCAAAGTCTGAAAATAAAATTGGGAAATACTCATGTGGGAACTTTTCTTTTAATATCTAACCTATGAAAACACTTGATTTACCAAGTATAATAAAAGTAGTATGTTTATAAACTTGAATCAAGATCAAAACCTCTTTGTGCTTGCTACTATGAAAAGCACAATGGGTCAAATTCAACCCAGAAGCAACCCTGAAAGCTGGTCTGGCATAGTATTTTTTTACATATTGAGCCAGGATTTGTAAAATGCAATCGTGCTAACACTAACAAGTCAGGAAGCAGTAAGCCAAGTGCCTCTCAGGGTGGGCTTACTGAACATGCATGACAGATCTGATGGGCAGTCGCTTTCCAGACTGAACTCCTAGGCTACCAGAGATGGATCTGTCACTTGAGGAAGTGTCAAATTGCTTTCAAAGTTAATTCAAGTTGTTTAAAGAACTACATAGAGGCTGCAAGGCTTCCCCTTAGCAAGAACTCATCACAAGAGGGACTGTGCATCTACAAGGCCTTCCTCCTTCTGCCTCCCTAGATAGGCAAAGGGGGTCTTTATGAGAGGAGGGTTGGTGACAAACAGACTGCTCAAGCAGAAATGATAATGCTCCCCACCCCTGGGAATGGCTGAAATCCAGAAAGGAGATTTGAGTTCGTACCGCCCATCCGAGTCTGTGTCTGTGCATATGTATGTACACACAGGGCTACAGGTTGTGACAGTTTTCATTTAGTTAATGAAATTACAAGTCATAGAGTTAATTAAAGAAATATACTAAAAGAAATATAATCAAATGAATTTCAATGAATTCTTCCTCTCATCCATAAAAAGAACATGTTCTTCATTAAAACAATCAGACTTTAGTTCCTGCTCAACTGTAAGAGGGTGTGTGCTATTAATTTTAGATTTTATTTTATCTCTTGTTTCATAATCAGTAATTCGTACTTCATTAAGGAATCACTGACATATTCAAAAGGAGGCTGGTGAGATAGACCAGACTTCAGTGTTTGAATTGAGAAACTGTTTTTTTTCATGATTTAATCTAAAATAAAACTGAAAAAAAAAGTGTCAGGCATAGCTGTCAAGCCATCATAGACCTTCCAGTTTGCCTACTATCAGGGAAAAAAGATGACCAGTGAACTTTTCTACTATATATCTAAACTAAACTGTAATTAAACTACTGGTTTAGAATGAGGGAAAAGCTAGAATGATGTCATGGTTAAGAGACTGTCATACATGCTGGAAATCCATAAGTTACATCACTATTAATTCAGAATGTCCCATTGCTTCTTTGTTTCTGATTCACAGCTCCAACAGCTCTCTATGCTTGGGGTCCCCATGCCAAACAACATTTTAAAAAGTAGAGAAGGAAACAAGATGCTATGCCATAACATTGCATTAAACAGTTTAACAAGCCCACAAGTGATGTTTTCATACCTTTCTAAGATTAGAGATTTCAGATTTTAAATGGTAGATCTGTTATCACAAGCCATTTAGGATTTATTAAAACAGCAACAACAACAGAAAAAGGCTTTTGATGCTATAATGTTCAGTGCTACAGTGCTTGAAAATTAGGTGCTGGCTTCAGGTTGAAATTCATGATGCTGCATCTAGTGCCCGGGGGTGTAGTTCCATATTGCAATATCTCTCCTGGCAAAGCTGGTTTGAGAGGTTCCCAATCTGAGGGTTTTGTTCCCATCACCACCCTCCTGAGTTTTTCTTCCTCTCAGTTGTGCTGACTAAGCTGTTTGTGAAGCCATGACACAAAATGGTATAAGCGATCAAGCAGTAGCACAACCCTACAGAGAGCTGCACATGACCAGCTGTGGGGATGGGTGTACAGGATTAAGGGAAGGTGGGACCTTTTTAACCTGATTTTGTCTAGCAACAGTGGGAGGGGACATTACACAACAAGTGACAAACACATCAAGTGACACATACAAATAACATATGATTTCAGAGTTAAGGAATGTAAAATTTATTTTTTATTTCTCAGAACTTTATTTTGGAGAAGTCAGTTCCTGGATGTGGTTCACAGCACAGTAAAAGTGGTAAGTTCTTGGGTGACCAAACAGTACACCCTGATGTGTAGGGAGGAATCCCATAAGCAAATATCACTACTGATTTTTTTGTATATGAAACCACAGAGTAGGCTCCCCATGGGAATCAGGTGGTGAAACCAACTGCCTGAGGCAAACCACCAGGAACCAGCAGCATCACACTGCTGACAACCATCAGGACGTGTCAGGGAGGCCCCATAGCTCAACCTCAACCAAGGTCTTCTACTCACTGTGAGTCACCAAAGGCAACAGTACAGTAGATTGTTCTCCTGAACTCAGCTGTCCAAATCCTTCCTGTGGCATATTTTAGTGAGGGGGAGAAGGAGAGGGCTGAGTCTAGCCAGTACCAATCTTTTGAGTTATTGCCTTGCTGACACAAGCTGGAAAAGTGGTTTTCTAATACAACAGGTGGGTGTTTGTATTATTATGGTGCTTAATCACAGTTTACATGACACTTTATTGCACTTGGAACTCTAATCTGAGATCCATAATTTAAAAGTGCCATATGTTTAGAATGATTAAATTAGCATTTCATTAATGCAAGGGATAAGGTGTGAGGGCTTTTCTTCTTAATTTTTTGTCATTTAAAAAATTAATTTGGTAAAAAAAATGAAACACTACTCAAAAAAAAAAACAAAACCAAACTACAAAATCCATTACAAACTCCTCTTAAACTTTAGACTTTTATTATTCCTCAAACACATCACCACGGCAAAAATAAAAGTAATCAAGCTCTTTCCCCTCATCTATCCATGCAGCCACTCCCTAGATGAAAACAAATCTACAAAAAGTTCAAACATAAGATCTTATGAATTTGTACCTCAAAATTTCCAACAAAGTGAACCTAAAAGCCAATAAAAATGAAAGAAAATCTAAGAAAAATTTAATTTACATTTAGGAACCAGGATATTGACATCTGTCAAACAAACCCCGCAGCCTGTTACACTAAAGTTTTATCAAATACCCTGGAGAATGGAGATTATCTTTCTAGTTGCTATTTAAAGAAAGTGACAAATAATTTTCATTGATTTTTAGACTTGTAGCACTTCTCAGTTTATCTGAGAGTATCCAGAAACTTGGCACTTTCCTTTACCAATCAGGAAGCTTAGCAAGATACTGACATAGGGGTCACCTTAATTTTTGGAACACTTTTTTGCATCTATGACTCGGTTTTCTTTTGAGACACAGGATGTGATCTCACATCAGTGAAAGTTAGACAGTCCTTCACCATGGATGTTGACAGGAGATTTCCCTTTTGCCAAAGAACTCTGTGGAAATAGTATCACATCATATTTCACCATAGTTTTACTGAAAATTTTCAGTACAGAAGTGATACATTCTGACATATAGAATGACCAGTGTGTATGTTGGCTCAGTGGCTGCTTCTTCAGGATCAGCCTCACAGGACACAGTCTCACAAGTTTCTGGAATATCAGCCTTGTACCAATTTTCAGAATTTGCTAATGATCCTGGAAAGGCCTGGAACCAGATCATGCTCATGTTCCACAAATCAGCAAGCCAGTTCTGCTCAGCAAAATACCTGTATATACACTTACCTTTATATATATATATATATATAAAACTCAAAGAATCTTTGTCTTTACAAGTCATGATGTTTTTCCCTAGATTTAGTGAACCAAGAACTAAGAGAGGATGAAGGAGGAGCTAAACCAGAAAGTCCTGAATGCCAAATTTTCCAAAGTCAAACCTTGCAATCAAAATTCTTTTAATAATGTTGACACCAATACCTATGGATTATCTCTATATGCACCAAATTTCAGCATGACTGCTCATAGATTGGAGCTCTTGGGCTTCTTTCAAAGAGCCTCTGACTTATGTTTCATTTTAATATTGTCTTGCATTAATACATTCAATAACATATTTAAGCTATTTAAATCCAGATTATTTTTCTGTTGATCCTTAATTGTATCCTTTCAAAACAAATTTCCATCTGTTCTTCTTTAAAGTTTCCAATATGTTATCTTGGGAAAGAAACATAACAAAATGAAGTCTATTTCCTTGATAATTAAAATAAAATAAAACACAATATATTTTATATAATGTATCCTTTTCCCAGGTTCAGAGAAGCTGCATTTCCTCCTTTCCTGAGAGCTTTACAAATGGAAAGCCAAGGTACTTGTGATATTTATGAGTCTCCAGTTCTGATAACAGATGAACAGGCCTTTCTCTCATGCTTCTGGCTTTAGAAACATCAGCCCTTTTTTCAGCTGGACCTAAATCCAAAATGAAACAGTATCTAAATACAGCCAGCGAAATCTCCTAAGATTGATCTTAGTTATTACTGTGCATGCTTCTAGCTTAACTTTTGAGTATATATCCACAAAATAGGTCTAACTTGTTACAAAAATATGAATCTGAAAGCTAATAACTCTTTTCACACCATAGACACCAAACCACTTATTTGCTTTTATGACTGACCTAACCCCACCAACAAAACGGTAAAGTGGTTCTGACAGACTACATATTTATTTATATAAGTTAAGTTAAAGCAATGTGATTTAGATCTTTCAGTGACAAGGATGAGAAAATATTGCCTTCCATGAAAAATATCTTGAAAGATACATTTATAAATCTTGTTCTTCAGCATTTTCCATTTAATTTTTTTAAATGAAATGAAAAACAAAGGATTAGAGAACCACAGAATGGTTTGGGTCAGAAGGGATCTTTAAAGGTCATCTAGTCCAATCCCTCTGCAATGAGCAGGAACATCTTCAACTAGATCAGGTTGCTCACAGCCCCATCCAGCCTGACTTTGAATGTTGTCAGGAATGGGGCATCTACCACCTCTCTGAGCAACCTGTTCCAGTGTTTCACCACCCTCATCCTTATATCTAGTCTAAATCTACCCTTTTTTAGTTCAAAACCATTGTCACTGGCCCTGCTAAGAAGTTTGTTCCCATCTTTCTTACAAGCCCTCTTTAAGTACTGGAAGGCTGCCCTAAGGTCTCCCCGGAGCCCTCTCTTCTCCAGACTGAACAACCCTAATTCTCTCAGCCTTTCCTTACAGGATGTATGTTCCATCCCTCTGTTCATTTTTGTGGCCCTCCTCTAGTCCTACTTCAACAGGTCCATGCCTTTCCTGTACTGAGGTCTCCAGAGATAGACGCTGTACTCCAGGCGGGGTCTCATCAGAGTAGAGCAGCAGAGTCACCTCCCATGACCTGAAGGCCACACTTCTTTTACGATAAAGTAATTTCCTATATGACATGAGTGTAAGAAAAACTGTAGGAGCTGGAAAGGGAGTAGCCAATACAGAAATGCTTAAAGGCAAATCTACATGTAGAAATGCTTGAGGGCAAACATACATGGTGCAACATAACTCAACTCAGTCTCACATTAAATTAAATGAGCTTTGATTGAGCATTATACTGACTTAATGTATTGCCTTTTAGTATGGGAATGACCATAGTGGGGAAAACGTTCAGGATCTCTTCACTCTTTTGTCTGCTATAGACTGGCACAGTATGGGTTACAGAGGATATAGCACTGTGATGCTGAGCTTCATCATCTTTATCGCTCATTTCAGTGAGGTCTTAACTCAGCTGCCCACTGATAATGATCAAGATTAACATTTCCAGCTGTTGTAACCTAGAGGGCATGACATCCCTCTGCACAGTTTACAGTGGGTGAAGTCTCATTTTGCTGCCAAGTGGGGAATGTTTTGGAGGGGTGCCCATCTATTTTTCTTCTTCCAGGAGACAAGCACAGAAAGTCTAGAGCCCAGAGACAGATTTAGGGTCTGCAGTCTACTGTGACTGATATCTTATTTATTATGCCTCTAACAACTCATATTTCCATGGTAATAGGCAAACTCAGAAAAAATATAGTAGTCCTTATATATCCCAAACTTTTAACACAAAATTTGGAAGGCAACAGAATTCCAGAAAAAGAACTATAAATCTTACTGAAACTGAAAATAATAATTAATATTTTTCCAACTATCTACTGTGCTCATCAGGTACATTGTTCTATCTGAAGTACAGATTGCAGCACTTAAATAATAGCTTGTCCAATTCCAAAAATACTTGTAGCCTATGTTAAATATTTGGCAGAAACCCAGGCAAATCTCATGTGGATATCCTATGTCGAATTATGAAACTGCATTTCCTGCCAAAACCACCAAACCATGATACAAGTTATTTATTTACTGATGAATTTATTTTGTAGTTCCATTCTGAGATATAGGAAATAGCTGTAAACAAACCCTCCATACCTCTGTTTGGTGTTCAAATCAAAATTAGATCTGAAAGCACAGCAGGTGTAATTCCCCTGAAGTTTGCTCTGCTACAAGTCTCTGAGTTAAAGGGTACGGTGCCAGAATCACAAGCTAGGGAGGTATAGGTCAGTTTATTTGCAGCTCAGAGTAAAACCGAAAGTATTTTGTAATGGGCTTTGAAAACCTGTTAAATGTGGTGCATAATAGATAGATCTTAAGCTGATGTAAATAATCATTTCTCAGAGTTGCTATACAGCATGCCCTAAATTTTCTGGATTTTGTTTTATGTTTAAATTGAGCTGTCAGGTGAATCCTTCCTCAAACATCCTCAAGTGTTTGAAAACCTCTTTAGCTGTGGTATGGTCAGCTTCATGAAACTCCCTTATGCTTCAAAGTTTACAAAAACTTGATGATGAGTATGGCATGGATTATGGCTGTACTGCCATAGAGTTTCAGTATGCTGGTATTGTGTAATAAAGCAGGATGTATGGATACTCAATATAAATCATCTGGTAAAAGCAAGGAATAGTAAGGTGATAAAGGTTGCTGACGGCAAAGTTATTCAGAATAATCAAATCTACAGTAAGCTGTGAAGAGCTGCAGAAAGCTTTCACATTACTGGAGAGACAGGGTGATAAAATTGCAAATGAAATTCAATGTTGATAAAAGCCAAGTGCTGAGTAAAAAATAACCCTAACTCTACATTTTCTAGTGGTACTCTACCTCTACTTCACTGATACCAGCTGTCATTTTTTCAGAGATGATCTAATTGATACATATTTAACTAAACTCTGAGCAATTGGTCTGTGCTTTTCTTTAGCTTTGAAAGCTGCTGTTTTTCTTTCAGATCTGAATATATTATGTGCCCAAGAGCTTGTTTTTTGTTTTTCAAACTGTATCGGTTGTCTAATGAAAGATATTAGTTCTGCTTACAGATCTCATCCCACTTAACTGAATATACATAATGAGCTCTTCTAATTGTATCCCTTGAAGACATCCTTGTTTTGTCTAGGCCCAATCAAGAGCCACTAATGAACTTCATACATTAATGGTACGTACATGTTTGCATAAAATATGGCTGCAAATCTGCATGTGTATGTAAAATACCAAGTTTTGATGTACTGGAAAGATTCAAACACAAATTTATGAAGTGGGTTCCTAACTGAAAAGAACATTTTACCCTCCATAAGTTAAGAATTTAAGTGTTCTGCTGAAAGGACAAGAAATTCAGGAGACGGAGAGCAGTTAATAGTGCAGCAAAAGACAGAACAAACTGTCTCTTGAATAAGCCACAGCTAATGGGTGTGCTTGCAGAACACAGATTCCCAATATATTGTTCCAGAACATCCCAAGAATAAGAATACACAGTGCCATGTCAGCTGCACAAGCCACTGGTAATAAAGAAGACTATGGAAAAAAGTCTTGCATGTGCCAAAAAAGCTCTCCAGCCTCCAGCAATATAGTGGGGAGTATAATTGAAGCTGAATAGTCCATGAGAAGCTTATGACAACTCTAGATTTTATTTTACCACATTCAAGAAAGTGATGTTAATATCATTGTAAATAGTTCCCTGAAAGTGCCAGCTCAGTGCTCAGCAGTAGTCAGAAAGACGAATAAAATATTATGAACTATTGGGAAAGGAACAGAGGACCGAAAAGAGAGCATTGTTAGGCCACTATATAAAAATATATATGCATGATGTGGCCATAGTTTGAGATCTGCTTATCTCATCTTTGATGGCACTATTTAAATACAGGGAAGGCTGTCCAGGATGAATGATGAGGGACGTGGAAAATCTACCATTTGAGAAGCAATGAGAACTTACTACAGAAATGTCTGAGGGAGATAACAATGCACTATAGACAAATCCATGGTGGAGAGATTAAACATGGCAGTCTGGATGCAGCCTCCAACAGGAGAAATCCATAAATCTATAATTGCTAGAAGCAGGAGGGATCTTACTATGCTCCCTTTGGTTTACCCCTTTCCTAAGTAGACACTTCAGGTAAGTGCTGGAAACAGGCTCCAAATCTAGGATTGTACCCTGGTATGGTGCAATCGAGCTTTTCTTGTGCTAGCACAGACTCACACCAGTACATTCAGACATAGAAACAAAGAACAGGTTTGCTCTCATTTACTGAGAAAAAGTCTGAACTCTAGAGTGCTGAAGAGGATTTCTGGATCTATTGCCAGAGTGCTCTAGAAAAGAGATGTCTAAGCCAGAGAGTGCTTGGTCAAATATTGTGTCTTTAGCATGTCACTCTGGTTGGTTGAGCCTTCTTTGTGGGTGGTTTTAGGACAAGTTCTGTTCCTTCTGGTTTTTCTGACTAGAAAAGACTCTCTCATGTCCCTTGGACAAAGGTTTTGTGTTTTGGTGGGAGATCTTACCACATTACTGAATGTTAATTACAGCAGCAAGACTCCAGGAATGAAAATGAATTGATGAGCCCTAGAAACAGATCTAGCCCAGCCGCAATAATCACTGCCCTTGGAGTGGCCCAAGAATGCAAATGAACAAGAAAACTTTGATCATTCCTAGGAAACCAGCACCCCTTGTTAGCTAACCAGAAGGAATATCACTTAGCAAATGTCTCTATCAAGTGTTGAATGTTCCTGAGTGGAAGCTATGTTTCCTTCACGGTAGCTTCAAGAAAGTCTTAGTCTTCATTATAGTCATTATTAATGTATGTTGCTTGTGCTTCCCAAAAGAGTGTGGTGGTGTGGAGAATGATTTGTATATGCATTTCCTCCTGCTTTGTGGATTAAAATAGTCCTGTTATGCATCATTAACAGACAGCTCCTGGTACACAGGAATAATAAATTAACACCTGACCAAAAGAAAAAAGAAGTTAAGTACACATTGTCTCAGAAATACTAACACTGAATTTTACTGTTGGGTAATATAGATGAGCCACATGAAACACTAATAATAATCACAAAGGTCTGAGCTCTGCGGTTTACACTGTCCCACTGGAGGTGTTTGAAATGAAAAGAAAAAGAAAAAAAGGAGAAGAAAAACACAGCAGTAATTAAAGCCTCAAAATGTTGGAGATTTATTGGCTGAACACCATAAAGAGTTCATTCATAAAGCTCCTGGTACTCACAAAACAGTCAAACTATAGTCTGTGAAATTATTTTGCATTTTGCACGTTCCTTGTTACATTTTTCCCAGGATTTTTGTTTTTCTCTTTACTTTCTGGGGGAGAAGGGAAGGTGGGCCACTCAAATTATATGATATAAGTATGCTAGAAGCATGAATGCAGGACTAACTTGCTCCCTACTCACATCACTGTTGCAATCTGACCTATATAAGGTGCAGACTGTGAATCCAAGTAGACTTAGTTTTGCTTTGCACACGGTGATGTGCTCACCAGAACACAGACACTTTAATGTTTCTTACTTTTCTAAGCTTTCTGTTCTTCTTTTTCTCTTCCAAGATAGAATTACAATGAACTAATGTCCTGATTTTTTAAATTAGAAAACAGCATTGTTTAAACAGTACAAAATGCTTAGTCTATGCTAATGTATTTGGAGACATCATGTTTGCCTGTGTTTAGACTCTCATGCTCACATGCACATATCCACACACAACTTGCAAGGACTAGGGAGGAAAATAAAATGTTTTTAATTGTATTACCAGACAGCAGGAACAATCTCATGTCTTTCAGACAGAAGTAAGCTTCATGGGCTGATTGAGATTGAATGGGAGGGAAGTTGTCCTTTGTTATGTCTACACAGATGTACCTTCAAGAAAGCTAGAAGTCTGACTTGGCATGCAACCAGCCACTTCAGGGTTGTGTCCAAACCTTTGCTCTTTTCCAGTTAGCGCGGGCTGACTGGTGGACAATTCCTTGGCAGGGACAGCTCGGGGGGAGGGGGGGAGGTGTGAGTCATCAGCCAAGCCTTCTATACGTCCTGCTGGTCCACGATCAAAAATGCAGCTCTGGAGGGTGAAACAAGTGACTCCTATGCCAGCCTGCCCTGGACCACCTGCTGGGTCTCAAGGAGGGGTAGAAGGGCTTCAGCCCTAGACTTAGACCTGGGCACCGCCCATGTGGCAGGACATGGCATGTATTTCACATTGACTGCTCTGGCCTGGTCCTCTGGAAGTGTAACAGGTCAGGAGCATGTTTTAGAGTCTTTTTCATTTTGACAGACCATGCTAAGAGCTCTTGCAGAGCTCCACATGAACAAAACCTTCCTGTCTTTTACCCACTCTTCTTTCAAAGTCAAACCAAGATTACACCCTGTTCTGAACCTTCTGTAGAGAAACAACAGAAAACCTCTAATGGGAACTACAGGGCCACCACTCTCAGGACTGATTCTATGGTGCCTAGCCAGAGGCATACCACTAAAGATTCGTTTGCATAAAGTCAAGTTCTTGCTCAAATTTAGAATATGCTGGTAAATTGTAATTCTCAGTCTACTGACTTCAAGCAATTAAGCTTCAGAACTTAAAATAACTATTTCTGATAAAATATGATCCATTATTACAGCTGCGCAAAGTATTAGTTCCAAAATAAGCATAATAGAATATCCTGAAAACTAATGGACAGTTAAGAATCTTGTTGCTACTTAGAAGACATTTTTTATTGTTTTCCCCTACACATTTAATAACTGAATGTATCCTCTTTAAAAAAAAAAAAAAAAATTGGTCAAATTAGCCCAGCTAATAAATTTACCTCATTTTAATTTCTAAGAAGGACTCCTTAAAAATTCTTATATGATAGATTCTTATCTATTATTGTTTTACGAGAAGAACAGATAGTTATTTAATTCCATCTTTTTCTGTTGTTATGGTGAAATTATTCTCTATGACTATGATTTGACTACAGGTGTGTTCTCATCATGATAAGACTCATAGTATTACTATTTTTTTCTGGAAAAGTAAAAATTTTAATTTTGAGCAGCATGGTAATCTTCTTTTGCATCTACACCTTCTTAGTTGTAGCCAAAAGAACACAATAATCTCCTCCAGATTAAAAAAGAATTGTGGACTTCTATACTTTTTGTGTATTACAACTTCCTCCAAAAATGTGCTACAGGATACATTGTGAGTCTTGAAAACTTTGATTCAAATGTCTGTAAAGGAACAATGTTTAGAAAGAAAAACCTTTCCAAAACAAATTGATTTGAGGGGGACTAAATCAAACATCCACGGAGATTCATGAGAGCAACTATTGTGGAGTTCAATAAGGCTTTGAGTCATGGAGCACAGGTCACTGGTACACGAATGAATAAACAGGGAGGTGATGAAACACATTGAATTAATCTTTCTAGAGCAGGTTGAGGTTTGCTTTCAGATGTACTGGCCAGCTGGAATACCATGGAAGAGCCCTCAGGTTCTGCTCACACCCAGAATTTTAGGAGACACCACCTTCAGCTGTTATTAAATATATAATTCCATAGAAGAAGCTTTTAAATGCAAGAGGGTGATTAAGAGCCAGATTATGACATTTAGCTACAAGCTTAAAATGGTGACTCTGACCTTCTCAGGATAGCTCCAGACAGACCATGCCTGAGGTGGTGCAGTCCCTTCCCCATGGTTTCAAACCATGTAGTGTAGATGAACTGGTAATCTTCCTGGCAGATGTCAGGCTGTGCTTTTTCCTGGCCAGATTTCCAAATAAAGCAGAATTTAATGCATTTTTTTGCTTTTTCTTGGCTTTGGACATTAGCACCCAGAGTAAGGATTTGAGAAATACAGACATTATTAATTCATTTTGCCTGAAATAGAGGACTTTCCCCAGGTGTCTGCTGTAATGCTTTTACTGCTATGTTGAACAGGACAGCAGACAGGAGGAAGGAGTTTGTCTTTTCCGTTATCAGCTTCCTCCGTCTTGAGCTAAAACCACAGAAGCTGACAGGAGAAATCGTTAGAGCTGTCATTAGGAGAACGATGAGAGTTATTGTCATGCAAATGAATCACTCCTGGAGACAGTACCTGCAATTGACTGACCCGTGGAGAGAAAAGGGTGATGAGAAATAGGATATTTGGAGGGAGACTATCATCTTTTGATTATACTAAGTAGGAATCTCCTAAAAAGGAGACAAGCTGTCAGACTGCTCTTTTTTAGGTGGAAAGATATGGCAAAAAATTACCAGATTGGATCAAGTGATGAAAAAAATAGTCTTCCAGAAAACAACATATGGGCTAGAGAGAATGTTTATTTCCTTACAGTCTTAATCACAAGGAATGCTTGTATCCTGTCCTGTATCAGAAATGGTGTGACCAGCAGGAGTAGGGAGGTGATTGCGCCCCTGTACTTGTCACTCATAAGACCACACCTTGAGTACTGTGTCCAGTTGTGGGTGCCACATTATAAGAAGGACATTGAGGTGCTGGAGTGGGTGCAGAGAAGGATGACAAAGCTGGTGAGAGGTGTGGAGAATATGTCTTATGAGGAGCACCTGGGGGAACTGGGATTGTTTAGCTTGGAGAAGAGGAGGCTGAAAGAAGACCTCATTGCTCTCTACAACTACCTAAAAGGAGGTTGTAGTGAAGCTGGTGTTGATCTCTTCTCCCAAGTAAATAATGACAGGACAAGAGGTAATGGCCTCAAGTTGCACCAGAGGAGGTTTAGATTGTACATTAGGAAGAAGTTCTTTACTGAAAGAGTGGTTAGGCACTGGAACGGTCTGCCCAGGATAGTGGTGGAGTCACCATCCCTGGAGGTGTTCAAAAAACGAGTAAATATGGTGCTTTGAGACATGGTCTAAGGATCAGGGAGATGTTGGACAAAGGTTGGACTTGATGATCCCAGAGGTCCTTTCCAATCTAAATGATTCTATGATTCTATGAATAAAAGACTGTTGGAAAACCAGAGGTAGAGAAAAGACTAAGGCCTTAGTATTTTTCTTCAAAATTGTTTACAGGATCCTTGGTAAAATCTGGAGTCTGCTTCAACTGTAATGTTGGATCCCTGGGCCCAGAATATCCATCACAAGAGAGTTGTGGGAAAGAGTGCTCTGAAGTTGAGGAGATTTTTGTGAGGAGGGTCAGGCTGTCAGAGCTATAGCAGTTTATTAAACAGCCTAAAAGAACCCTGGAAACAAGCAAAGGGAACTGAAGAACCTCAAAACTAAAGAAAAGCCAGAGAAAGGGACAGAACTGCAGCCTACTGAAGTCAGAAAATGATCTGAAGATGCACGGGCCCCATGTGATGGGGACCTCAACTCAGTATTATCCAGTTGAGGACTTCTAGGTTTTGGTTCCAAATTAAGTCTTTGCAATTCTGTTCTTGCTTCTGACTTGCGGTTCATGTAGATATATGGATATTTCTTGATCTCTATAATTAGCATGGCAAAGCACATGAATATTCCTATTCAGAGCAATGAGTCTATTTGCATGCTTAAATGCTTTATTTCACAGGGTTTATGAACCTGGTCCAGCAGCACTTGGTGAGGACAATGAAACTCTTTCTCCTGACATGAATGGATAGTGGTTTGGGTCTGTAAAAGGTAACTATTTATGCTTACCAGGGTGTTATGGGAAATAAGCACCGACCTTTTATGAGAAGGAAGTACAATTACACCATACCAAGAAACCATGTCCCTCAGGCTTTTAAAATTCTTCCCAATGAATGAAGCCTTATAATTACCACTGCTACCTGTGAGAGCCTACTAATATTGCATGGTTAAGACTCAGAGTTTAATATCTCTCTTTCAAAAAAGCAATAACAACAACCACCAAACCCCTGTGAGCAGCCTGTGGCTTAGAAGTGGTGCCGTGTTCCTGACATTATTACCTTACATGCAAATATTTTCTCTCTTTTACTGTATGTTTTTTTTTCTTGGTTTCTCAGCTGGTAGCATTAATATGTAGATGATCTAACACAAATGGCTCAGCTATCCCTGTAGGCATGTCTCACCACAGCTTCTTAGGTAAAAGGATCAGACAGGGATAAAAAAGAAAGGATTCACTCCTTAAGAGGCACATTGCTTCACCTGGGAAGACTGAGTAGAGGACTGAGAAACTTTCTTAGTGCTCAACCATGCCACCCTTCTATCCAACTGCTTTGGACACACAATATTTTCCCTCACTTGTCTGAAACAGATGTTGTAGCAATTATGAGCTCCTTTCAGAAGAGCTACCACTGTGAATAAAGTATAATTTGCAAAAACATATAAGGTATAGAATAAGGTTAATTGTTGTATTCTTATTAGAAACATATAGATGTTATGATTAAAGTCTTCCCTTCTCATCATAGGTTCAAAAGACTCTTATGCTAATGGTACTTTGGTGATGTATGTGTTATAATTTTCTGCTTTGCCCACATCTCAGCATCATGAGTAAATTTCCTGGATAGGGAGGCACATTTGGGAAATTTGGCCAAACTCTGGTGAACTTGCTTGTTCTTACAAGCTAGGATTAGCTACCATTTTATGAACCAATCCAGAAAAAGCCATAAATATGTGAGAGAGGTCCTGATGACTTAAGCTATATTTATCTTGAAATCTCCAGTTGTTTTTCTCACTTACTAACAGTGACCTACTACGCATGCGCCTTCTGGTGTCACTGAATTAGATGCTCAAACATACTTTAGTAAAGTTGGCCAGGAAGAGAGCTTTGTTGGTTTCTAATTGAAAAGATCACAGCACCTGATGGCTCTTGGCTGTAGTAGCACCCCCACTTTCAGCATAAGTCTTTCCCAAAGTGGAAGATTCCCCCTATTTTGTCTCCGTCAGAGACATTGCAGTTTCCTGTAGCAGTAGGATGAGTGTGGTGTAAAGGTGCAAGATACAAGGTTGAGTCTAGGCTTTGGGTTACCAGAAGGACCAGTAGAAGCGAGGAGGGAGTCAGCAAGTGTTTTGAGGTCCACAACAATAACTAGACCTACAAGGGCAGTTACTCCTGTGCTATCCATCATAATCCTTCACTCAGGGGATGTAAAGGGGTAAAGAGGCAAGAGGCATGGCTGCAACAGGCAGTGATGCCAGCACAGTCAAACCCAAATACTTTAAGTGCAGGGAAAAGAGACAGTGGCTGCTCTCGATGACTACAACCTTTGCCTGTTCTGTCCTTCATTTATCTCACATTCATCCAAGAAAGTGGATTAACATAACTGTGCAGCATTTGCTGTTTAGTTCCTGCAGTACTAGTTCTGTAAACCACATTAATTTATCAAAAGGGAGAACCAACAAATGTTCTTATATCTCTTTACATAGCAACCACAAAAATTGCTGTCCATACCTCTAGGTTGTGATGACAAGGGAAAACTACCAAGAGGAATCTAACAATCCTAAATTTTAAAAATAATTTCAATAATATAGGTCCTCAATAATGAGGTCTAGATTCAAATAATCACTGAAGTAAAATGTTTGGGGATGACTGTCTGTGCTCTGGGGTGGGAATTTTGTGCAAAATTAAGTGTGCAGCAATGATTACCATAGGCATGTTTTAGTATTGTATTAAACGTTAAATTACTAGAAACCCTAGCTATCACTTTTTGACCTAAGAATGCTTTACCTTGTAACCTTGAAATTTTTAGAATTTCTTTCTGTTTTTCTACTACAGACTGGGAAAGGCCATTCATTCTGGAAAAAGGAATTGCAAAATTGCAAATTGTCAAGTCCTTTCTCAGGAAAATGTTTTCCATACTGTTGGACTTAAGTTAAATGTCCATTGTTTTCCACTGATCTACACACATTGCAGTTTAAAATAATTTTTTTTTTTAGAAGTGAATTGTAGGGATAATTTATTTTCCTCCTAGAAAAGTGTCCTGTCATAGATTTATTTTCCTCTATTGGATAAGGTTTCTCTTCTTTGCAATGTTATTAAGTTCAACGCAATTTTCCACTTCAGTATCAGCCTTTTAGAATATTGGCTAAATCATAGTTTCAACAGCTAATCATATAGTGCCTTGTGAAATACCTCCATAGGTAGTGGGAGTTTGTCAAAAATCTGTGAAAACTATGCCAAGTAAGAGGCTTCCATATCAGAGCTTCTTTTCTTCCCATTGATGGCAAACATATCCAGGAAACATAGATCTCATGAGCAAGGTTTTAAGAGAGTTTATTTGCTTTAGGAGAGAAGCTGGGATTTTTTTTTTCTCCTGTTGTCACAAGATTTCCTAACAAATTGGTGGCTTAAAAATATTTTTAACAATTACACTATAAATTTCTAAATTGTATATTATTTATTATTTTCATTACAATATTTAATAATATGAAGGATTTTATTCTTCCCCTAAGGAGTTGTTTCCATAGTTAATGTGCCTGTGGCTGATGTAGCTCATGCTTTGGTAGTGACACTTCATGCTACTTACTTTTCACTTACAGATTAAGAATTAGCATGGAGTAAACAGGGAAGACTTCACAGAGTCTCTACTTTGTAAGGAAGCTCTGGCAATCCCAGTAAAGTGTTTCTGCTCCACCAGAGTCATGAGGGAAAGTCAGACACCTAAAGGTCCAGTCCATTTGTTGGATGCCAAATTATTTACTCAGCCTTTATGTCCAAAACAGTGGCATGCCTTCAGGGGTTTCCCCTTGTTGAACATGTGAGGTGATGAGCTAAGAAATGAGGGACCTATTTCTTAGTCTGTGTTACAAAGTGCAATAGAAAAAATACAGCTCAGTGACTCACCCATTTACTTGCAAGTTCTCATACCAGTTTTGTCTAAACTGTGTTTCTTTATTTGATCTTTTTTTCCTTATAAGAAAGTCTGTTATGTAGGAACCATAGCTATTTGCCAGGAAAAAAAATCATAAACCCCTCTCCAAGTGTGCAAAAAGGAGGTGCTGGCAGCAATGGGAGGGATGAAGGTGAAGACAGACAAAATATAGAATTAAGGCTTTTCTTACTGTAATTTATCATTCCACTGACATCACTATGTTAGCAGTGGGGCAACATCATTCCCTTTCTCATGGAGCCAGACTGGTTTTGAACAGGCTCTGCATCCAGCATGAAAATATTTTTAAAGACAACTAAACAGAACAAAATACATCCTGTGGCTCCTCAAGGCCAAATTCTCAGCACTCTGCCCCCCTCTGTGGTGCTAGTGAGTGAAGCAAGTGAGGAGACCTGATGCCAGTGCCTCAGCAGTGGGGCAGGAGGGCGATGAGGGGCAGAGCTGCCAAAGGTAGGCTGGGCTGCAGCACAATGCCAAGGGGCATCCCTGAAGGGAGCCTCCACTCCCACAGCCTCATCAGGGATGGACACCCCAAATTGTCTGTTGGTGGCTGTGCTTTGATTCCTCAATCTCCACAGCTGGAATGAGTACCGGTATCCCCATCAGATGAGCAAAAGGCACAATGAGCTTCCTCGTATAACCTCTTTTGCTCGGCATGCCTCTCTGCTAACTGAGCCTGGGCGCAACTTTAAGATAATTAGATTATCTTTACAATGAGGCAGAAGTAAACAAATGAAAAAAAAACAAAAAAAAACAAAACCCGAACCAAAAACTCACAACCATAATTTTTAACCTTCCCTTCAGTCAAACCCCCTACTTCTAGAGTTTTGCAAGGTGCTCATTTTTGGAAATAAAAAGGGGTTTGATGAAGGGGGGGGGTTTTCCTAACCCTACCCTGAGAGACAAGGTGTTACATTGTGATAACAAACATAAGTATTATTCGCTATTGTCTAACCCACTTGAAAGGCTCCAGTGTATTTCCCCAGTGCAAAGGCTTTATTGAAGACTGCAATAAGAAAACTTTGCAGTTTAAGCATTTTCACCCCTGGGACTTAAACTTCCATTTAGGTTTTTATTTTCTACAACCCCAAAGAGCCTACAATTTCAGTGCCTGAAGAATAGGGGCCTGAGAGGTGATTACAGTTTTATGTGGAACAAGAGCTGTTATGAATCGGAAGACAAATGCTAAAACTGAGTCAGATAAAGGTATCTACTTTGCATTTGCAAGATAGCACAAGGCCTTCTGCTGTGTTGCAATCTTTTAATCTCTGTCAGCACATCTTGTACTACAAAATAAGTGTGGATCATGCATATGGATATATGGGAAATATTTATTTTAAGACTACAAACTGCCATACATACACGTAAAATGTAATTAAAAAGTGCACTATAAAAGAACTACTCGAGGATTACAGAAATTTAGAAGTGTTGATCTGTCATATGCTAAAAATATCTTGCTATCTTGCTCTAGATTATTTTCTAAATTAACTGTACAGACACCAAAACATAACTTAAATACTAGTAATGCCACTTCTTTTCTTCTTTTCTCTTAACCGGTTCCTGCAGATTTATTCAGATGTAGAATTTATCTACTGTGTTTAGGTGCAGATATATTTATCTTCAGCATCAGTTTTCAAACTCATGACAAGACCTAGCCAAGGGTGAGTTAAACAAGGAGAAAATCTGGAAAAAGGCATGTGTTGTGTATAGATAACCTCAGGGGCGAATGGGGAATGACAGCCACAGGGAAGTCTTTTCCTCTTTGGCTTCTTTGCAGGTACACTTAGTCTAAGGCCTATCTCTGAGACTGAGGAAACAGCTCTCTGGCAGGATGATGTGCTCAGTAGTGTTTCATGAGCACCACTGAACTCAGCCCTCAGTGGTACAGAATCATGTGAAAGCCACGAGCTTGCGTGGGGCATTTAATGGTGGCAGGTTTCTGAAGATGCCTCTTTTGGCTCATGAGAGCTGTTATGAGTGGTGAGGCATAGGACAGAAGGAGCTTTGTTTGGCTACAAGAACCCCAGGGTAAACTTTCTGGGTGCAAAATTAGCTTATAAGAAATTATGCTTTAGGTACAATTAATCTGATGATCAAGTAAACATGATGATCAAGTAAAGGGGTGGGTGGAGGGTCTGCTGGCATTTCATGCTGCTTCTACAGATCAATTCTTCAGAATAAACCTGCATTTAATTGTTGCTAGCACTGACAGACCTTTCCTACAAAAATCATGCTTATGCCAGTCTGCAATAGTATAAACTGTATAGCTCATGAGATCTCATGACATGCACATTTCACTTACCAGCGGTTTCCATTTGCAGGTAACTGTGTATTCGGCACTGCTTTGCTTCTTGGAAGTCAACATAAGGGTGCTTACAGATTTGGATTCTTATGAAACAAATCTGCAAATAATACAATGCTTCTCAAAGATCATAGAAAGATGTCTGGAAGATGCCACCTCTTCCTGCCTGCCCAGAACAGAAGACAAATGGGGATTAGTTACACTCTAAATCTGGGAAATGCCAGAATAAATTTATCTGTGAATCTTTATTTTGAAGTAGGATCCTCATTTCCCAATTTGCAGTGTCTTTGTCATTATCCACATGCACTTTCTGGTGAGAAACAGACATTTCCAAAGCATAGTGCATTTTCTCCTCACAGATTCATTTCAAAATGGGTCAGATAAATTGCCTTTTAGAAGTGCCTGTTTCTCTCTAGTGGCTATAAAGGGAGTCTAGATGATTAGCTCAGAGACAGACATCTGTGCTGTAAACTTCCAAATGAGGAATCTCACCCTTGTATCTATAGGACAGTCATTAGACTAGTGCATTGGGCAGACCTTCACTTCAATCACCTCTCTCCCCCCAGACAAATTCAGTTGTGGCTGTGGATTATAAACAATGGTGAAAGTAAATTCCCAGATCTCAAATTTTCACTCCAAAACCTTAAATTCTTCTGAACTTTCATCTCAGATACCTTCAGCCTTTTCTGAACCTGGCCCTTCCAATCTTTGCAAACTACCACATTACTGTACAAATAAGACCAGTGGCAGTCTACACTGGTGCACTATGGCCTTTATCTTGGTAAAATATGTACACAGTAAATTGCATTCCTTCGGAGCCTAACTTGGCAAAATATTCCACTAATATGGATGTGCTTCTCTGGTCTGTGCAGTTAACATTTTATTATGACTTTGATCAAGAGAGTTGCAAACAAGACTTCTTGGTCCTACAAGATCAACTGTTTATATATTTTTGGAAAACAATTTCAATGCAAACTTTGGTTTTGTTTGCACTGATATTAGTCCAGACCACTTTATTGAACTCTTACTCCTCAGCTGCAAAAAGGCTAGATTTCTACCAGGGTAGGTGGGTGTTACAAATCAGCTATTCATTACAAGATTCAGAGGTAGTACAAGCATTTGCTAGTACTACGTCACACCCCTGGTGATACATGTGATTCAGATTAAGGTGTCTGCAATAAAGCATTTGATTAACTGTCTTTACTTTTAAGCACACAAATAGTTATCTATGTTCCATAGGGATACTTAGGAAGCATGTGAATAATTGTTTTGTTGGATTGGCATATGTATTCCCATATGAAAATTTTTAAAAAATATATGCAGAAAATATACGCAGAAGAGAACACAGAAACCTGGGTATAAGGCATCCTTCTAGTGAAGGTTATCTCTAGCTAAGCAGTGAAAATTTGTGAAAAAAGGCATCACATGATGACCTGCACACTGACACACATAGCATAGCAGGCAAATAGTATATGGATCCACCCAATCAGAGATAGCAGTATCAGCAAGAAAAAATTACTAGCTGATACTCACATTGTTAGAAAGAAATAGCTCCAGTGGTATGACTCACAATAATCAATGAATTACTGGTTTCTGCATGCATAAATAATAGTGCTATGTGCAGATACTGGGGTGTAAAAGAGTAGCAGCAGGGGTGAAGGAGGAGACTGAATGTGTGCAGAGCACACCAGGAGAGTAATGTGAAACCCACAAGGAACAGACTATAGCAAAAATGGACTCAACTGATGCTATTACATAGAAGAAGACCAGAATTGGACCACAGATATTATAGGAACCAAGGGAGCAGTCCTGTTCTCTGCAGATAGATGCTTTTTGTCATTCTAACTTGTGGAATTATTTACAGTTAAGTGGGCATGAATCATTAATTTTGCAGTGCCTGTTCATGCCAGCTTTCTCCTACTTGACATCAGCATGTTTTTACACATGTGGATTTGCAAATCTATTTATTTTTGGTCCTATTCCTTGTGGATTCAGAGGAACTTCTCAGGAATGGTAATCTAAGAGGCTGCACACATTTCCATTGCTGTGTTTATTTATCTGTCACATGCATGTGTCACTTGTACTGTATGCTCAGAACAGCAGTATCACTTCACTTTTCAGAACACAAAGATTTGCAACGTTTGATGCAAACCACCTACATAAGGTCAAACCACATCCTTTCCAGTTGATAGATGTAATGATGACAAATCAAACACTTTCAAACACTTTCAGAAAGAAGGAATTACTCTGATGAAATAGCATAAGGCATAAGACATAAAAATAAATAAATTTAATAAAATAGCTATGTTCAGGATGTTTGTGTTTGTGACCTTTCAGCATGCCCATGTACTGCTTTTGAGCCTCTCACTATACCCAAGATGCACAGATAAATACTCAGGTGTGTGTGGTTTAGTAGATATCTCCAGGATCTGATGCTTGCTTTAACTCTTAGCTAAGGAGAGCTGTGAGAAACAGTGAGATTGGCAGCATTATTCTAGATAAACTAGATTATAACATATGCTTCTCTCCTACAGCAATGCTAATGTAGTTCTTGTGGCTGTTATTTAAGACTGTGGGCTTCTTTTCATTTATTTATTTATTTATTTATTCTTGTTATTATTAATTTATTTTTATTTTATTTTACTACTGGGATGTTGGAATACCCAAGTGAAAGTTAGGCTGTAGCCCTGAGTACACATTTCTCAGTGGGAACGCTACTGGGAGAACCCAGGCCACTTGTGACTATAGCCACCTCTGTTGTGTCATTACAGCTATTCACACAGATGTGCCATAAACAGGGGATCAGGGTGAGAAATAGGCTTTGTCACATGGCCAAACACTGCCCTGACACAATAGAGGGCAAGGGGCAACTGGAGAGAGGAGGAAGAGCTGGAAATAGGAGGTGCTCTGTTTGGCCATAGGTTGACCTGCCAGAGGAGATTTAGGGCTTACTCTTGTCACTGAAAGAAAAATGGAGCTCTAAAATTTAGTCCAATGCTAAGTAAAATCAATTAAATTTAGCAAATTTACTGCATTCTGGATCATATTCTCCAAACAGATGAACCTTTTCTTTTCAGTAACTTGAGAAATTGTCTTTTTAAGGGCAAACACACAACAACAATGCTAAGTAAAATCAATAAAATTTAGCAAATTTACTGCATTCTGGATCATATTCTCCAAACAGATGAACCTTTTCTTTTCAGTAACTTGAGAAATTGTCTTTTTAAGGGCAAACACACAACAATGCAGTGTATGAAAGAAAGGTATTCATGTCACAGCTGCTCTGTTTTCTAGTGCTATTCCTTTTCCTCTTAGGTT
>VYZX01019824.1:5382-16413 GCA_013401335.1 Brachypteracias leptosomus | reverse complement strand
AAAAGAAAAGAAAAGAAAAAAAAGAAAAGAAAAGAAAAGAAGAGAGAAAATAGACCACAACTAAAAGGATAAAAGGATAATATACTCAAACATGCAAAAGTGCTAGTCCACACATTAATATATGGAACTAGCTGCCACAGGTATTGTTTTCATTATGGCAAATCCTCTGAGATCCCTCTTGCTGTGTATGGCTAGTGGCTGTCAGTCCCTCTGGATTCAGGAAATCCTGTAGAGAAAGGAGCAATATAACTTCTTAAACACAAAGGGTCACAACTTTCTTGTGACTACTCATGTAAGACAAGTGCACAAAAGACCAAAAAACTTGAGTCTAGGATAAAAATGAAAGTTTTCAAAGCCTTTATTAAGTTGCTGCCAGTTCTCACAGCATGTAAATACCCACATCTCTGAAGTCTGTGCCACTAATAGGCTTTGTAAATACCTATACTTCTATTACTTAGGGTTCTATACGTATTCATGCAAGTCCCGACCAACCTCAGATGTTTAATTATCTGAGTCAGTAGACATACTCTTTCCTTCTCTTAATCCTCAAATAATGGCTTAGGCTATTCATACCCCTAGGTTGGAATCTGAAGAGTATGTAGGCACCTTTCAAAAAATGCAAAATACATTTAATATTTGCCCCTGTCCTCAGAATTTCTTTCTGACACAGGCCGTCTGGTAGGTGTCGTGGCTTTCTCCCTGAGACACTTGGGTTTTTCTAGGGATGAGCTGGATTCTGCTCAAGGGCTGAGTGGCTCAAGGCCTCGAGGCCACTCATAGGCAACAATAGGGCAGAATAAATGCTGAATTCCCTGAGAGAAGAAGGGCTTGATGTAAATTAAACAGATCTTGTATCAGTGGGGAGAAAAGAAAAAAAAGGAATAGACATGAGACTTATGAAAAAGCACAAAGTCAGTGCCAGAGTCCGTGTAAGCATCTAGAGGGTTTTGGGGTTCAGATCTCATTCAGGCAATGCAGCTGTATCTCTTGGTGGCCAGTATTCAAACAAGACAGTTGGCTGAGGAAATGGGCTACTCCAAGGAATAAAAAATGGCCAAGAGGAACTCTCGACTCCATGGAATTACAACCCTCCAAAACTACTCAATCCCTAACATCACTTCTGAAGAGCATAAGGATCAGTTCTGGACAACTAATCATTAAGAAATCATCACATTGTACTTTTACAGGACTAGCAGATAGCGTTTGTAACCTGTATCTTCAAAATTTGTACAAATGCTTAGTTAATAGAAGCTGAAGTGAGATTGGTGTTGGTATATTTTATCATCCCAAAAATCTAGCTATCAAATAATAATGAGCTCTTTTGACATTGGAAACAGTCTATGCTTTGAGATAGATCCTGCTGGTATTAGTTAGCATTGTTCTATTAATTTACTGGAGCTTTATCAATTTAATCAGAATGGAAATTTGGTCTGATAGTTCAGTAAAAAACCACAATATCTCCTGATAACTTAAATATACATGATTCAGTAAATGGGTGAGACAGTTTACCTTAAAATAATTATGGAATTGTTGTGTACTTTATATACTGGAATCTAAAAATTGCATGAAAAAATTTGCATTAAAATGTTGCTCCATTATTTAAATCACAAAAGATATTAGTTTATTAATATAACAAATGTAAATATGGCTGTCAGAGTTTAACAGAAGATAAAGAGCATGAATAAGAAAAAAGAAATCTGTCCCTACACATGTGAATTCACAGAATATATTTGAAGTTTTCACAACTTGTGAAGTTTGTTTCTCATTTTAAAAAAATGTGCTGCAATATGTGAAGAATAAATAGGTCATAATGGTGCCTAGAGACCAACTTTGACAGTCACTGAAACCTTCAGAGATAGAAGCACACAAATATAACTTTTGTAAATAGAAGCTTATGCTTCTGCTGACCTACCTGAGGGATACACTTGTTGTGACTTTTCTTCATTTGGAGATTTTGTGATGTAAACAAAACAGAATCCGCTTTTATGGGAGCTAACCTGAAAATAAATAGTTTTATATATTCCCTATTTGACCACATATACTATCAGGAAATATCACTTACCTCTGCTAGAGGATAACATGTTGGACAAATATCCTCGCTTCCAAATGGTTGTTGTTTTGCAAGCTCTGTTTCTCTGGGACTCAAAAGCTATACTGAATTGTATTTTAATAAGGCATTTCACTTTTTATTTAGATCCTGTTGTAGGCAAGTGAAAGAATAAATCATAATACACATATTCAAATTTATGTATTTAACTGTGAATTAGAAGGTGCTCAAGATCCTTTAGAAAATAACTAACAAATTTAAAACATTTCAGAGAAGAAGAGATTCTCACTTAATGAGCTTCTGGTATGCCATGAGTGATGAAATACAGCTGTCCTGTAAAATGAGGTTAAATACTACAGGACAGAAGAGATGCTAAAGGCAGTAACCCACCTAGCAGAATCATAAGAGGAGGAAAAAAAATAGAACTACTACATCAGATGCTTTACCTTTATAGCATCTCCTCTGAAGCTTAGCTCCTCTTTCCATTTGGTGTCATGTGCATTTCAGAAAGCAACATTCACAGACCATTCAAAAATCTGAATTTTAGCATAAATCATGAATATTTAATTCTTCTTTTTCATGTTTTTTCAAGAGCATTTGACAATTATTTCACAAGACAGATTTTTCCCTAAGTGAAAGCAAAGGCCTGCAACAGCTGAACTCAGATATCTGATGACTGCTGACAGAAGTGTTTGGGGATGCTTAGACTGCTATGCAGAAATGTTAGACATGTCACTTTTCAGTTGTGATTCTGGATTCATGTAGGTATGAAGGTTTTTATAGTGGCATCTTTTACATGTGTGTAGGTATGTAAGTGGAGTAAAACACACTCCAGGACTCTTAGAAACCTCCCCAGAACTTTTATTTTGGTACAGGGAGGTGTGGAAGCTCTTGTTCCAGACAGAGGTTCGATAAGGATGGGTGAAATGCCTGCAGTGCCTTGACACAACTTGATGCCTCACCACTCCTCATGGTCCAGCATAGCTGAGGTTAGTGTGAAATAATTTTTAGGGAAAAACACCTTTACAGAATGAAGAGAAGGTGCTGCCCATACAGGAGGCACTGCAACAGAAGCCCCTGCTTTGAACTGAACAGCCTTTAGGCACCTACACTGCCACTTGTAGTTTATCAATTCTCTAATATATATTTCTTGTGGTAATTCTATTAAAGATTGAGTGCTGTGTCAGCTTTTAGGGATGTGCTGGAAATGAGCTGAAAATCCATCTCCTTGGGTTAGAAAGCTCTGGTGAGACATTGAGAGAAGTTAGAGAACACAGGAGTTGAATAAACACCCTCCATTTTGGTGCAGTGTTATAAAATACATCCGGAATTACAGGCTAGACTTTTGGTCTGGGCTTTCTGCAGCTTCAGAATGGCACTAAGGGGCTATAAAACTATATTAAAACTGATTCAGATGAAACAGTTTTATAACAAACAGCTTTGAGTTAGCATGAGTGGAAATAGACCTGCCCCTCAGTTCTTTCTGAAGCCTCATGGCATAAGAGGAATGACCAGGGAGTTGGCCTAAACACCAAAGTAATCAGGAAGAAATCATACATTGAGGTCTATAAAAGCAATTTTAGCAAGTCAGACAGGAATAATGAAAACATTTTCAGAGGCAGAGGCTGTTTCACAGACTTGCTCACTTCAGAGACAATTAAAAAGCTGCCCCTACCATACAGACAGACCAACAGCTCAGCACCTGCAGGCAGGGCTAACACCTGCTGAGGAGGTAGGTCAGCAGGGATCCTTTGCTGCTCCTAAAAAAACATGTTGTCTATAAAGCTCACAAGCTCATTAGAGTCTCATTCTGGGGCCCTTGATGTATTTCATCACAAAACATCCTTAGCTAGTAAGAATAAGTTGTCATTGTCAACAGTCATCATCTCCTCGCTCCACGTGATATATAAATAACGGAGGAAACAGCAATTGCAGTTATCCAGCTTGATCTTCTGTCTCACACAGGCTGTTTCACTATAAAAATGTAAAACCACATCAGGCCTTCATTTGGCCCAATATATTGTTATTTATTTCTATTAATGTCATATCTGGACATCATGAATGAGATAAGGTGGCAGTCAGTGCACAACAAGGGCTTGAGTCATCTTACCCAACTTTATGTAACTATAGTCTAGTATCTGATTTAAAGTGTTGTCAATGGAAAGAGGTAGTGAGTGAGAAGAATTGCTCCAGAGAGTAATTTGTGTTATTCCGGTCTTAAACAAGAAAGATGAATAATCCTCTGAAAGGGTCTCTTCTCTTAGACATACAGGGAGTCTGGGTAACGAACTGAAATGAGATTGCTTACTTTTAGAAGAATAATGTAACAGTGGAGTGAGTCTCACCTAACTGCCTAAAAAACTTACAGTCTAAATTATGTAGACCAAAGATAGGAAGGAAAATAATACAGACATGATGAGTGATTTGCCTAGAGTAACCCAATTGCTTTCCAAGGTGTTCTTCCCAGCACATTATCAATTTTCGGCCTATTCTGATCCTTCATCAAGTGTTATAAAAAGATGTCATGCAGTAAGAGACAAGAAGCAGAGTGAAAAGAGTCCTTCAATGTCACGTGCAGAGTTAGGTAATAAGATGAATAGTAATTTTTCACAAACAGGTCTACATAGTTTTCAAATATAACTTGTTCCTTTCCAGAAAAATGAGGTGATATTGAATGAAGCATGGTAACTTGCTCAGTTTACTACAATGTTGTTAAAGTTATACCATTAACATGTGGGATTTTCAAAGTAATTTCCAAAATTATTTCCAAAAGGCAGCTCCAGTTACATTGGAGATGATGGAAAAAGATTTAATTAACCCTGCTGGCTCTCTGTTTTCTCACAGAATATTTAAATATAAAAGTACAGGTTTTCACTGTAGGCGACAATTTCATTGTCTCAAGGCCTCATCTGATGCTAACTGAAGTAAAATTAAAAAAAAAAAAATTAAATTTATTTCACGGACATTTAGGTGACACTCTGTGAGCCTTCAAAAAATTCATTGTCACAAAACTTACTGGGCTAAACTTCCTAAACTGTTGTCTGGCTCCTTAAAACATAATTAGTCACTGAAATGTAACCTAATTTAAAATATCTCTATATTGCATGAACAGCTTCTCTATATGATGTCAAATAGTATCTTCACCAGACAGCACATATTTCTTTGTAAAATGCTAAGGAAATCTAATACTGTTGCTGAATGTGTTATCAAACTACTTTTTCAGGATTGATAAATAGAAGATTGAAGAAGGAATGTTGAGATGTATTCATACAAACGTCAAAAATCCAAAATAGCTTTATTCATTCACAAAGATATCTTATGAGTCAGAATGGATGTGCCAGTACATGTGTGAGCTGAAGACACAACTCCATTAAGAAAAACAAACAACTTCCAACGCTATTACAAAGCTACAGAAATGTTATCAAATGAATGTCAACTTTATATAAATCAATGGTGTGTCCTTGTGTGGAATAATATGTTCAACAAAAGAAGCTGTAACAGAAGTAGATGGACTTGTGTGGAATATGAATAAGCAATATTACTGAAAAAAGAATTTGGGTATATAAGAATAGAATGTGCAATATGAAGATATACACACAAAAAAAAACCCCAAACAACTACTTACTGAAAATGCAAATCATTTTCTGGCTTATAAACCAGGAATTTGCTCCAGCTGTACTCATATTTCTGTAAATTTTCTAACCATCTAATTCTTGTAATATTTCTTGTAAAAAAAAGATTTTTTATATATTACATAAACAGAAATAAAAGAAAAAGTCATCCAATTGTGATTGAATATTAGGGTCACTACTTTTTATCAGCAACATAGCTTCAACAGGATATTTAAGAATTGCCTGCACGGTTCATAGTTTACAGGTAGGGATGTCCAACTGGTTTTTGGTTTAGAGATCTGGCCCGAGTGAAAGTTTATTTACTCATTCCTAGTATAGTGATGAGTGAGAGGTCTCTGGGAGCATGTAGCTGGCAAACTCTTTAAGGAGTATGAAATCAGATCGTTGCAGTGCTGTTTGATCTGGTGGTCTCTCAGGTCTGAGATTACAAAGCAGTTCAATGATGTGTTTGAGCTTATGTTGTTTTGCTAATATTGGCTAAAAAAGTATCTGAACATGGAAACATCAGCATTCATTGCCTTCATCAGACCACAGCCCAGCCATAGTTTGGAGGATGTCGGCAGCAGGGAGGAATTCATTACAGTCCTCTGCAATGTCGCTTCCCTCAGCAGCCTGTGACTCACAGCTCTTGTTTTTATTTTTCTCCTTCACAGCAGCCAATTTAAAGATAGGCAACCTCTGACCCAAATAAAAGCAACTATTTCTAGCTGCTTGATAGTTTTTGTTCTGTTTCTCTCAGGCAAGAAGTCTCTCTGCTCTGTAGCAACACCAGTCCTTGTCCACGGAGCTCTCCGGCTCTCACGTACCTGCCCTGGAGCTACCTGCGGGATCCCAGACTTGTTCCTCCAGCCTCTGAAGGAAAAGGGCCATGACATGAATGTGGGGGCAGCAACACACTTGCAGAGTACAAAGCAGTGCAGTTTGGTAGGAGAAACCAGAATCATCCTCCATGCCTGAGATAACACCTTGCCATGACACGCTGTGAATCGGCTGGATCAATGGACCAAACCAAAATTAAGAGACATATTTGCTGAAACGTGAGTGTTTCTTATACATACATATATATACGTGTATGTATGTGTGTACATTTAGATATGCATACATTACATGTATGCACATTAGATATACATACACATAAATACATACAATCTAAAAAATGAGGTTTGTACAGAATAGATCTGCTTGTCACCTCCTCTCACAAATCACCAGAAAGATGGTTAGGAGAATTTAGAAATGGCCACAACATGCTGGGCTTGGTGGGCTTGTTTGGGTTTGGGGTTTTTTTGCATGGGGTGGTGACTAAGAATTTTTGGAGGGAAATGAAGTCTTTTAAAGTTGTATTTCATTTTAAAATAGGGATAAAAGTCCAATATTTTAAATTAAATATGTTAACTCATAAAAAAAAGGTGGTCATCTCTCCCTTATTACAGTGCCTGGAACACTCTGGTGCACTTTGTGAACTCTGAGGAAAAGCTGGAAGGAAAGCAATTCTCTTACAAGGATACACAGCCTATAATGTTCATAATATACTGCTTAGCTAGCTGGGACCTGGGCTTCTCCCTCAGGTAAAGAGAGCTAATAGCCAGAGCTGAGAAAAGTATAGATTTGAATGTTTATGTTGAGTCCTGAGCCCCAGGGGATCAGGTGAACCTCTGTAAGACATGAGGTGCAAAGAAAGGATAGCTTTCAAGCTGATACCAGCAGCACTGGCTCTATTGCACTCACATTACTGTTCTAACAGTGTCTGAGGGCCAGACAATTATTAATCTCAGAGTTGAAGCAATGCCTGTTGTTTATCTATTGTCGGGTTTATTTGCTGTCAGGTTTCTGAGCTGCTGTTCTTCCAAAGCTCTGAAGACACATATGGTGGTCACCAGTGATAGAAGTGAGGTTTTAAAATGCCTGATATTAAACCAATTCATTCAGTAGCCCATTTCTGTAATACTGGTTTTGAAAACAGTTTGTATTTATTTTTTACATCTGGCTGTAAGGTATAAGGTATTTGCCCAGCTAGTAGCCCATTTTGATCACTAATAGTTTCACTGTAGAGACAGAGAAATCAGGTCTCAAAAAACCCCAACCAAACAAAAAAAAAGCTCATTGAAGAATGTAATAAAGGACAGAAGATGCTATGCTGAAACATTGTATTTAAACACACAATTACAAAGATAGAAATACATTTTTTCACGAAAAACCAGGGTAATGTTCTTGTCTAGTGTTTCTTTTAATAGTATTTCAGATACTATTCATTACATTCTATTCATTATATTTCACATTACTCATTTTTCTATGTGTCTTTCTTAAAGTCAACCGGGAACTACTAGCAATTGTTTATCAGAGTTTGGAATAGTAATTAGGTTGAATTCTTTAACTTATTTTTGATGACTGGAGCTCTGACCTGTGTTCCAGGAGTGAGTCACCCTGAGCAGTACAGAAAGAAGGTTGTGCTAGATCTAAATATACAATATTGTCTCATTCTCTTCCTTCCTCATTAATGCCAGCAATTCATTCATATTTCAGGTATTAGTGTTTCATTTCTATAGACTCCATGATGTTATATTCTGCTGCACACAAAATTACAAACTACATAAATATTTAAATATACAGAAAATTCTCATTTGCTGGCACTGTGTGCTCTGTATACATTGATCTTATTGTAAAGGAAGGGCTGCGCACTACATTGTTTTTGAAAGTTTTACTTCTTTGCTGTTGTTTTTGTATCTCTGTTTAATCTAAAGCAAACCCATAATGACTGAAAGAATATGGCAAGTTGCATAACAATAATCAGTATCCATGGCAGTTTCTCAATTTGTGTACTCTGCTACACTGCAACACATGGATCCAATCTTTTCTCTTCCCATCCCACCTAAATGAATTTTTTAGTACTTCTACTTAATTAAAGTTAATTTCTGAGGACCTCTTGCTTGGCTCATCTTCAAAACTGTTAATAGATTTAGACCAAAATCTTCCTAGCATAATAGGAGATATTGTTGAAAAATGAATTAAAAAAACCCAGTAACTCTCAATCTTTTTTCTAATTTTTAAAGTTAATTTAAAAGACACAAATGTTCTTTTGGCTAAGGCATACATATTTTTTATTTGTTTTTCCTCTACTTTCCTCCTTTTTAAAAGCATAATGGGAGAAGGCAGAGAGATGAGGAGATAGACTCAGGAGTAAACAACTGCTATAAAGTTAACAAAAAAACTTTCCAAACATATTTTTTAAAAGTTCTTTGTGTAATACTAATGAAAAATTAAAAAGAATATCTGTCTTTATTATTTGTGCAAATAGACGAGTGGATTTTCCAAAATACTTAAATGAATATTAACCTGTTATTGGAAAATATTACTTATTTCTTCTTGGTTTTAGGATGCTGTGGCTGGAGGTGGGCCATCAATTGACCATCAATCACCAATTTTCTCTCCAACACAAAACTAGGCAGAAACTTGTTTAAATTTTGTTTTGAAATAAATTTAGAAAGGTTCTTTATAGCCCTGGATTGTTCCATCTTGGCCTTTATCAAGAATGGAATGTCTGCATTTTCCATTCAAAATGACCTTGCTCCTTTTTATTTTTTTTTTTCAGTGTTCTGCAACAGCAAACTCTGTTTTTCATCAGAACTGACTTTTCCACATCCCAGGCTGGGCAGCTTTGTTTTAAATACTGACTCTGTTGGACTGCAAAATGATAAACACCTATACTTATTTGATTTTCATCTGCTAATATACTTTTATATTTTTGTTATTTCATAATTCAGTAATTGCCTTCCTTTGGCCAGTCACGAGAGCTTTCTGTTGGTTACTTTATTTTGGCAAGGTTTAGAGATGGATGTGAATAAGAAAGAACTTCTGTCTCTTCATCTGTTTGCTCCACTTTTTTTGTAAAATAAAGGCCATCTGGATTTTATTTTGCACTGAAGAATGTACAGCATGTACAGAATTTGTTTTCCATGTGAGAGACAGCATTCAGTTACAACTGCTTGGATTGTAAGCCTGCAAATGTTTGTGGCAAAATACCTGGCTCGAAGTTCTGCTTTCTAAAAAGAAATGTGAGCTAAACCTGATCTTGAGGGTGAAGGGGAAGGGAGGGGAAATGCCATGTTGGAGACCCTGCAAATTTCGTATAACCCATGCTCAGACATTTATGTGCCTCCCTGAACTTTGGGTGGCCCATCTTAATAACTATAGTAACATAGACTACTATAATCATGTGGTAGTTCTAGTGAGAACAGATCAAAACCTCAAATAAGACATAATGGCTTTAAGCCAGGGGAAGAAAAAAAAAGCTAAAAATCAACTTGAGGAAAGTATAAATTTAGCCCGTGGTGTACTATGTACTCAATGCATGCTGTCAGAGAGGGGTGTGGTTTGTTATTGTGAACTTTTCTGCTTTGCAACAACAAGACTCCCAGCAATCCCTGCCATAGCAATCATCATCACCACCACCATCACTGTCATCAACATCATCATCATCATCATTCAGAAAGAACATCTGGGCTTGGTGGGGAATATTGTGAAAATAGTATCTATATGATATGTTTTTACATCTGAATTGTTATGTGCATATTCTTAAAACTTGTTCAAAGAGGTTATCAAGTGGCTTACATGGAATGTGTTGCCTCTTCCAGGAGTGTAGCATGGCCCAAGTGAGTAAGAAGGGAAGCATGGTCATGTTCTGCACCCTTCATCCCTCAGCCTGGCAGGCTTTCCAGTACAAAGAGACAAGAGAAAAAGAGAAAGAATGGGAGAAAGAAAAGGAAGGAAGGAAGGAAGGGAGGATGGGAGGAAGGAAGGAAGGAAAAGAAAGATGAAGTTCAAAAAGAAGCATTTCAGAAGTGTTACTAAAAAATTCTAAGCTACATGCTTGCTGGACATACTTGAACAGTCTTGAGCAGAAGCTACCAGAGTAGCAGCAGTAAGAATGTGGTAGGCTGAACTCTTCTACTCTCACTCCAACTCCTGCACCACACGTCTGGGGACAACATTTGTTTCAGCCAGTGGCAGCCATTTAAAATCCAATTGATAGGTCTAGGCTGAGCATTTAGATTTCCTCTTATAATCAAGAGCAAAAAAAGACACCCCTAGAGGAGGATTCTAAGATAGATATTTGGACAAGACAGGGTCTGTTGCTGTCTGGACTTTGTGTGTAATGGAAATCTTCGCAACTGGCAAGCCTAGGTTTTTGGATGCTAAGGAGATTCCTCTCACAGAGATGCTCACAGGATGCAGTGTCACAGAAGAGTTCAGGAAGTTCAGCTGCTGTTGATTATGAGATTTGTTTTCCATTTTTCAAGTGTATATCAGCCAACTGCTTTAAAATCTCTTCATTTTCTTGCAGCTACCACTTAACGG
>VYZX01019823.1:269223-326198 GCA_013401335.1 Brachypteracias leptosomus | reverse complement strand
CATTCTACTTTTTCGTCAAGCGATGTAAAGAATAAAGAAACGTTGTTCAGTTTTCATGGTGAGTTTTCTGCCAGCAGCAGTTTATTATTTCTTTTCAGTCTTTTTTCCAATGGACTCAGTATGGAGAGAAAGAACAGTTGTGATTAAAAAAAAACAACACAAAAGGGGAAAATAGGAAAATCACACAGAAATCAGAAGTTTATGAAGGTAGCAGAAGAGAGAGAGGCAAAAAGCATATTCATGCAAGGGAAAATGCAAAGCTGAAAATAGAGACATGATGAGAAACTCTGTTATAAAGATGAAACCTCAGTGCAGGATCTATAAAAATAAGCCCCCAAACCAGAGTGAGATATTCATATAATATGAAGTAATAATAATGAGAAATTAAAAAACATTAAAATGTGAAAAACACAAGTTAAATTAGACAGAAAATCAGTTATGTATATGTATATATATAGTGGCAGCTCTGTTATGAACTAACATTCTCTTTTAATGTGGTGTAAAACCAAGTACGTGGACGACAGAGATAAGGAAAATATAGGCAGAGGGAAGTATCTGCTGAAACAGAAATGTGAGACTCCGTAAGTACAAAAACATAAATATTGGTGGGAAAAGAGATACAAAAAGTGGATTCAGTAGTGAGATAGTAGGCCCATTTACCCCAGCAGTACTTGCTGTTTAAGGCAATCTTTCTCTTATGAAAGGAGAATCTACTTCTGACACCTTCCTCAATAAAACGTATTTTCTCAAACTTTTAATAGTTTATAATTATTTCACAGGCAAATATAGACAATTTATATTCTAAAACCAGACAGTTTACAACTACAGAAGGAAGAAATAATGAACAGAGGGCAGACTTCCTACCTGCTTGAGCAGAACACAAAAAGTAGGTTCGGGGAGTTGTATCTTTAGCTCAGATCCCAAGTGTGCATTCAAAGTCCATTCCCTGATCATACCACGATTTGGTTATATACTGAGCAACAGACTCAATGTGCCACATGGATTCCTTCGGAACAGCAGATGAGCACCAGAAGTGTGGCTAATACAACCCAGTCACCAGCCAGCATTTATTCCTTGGGACCAGACTACAGCCAATCCAAACTAAATGTTCCTGAGATGTGCTCTGTCCTCAGCACAGGGAATTGTTTTTCCCCTACTCCTTCAGGCTGCACTACTCGGTAATTTAGACATAGTAAGTGCTTACAGGAACACAAATTAAATTGGTAAAAAGTCCATTTCATAGACACTTTAGACAGTGCTATTACAGCAAACTTTGCATCTTGATCAAATTCCTGCTTTATGAGCCCCAATTGCTATTTCATTGGTTTTGTCAGTTAGCAGTGAAATGTAGTGTAAGATCTATTGGTGGAAATGATGCACAATAGCCAACTTCCAACAATGATAACTGACCTTTCACAGGCATAATTAGATTGCATCTAAATAATTCAAATAAACAGCTAAAGCTACTCAGTTGAAAATGGCATTTTTATTGAGACAAATATTATTCCTATAGAAAAAAACATTAAGTGGTTATTTTCTGAACCTGTGTTGTGGTCCCGATTGTGCTTTCTGTGGCCGACAGAGCAGATCTTGATTCTCTTAATTATAAGATCTGGAGTTACTGCTCTTTTGTAATTGCTTTTGTGAATTGGGAATGAATTGTTTAAATATTTATTGGGCTAGTGTATTTCCTGAAAGGCAAAACAGCATTTTTGTTTATAAAATATTTGCAATAGAAGGCAGTTACTTGACATTTAGAGTTTAAATGTGCTTTATATGTTGAGTCTATTATGTTCAATGTACAAGTGGACTAGTGAGCTCCACCTCTGAGCTCTCTGCCAGTGCTGGAGTTGGAGGAGGAAGAACAGACACACAATACCCACGTACACCACTCCCTACCCATAGTGGCAACCAAAGAGGAAGAAAGAATGGAGAGGAAGAAAACCATGGCTTTCATTCTAAACTGGTGGGAACCCATCGCAGACCAGTAAGTCCTAGTGATTTTACAGGAGTGACTGGCCTTTAATGGCAGAGGGAATAAATGATGCAGACAGATCCAACTATTTCTGATCTCGGTTGCCTGTTTTTCCCCCTCATGCTTTACTGTTTCTTTTAGGGATTGCTTTATTTGCCAAAAGGCTTATAAGTATGGCCAGAGAAAATATGACATACAAATGGAGCACTGTAAGAGATGCAGCAAATTAACTAACTGTAACACATAAAAGGCACCACAGATGAAAGTGGCTAATATTAAGGAAGAATCTGAATGCCAGTAAATCTTGACTTATTGGGATAGAATGAGAAAGTCCTTGTTTTGGTATTTTGAAACTGAAAAAACAAAGAAATAACGCAGTTAAAGGGCAACAAGCATTTGACTAACCTTATAAAGCAAAGGTGATTGTCCCAGCTTCAAAAGTGCAATTTTTTTGGTCACATTTGTAATGGCTTGAATCCGGATCAAGTCTTCCACGGTCCCATACTGTACATCAACAAGTTCTGCCTGCAAAGAGAAGACAAAGTTCAGGCTATGCCTATAACTGTGCATCACTAAGGGGGCTCCTTCCACAGAATCTAACTTGTTTGCATAAGTACAAGCACCTGAGCAGAGTTCTGCAATTACCATACCTCCACTTCCTAATCAGGAATACTAGTGATCCTAAAGAGCTTGAGAATTCAATTTGATAGATAAATTTATATCTTTGCAGTTTTTATTCACAATTCATCACCTGTGTTAAAAAACAATTATTTTTTTTATTGCTAGTGGTTATAATAAGTAGTGCTGGTTCTGCTGAGAATTTCCCCTTGTTAGCCACAGGAATGTATTTAAAACCATGTCAGGGATATTAAGGCACCTCCTGTTGATTTTCTGAAAAGGAATCAGAAGGATGTAAAGCATTTCAGAAAATGAGTGAATGATTACACTGGTCACTTATGAAAATATACAGATAATACACTCTACCGATATACAGTTTTACTATGTGGTCTCATACGATTCCTGTGCAGCCCACCTTTATTATTACCCATTGGTTATCCAAGCATTATACAAGACAAGCATAGTGATAACAGTCTGCATCACCCTCACGTATAGACTTTTCTATTAATACATATTTAAAAATTATTTACAGTCACTTCCAATTAAATTAGAAGTGTTTAGAGCACGCAGATCTTCTGCTCTTCAGTTAAGATGCTGCACAAATATGTAATAAAGGCCTAAGTTATTACTAAATGTCAAGCATCAGCAGTGATGGAAAAATATTTCAAGATGTGTTTCAAAGGATTTTATTTTTTTTTTACATATATATATAAAAAATTTAAGAATGACCAAGGCCATTTTTCTCACACATTTATAGCAATAAATTCTGGTGAAGACCAAGTATGAGGATAATGAGTCTTGTCCATTATTATTTTAGAATGTTATGAAGCTTTCAGGATGCCGTCGAGGACATTCTGGAACCTCTAAATCCCTACACAGTGTTCATATAAAACATAAATATAAGAAGATACAAGAATATTACATGAGTGTTTAAAAATTAAAATAAGAGGAGTAGTACAAGATGGAGAAGTTTCTCTTTCAGTTCAGTTTTGGTAACTTAAGTGTGGATTCATTGCCAAAGGCAACAGTTCTGATTCTGGGCATCTCTACACAAAGTGTTTAAATTCTAACAACAGCTGTTCTGGATATGTAGGATGTGTGAAGTTTCACTAGATTCCTGAACATGGATATTTTAGGAAAGTATTTACCCTTCTACAACTGTATCTGAATATTTTATCCGAGTTTGCACCTCAATGTTTAATTCATACAAAAAAGGTTCCCATCTTCTTAAATTGTCAAGTTAACAAGATCCTAAGTCTATACCATGTCATCAGTTCTATATAAAACATGTATTTAGAAAGGTCAGCCAAAGTTATAAAACACTTTTGTAACAGGCAAATATCAATATAACATCAAATACTGAAATGTAGGAGTAGAAAATTTTGTACTTCATACAGTTTCCTCTGGAACATGTAGGGATTTTAATATCTAAAGAACATGAAAACTATTTCCTAAGAAAATTCAAATGGTGATTACAGGCTGAAATCCAATGTAATTTTTTTCCAGTGTGATCATCATATTTGAAAAGTATGATAAAATCAAGTGCAGCAGTGGAAGCTATTTTATATTTTATCTAATCTGACGCCTTTGGTTATAGAGGTCACCTCAAATGAGGAAAGGGTACTCCTTTGAAGTTCATACAAATTTTACTGCATTCTGTAGCTCTAAGCTTTATTTTAATTTGTACCTACAGAGGTGTCAATAGTTACACTTCAGTGCAATAACTATGAGCTGCAAAAGTCTTATGGCTCGAGAGGTTATATCTAGGCTGATTTCTGGGGAGACCTCTGGTCTAGTTCCTTTGGACTCAGTGCCTTTCCCACTTTCCCTCAAGCAAGCTGAAAATCAGAGCTTTCATCACCCGTATCTGAGAAACTACACTGAGTTTTCCCAGGGCAAAATCAATACATGAAGATATAACATAATGAAGTATCAAACCATTTTCTTCTACAGCATGCCTGTGTGAAAATGAGATCCCTGCCCATCTACATTCATGTGCTGCTTCTCCTCACATCATTTTTGCTAGCTGCTCCTCCAGGGTGCTATCCACCACTCTGTAAACAACAAAACTACATTTTTGCACAATTATTAATGCGTTTAGCAACTGTCCTTGGATGTTCTTAGTTAATTTATGGATGCAAACTACATCTTTAAGAGCTGCTCACTGGTCTTTCTCAGACAACACATGAGCTCAACAAGAACAGGCTGTAAAAAAGGCCTTACAAAAGCACGCTTCATTTTTTAATTATGTGAGAACCAGAACTCAACTCCCCACTGCCCCAAACACTCTGCAAACCATGTTCTTTGCTCCAAACATTAAAAGTAAGCCACAATGGCAAAGCTATTAAATGCATTCATACATTGAGAGTCCATGTAAGAAGTCATGACATAATGAAAAAGCAGCTGGGTATAATACAACAAAGAGTTATGTGTGCTTTCATTACGCATCTTCCACATGAAGGACAAGTCAAAGTTGAATTATCAGAAGTTTTTCTTTTCAATTTGCTTGAAAATAGGTATGGCCTAAAGCCTCTTGTTACTGTCCAACTTTAGGAGTACTGGCACACTTAAATTCCACTGTAACTTCGACGTGGTTCTCTTCTCATCATCAGTCTTTGACCCCGAATTTTACCTTTTTGGGAATTGTGGCTAAAAATATTGCACATGTACCAAAATAAGTTATCACATCCTGGTAACATCACATATAGCTGAGCAGCTGGAGGTTTGCACAGCTCATCTCAGATCTAACTTCTGTTAAAATGACAAAAAAACAGAATAAAATCTTCTCTTGAATAAAGCTGCACATGGGCTCCTCTCCTCCCAAATCAAGTCAACAGCCCACTGGAAGAGTTTAGACCAACGTCGTAACATGTAGGCAGTATAGTGCAGAAACTAATAGGTAAACACTGAATTGTAACAATAGTTTTAAAAATTCTTCCTACCCCTTCCTTTCAATACTTCAAGAAAATTTCTAAGCAAAACCAAAGTATTTTGCATTAGTTAATAACAACATCTAATCAAATACAGTAGAGCAACATTAGATCAGAGCAGCCGGTTTTGGTTTTATTTAATACATGGGTGCTAAACGAATTTGACCCTTTTTTTTCTAGCACAAAATAAAATACTGAAAAAATATATCTTTAAAATAACATTAAATAATTCTATTGAATCCAAAGACTGCTATCCTCTCAATAATCCACTGAGAAATTAACAGGCCATTTATGCTGCATGAAGTCCTGTTTTAGTCACAACATCCCTAACACCTCAAAAAAAGAATGGATTAATTTTTTCTATTCTTTAGTTTTTATTTTTTAGAAATGCTTATAACATGACATAATCCTCATTTCACACATTCCAGATTTATAAAGGCAAAATACCACACCCTCAACTACACATAGTTGATAAACTGCTTTCCTTTGGCAGAATAATTCTGTTGAAAACAAAAGAGAACTCATCCTTTTATCAGGTGCTGAAAAAGAGCACTTGTGTACTTGGTTTAGATATGCAAGGGTAAATCCTCTTACCCAAAAACCGGGAAACTGCTGAAGAATTAGATGTTTTACCCATTTGAATTAAGTACTTACTCTTTGAAATGTTTCATGCTATGCTGTTTGAAAGATATGACTATTTAGGAACAAATTGCAACGTGCAATATGGAGTTCAGTAGTATTCCCCCATGCATGAAATGAAGTAGGGGTAGGTAATAAAACAAACAGTTTTAGATAAAGTAATTATTTCATGTTAGACTTATTATTACTTTCTAAGTCCCAAGATGATGTTCAATGAGTTGTAAGCATTCCATCTTAAAAACTATGATAAAATTCCCCTCAAACAGAAAAGATAAGCACTCTGAAAATGCTACAATCAAGACAGTCAAGAATCTTTTTCCAATTTCTTCTACATATCTCCAAACTGAATTAGAACAAAACAGCATACTTCATCCAGTCATGGATGAAAAAGAGCAAGACAGATCTTGGGAAGGAAAAGTATGAATAACTGGATGAAGCAGGTGGCAGCTGGGGTCCTGAAGATGCTGGATAGTATCTTAAAACTGTCTCCTTTACAAATGCTGAGGCAATTAGAAAACAACAAAAAAAGTTAGGTCAAAAATAATAATAGAAATGCATTTGTCATATTGTTATTCAGTTCACTTGACAGAGGAAAAGAAATTAATAACAGCATTATACATCTGCATCCAATAGACTAGCTAAAAGGCAGATTGTGGCTAGAAGGAGGATGTGGGTAACTATAGACCCATCAGCCTCATGTCCAGCCCCATAAAAGTGATGGAACAACCTATCCTTGGCTCTGTCTCTAGGCGTATCAAGGATAAGAGGGTCATTAGGGACAGTCAACATGGCTTCACCAAGGGGAAGTCATGCTTGACCAACCTGATAGCCTTTTATGAGGACATAACCAGGTGGATAGATGATGGCAGAGCAGTGGATGTGGTCCACCTTGACTTCAGTAAAGCATTGGACCCAGTCTCCCACAGCATCCTCGCAGCTAAACTGAGGCAGTGTGGTCTGGACAATCGGGTAGTGAGGTGGGTTGTGAACTGGCTGCAGGATAGAAGCCAGAGAGAAGTTGTCAATGGGGCAGAGTCTAGTTGGAAGCCNGAGGTTTCAGGTAAACATAAGGAAAAACTTTTTCATGGTGAGGGTGACAGACACTGGAACAGGCTGCCCAGGGAGGTTGTGGAGTCTCTTCTCTGGAGATGTTAACAACCTGCCTGGATGCGTTCCCGTGTGACCTGATCTAGGTGTTCCTGCTCCGGTGGGGGGATTGGACTAGATGATCTTTTGAGGTCCCTTCCAATCCCTAACATTCTGATTCTGTAATTTGTCATGGGCACACTAGACAGGAAAAAAATTAAGGGAAAAACTCACACATAAAAAAAAAATAAAAAAATACTCAAAGCCAGATAGAAAGATAGCTCTCAAATGCATCTGCTCTAACTATCAAGGCTGGGAATCCCCGGGTAGAAAAGCACCACACCCAACCAAAGAGTGCTACTATTATTTCTTAAGAGGATACATTAAGGTTGGTACTGAGCAATCTCAAAGAAATCTTATCTCAAAGATGTAAACTATGCAGAAAACAAAACCAAAAGTAGCATACAAAATGGCTGTGGTGAAAAATCTTCTCTTCTTAATGTTACCGATTGATAGTGCCACGGTTCAGTAACCTCAAATTATGAACACATTTTATCAAATACCAATCTGTTGACTCATATTAATGAACAGCTTCTATACAAACTATTTGGGAGGTCAGGCTGTAGAAGCTACAGCTGTGAAAGTGATGAATATTCAGTAGCACAGTCTAGCTCATATTCCTGCCAGTTCTGACCTGCCCCAAAAGAGTGTCGGAAACAGCTGACGTAAAGAAACCCCAAGTGGTGAAGGAAACAAAACATTAAACGCCACATATATGATGTATTTATGATTTCTTATTCCTCAAAATTAAGACAATTTCTCCAAATGGCACCTATGTCATTCTAGGAGTATCAACACATCAGTTGGGTGACTGTTCAGGCCTACTCCATCCCTGTCTTTAATTCAATCAATGCCCTTTATTTGTCTTTTAACATTCAGCCACTATTTTCAGGTTGCTCACAAAATAAAGGTAACGAAAATCCAATGCACAATCACAAGTAAATAACCTTCAACTGGTCACCCTGCCTCAAGTAAAAACTCCAAAATATATTTGCAAATTGTATCTGAGAAGACGGCGCTCTGCAACCCAGACAGGAGGCGAACTTTAATTAAGCACTTGGCTCTATTATTTGCACAGCTCTGAAATTGAGGCTGAAGGCAGCATTCAGCAGAGCATAAAAGTAAATGCAAGCTGGCTGTAGATCAAAGCTGGACATCAACAAACACAAAGAAAGCTACAAACATAAAACAGCTCTTTAAAATTAGAGAAAAGGAAGAAAGGGGAGATAACAGAGCTGTGCCCAAGTATGCCAAATCATTTGACAGTGTAAACTCTGCTACGCTTCCTGAGAGGAGCTGCTGCTCCCCTTGCAGCCAAAGGCATCCCTCCCACAATCATGTAACCACAGCTGTCTCCCCGTGACTCCGACCACCCAACTCTCCTTTGTTGTCCAAAATAGCAAGCTGGAGACAAAATAAAAGGCCATACCCATCTTTTATATACTTTCTGTATTTCTACAGACATGCTAATATTCAAAGTTATCTTTCAAACTTTGTCCTTCACTTGGTTCTAGGCAAAAAGAGGGACAGAGAGAGACCTTCTGTGTTTGTGGGTTTTGTGGCAGGCATCTGATGACCACCTCCAGTTCAACTGAAGTGCTGAGGGTTGAACTAAGTAATGTGCTTAACTATTGATTTCTTTTACAGTAATGGCACTCGGTATGAATAGGATGTCAGGCTGTTCCTTCTGGTTAGGGCTCACTGAAGCCAAGGGCAAGTGCAGTTCAGTTCTGGTTTATGTTACTAGGTTCAGTATTATCAGGAGAGGAAAAGATCCGAGGAAGCACAACCAAGGGTATAATTTAATACAATAAAGACAAGTCAGACACAAGACTGAAACAAATCAGGAAAGAATCTGAGGCAGAACTTGAGAGTTAAGAGGAGAGTTCTCAGTCGTTTTTTCATATGAAAGGGTAATTCCTTACAGACCTGCTTTTGCTATACAACAAAAATTTCTTTCTTTAGAAGTTAGTTTTCATGAAAGCTCTGTTTCAGTAATTTTTAAATAACACTACCTTTGAAATCCCCTAGTGAGGTTTCCACACAACTGTGTGAAGCAAGCCAAAAAGAGATCATTTGTTCAACTTGAATTTGAACATGCTGTCTGAGCCCAAAAAACCAAATTGTTACATATCTGGATTAACTGAGGCTGATTTTGCTCCATTACAAAACTGAGATGCACCTGACCAACAATGTCTGAACAGACTGAAATCACAGCACTTGAATATTGCTCCGCATAGCAAGACAGGTGTGTGCAGGGTTACTAAATAACTAGCTGGTCATAAAATAACTAGTGGGTTTTAACTGCAAATGCTCCTCTTCAAACAGATTCATGACATTTTTTCTTCATGGTTATTAGCATCTTACTCCAGAAATTTTTGGGTTTTTTCACATCAATATTCCTACTCAAACAATAAAATTCCAGAGTCATTCAATATGACCCAGTATCCACTTACAGTCAAAAAGGACTCTTTGTGCCTAGTTCTTATTATATAAAATTGCACACTACATTACTGTGACAGCTAAAACTGTAATTTGTGCCAAAACACAAAGAAAAAAAGGCATCCCTTAACCTCAGATGGGTAGAGTTTGGCCTTGCAGACTGAACTCAGTCCTAAACTGAATCTCTCACACATTCCCTCTTCCCCCTCGTCCTGCCCGTCCAGCTCCATTCCAGGCAGGGCTCTACTGAAGCTTCTCCTACAGGTTGCTTTTGCTGTTCCAGTATCTTTTTCAGGAAGACACTGGGGTTTAACTTGTTTGCTTGCTTGCTTTTTACAGCTTACAGCAGCTACCAACTCCCAGGGAGACTGAATTAAGATCGAAGCCTTTTTATAGCCTACAGAAAAGAACCTCTTCTGTGCTTCATGGTTACAGAGCCCCAGATAAATCCAAGCTGGTGTAGCTCAGTTCCCTGTTGACAATGTTCATCCTGTAGACTCCTCCCTCTATATTTTCAATTTTACTTCTCCTGGTTTTAATTCATTCATACTCCACCCTCCACCCTCTGTCCCAAATCACATTCTTCAAGTTTCTCTTTAGCATAAGGCAAAACTAAGACTTGAATAACTTCTTAATTCATGATATCCAGCAAGATATCCAAACAACAAATACATTTTTTTCATAATTTCTAATTAGATTTAAATGCAAATCTAGCTTTTCAAGTATTCTGAAATAAAACATTCTTATTTTCATCCATATTAAATTGACATTGATCTATTTTAAAATCTCTAAGAATGTTGTTTTGGTTATAAAACACCGAAGAACATGATATCATTTGGTGCCTAAAACCCTGTAAGAAATTTTATTATTTGAAACCTGCATTAAACAGTGCTGATCATTTGTCAGCCCACTAGTGACAAAATTTTAAATTCTAATGATTCTTTCTTATATGTTTTTAATATTATTTATATCCCCCTCTTTATAAGAGTTAACCGCAAAGATATTTAGCAGCATTAGTCCCTGAAGTATAAAGTCACATTGATCATACTTTCCTAAGGAGAAACAGTAATCCATATTTGCCAGCCTACTTGGTTTAGCTTATTCAGGGGTAATTATTCATGCAAATATACACTTACAAATTACACAGACTAAGGATAAACTAAACAAAATAGAATTGTTCAGCTGTGATGTGACATCTTAAAAAATAAATTATAAGCTACACAAGTACACGGTAAGTTATGATGGTGTGATTTAAACCTGGCTTTAAAATTCTCAACGAAATGGCTTTATGGCAGAATCCAGCCCCATTCTGTTAGAACTCAACACATTCTCAAAGCCAGACTGAAGTGAGGTGAAGGCTTCATTGGATACTCTCAAAAACAAAGAATGAAGGCAAACCACGTAGAGGCTGCAGACTGTCCTCCTTCAATGGCCTTTTTATCATATATGGAATAAAGCCCAGGCATTCCCTCCTATGGTAGCTACACCCATGAAGTCTTTAAAGAAGACGATCGCACCTTAGAGATGTTTAGAAGCACTTTATACACAAAGAGGCTCCAGAAGAAACTTCCAGACAGCTATCGTAGGGAAGGCTCCACCTCAGCTGGGCAGGAGAGGTGACCAAGTGGCCCTGGGCACACTCACCTCTGCCTGCTCGTAGGCTCAACGTGAAAAACAGTGAAAAGTGAAACATGACTTTGCACCCACACATCCAGAGAAGAAAACTGATCTCCTGTCGTGACAGGTCTGTGAATGCAAACACTCTCTATCAAAGACAGACTGCGTGTCAAGTGCAGTGAAATCTGACATGGAAGTGCTTTTGATTCTAAGTAAAATTTAAATATTTCATTTTATAATACATTTGCTACTACTTTCCTAGAAAGTAGTGTTTCAACTTCGTTCAATTGTTTCATTTTTAGAGTAGGCCTGGCTGTGGCAAAACAAAAATACCTAGAAAATAGCCTTACAATTTTCAGGCTTCCAATTTCTGCCCTGATTCAGAACACATTTTGAAACAACACAATTTTCACAGGATGAGAAGCCTGTTTCCCAATCAACTCTCACCCATAGTGTACTAAAATAGATAGGCTAGCTTTATTTCTATGCACGCTTACTATACAAACATAAAACACAAGTTGCTGTTACTGCAAGTACATAGATAGATAAAGGTAAAATAGACATCTACCTCACAGATGCAGATAATCACATGTATGTGCAAGAGGGGTCATCCACTGCATTAAGAGAACATTTGAACTTTCAGAAATGTCAATGAGAACTCTATTGTCCGGAGTATAATAAATGTTCTTTCACAGAGTACTTCCAGCCCTTGCTTGGCCAAACATCACCCACTTGAAGATAATCAGAGAGATGCCCAACCACACAGTGCTGCAAACAAAATGCTGCTTTAATGCTCAGATTTATCAAACCTGAAGAAGAAAATATGCAGTTGTGAAAAGGAAAATGACATCTTTCCTATCTCATGTGAATTTTGTTGTTTTGAATCATTACACAAATGTACAGGTCTCTAAATTACATCTGTAGAAAAAGGACCGGGGAAAAATACATTCTAAGAATACAAATACATTTAGATGATAGAAAAGGACTTCAATGAAAACAGGGAGTGCACTTGAGTGATAACAAATTCAAGTGGCCCAAATCATTGACTAAGACAAATATAAAATGTTTGTATGCAAGAAGAGCACAGCTCTATGTGATTAAAGAAGTATGTATTTCCATCTTTCAGTCACCTAACTCTTTGGAAAGCAGGCTTATTTTACAAGAGACACGTAGTATGTAAGGCAGGTATCATACACAATAAAATTGTACCAGGAAGAAAACAAAGTTCTTTGGGTTTTTTTCAGGCTTTCAAATTTCTTTTAAAAAATGCACTCGGTATTTTAGAATCGTCATTTGGTTATTAAATGTGATGCTGTATCCTGCATTGCTTAGCCATCTAAAGGCCTTTATATGGCACCATCATTTATCTTTTCTTTCAGAAATAGCTAACCTTCATTTTTAAAATGTTTGAATAACAGCAAGGATCAAATGGGAGTTCAGGATAGGTCTCTGCCAGGTATTCTTGCTATAGTGTAACTAGTAGCTCACCTTTATAGAATTATAGAATCAATTGTGTTTGAAAAGACCTTTAAGATCAAGTCCAACTGTCAACTTATCCTAAGTTTTTCTAAAGGTTAGGGTGAAGGTTTTAGTGAATTGTACCAAACTCCATACAGATATTTTGAGCATAGCTCTCTGCTAAGTGTTGGCAGAAACACTATGGAGAAACTGTGAACTTGCTTCATCCTTTCAGCAGAGAAGAAAAATCCAGGAGAAAAAGGGAAATCCCATGCAAAGGACAGAAATGGTTTCTTTTTAGGAAAGAGCCCAGTAAACCATTCACCTTGTACAGTGGTGTCCCACTAAACTGCATCTCCAAAGAAAAGCCGCAAAAATGTTCACATTATTTAAAACCTACAGGAAAATCTGCAGAGATTCTGGAGTCTGGAAAACTCCACAGGAGGAAGGAGTAGTCTGCCCTGGCACCATATAACCATATCACTGGTTAATGCAAAAGCTCTGGAGCAGGATCTTAACAGAACTTCCCTCATCTTCCACATACCATGGAATCCAGGTCAGCCTCTTTTGCAGCAGAAGTGCTTGGTATTATTGTAATAATAGTACTTTATGGTACAGTTTTTAATAAAAGCAGTTAGGGATGTCACTACAAAACAGAAATCTGTACTCCACTCTTTCTCTCCACCCATCATGATCCCTCCTGTCCACGATATTGAACAATCAACAAAAAGAAACTAGAAACAGGGAGCTCAGTATGGGCTCTTACAAAATCTGATTCAACCACAGATTTCCCTAATGGTCCATCTTCCAACATCAAGTGGTCCCTCTCCTGAACTTTAACAAACACAAGAGACTAAATTCTATAAATGAGATAAATAATGTACAATGATCATCATTAAAAATTTCACTAGTTGTATCACATACTGAAGAGGTTCCCTCCATATTTCTACATCCTTTTAGTATGCACTTTACAAACACTATGCACTGTGAAAAAATTATCTTCATTTTCTGCAGAGAAAATTGAAAGATTATGAAAGTATTTCAGGCAGAGCAACTCTATAGGCATTAAGATGACAGCAATAAGATCATCAAGGAAAGATCTGAACTGAGTTAGTCTTACCTGTCAGATCATGAGCCTAACACTGTCTATAGTGATAACATTTCTCATTCTAGACTTTTAGTTTGTGTCACTGCATGACTGTAATATTTTCTTTTAGCCTTAAGATGTAAGAGTTTTTATAGGTAAAAGCACATGACAAAATTTTTTTGGATAAAAATTTTTGGTTAGAAGAATGATGCACTAATTATTTTGCCATTAATATAATTTCTAGCTTTTATCCACTTCATCCTCTAAAATACTCCCCAAGTAATGATCGTGCCTGGCAAGCATTGACCTGCACTAGGAGGAACATCTCTCCTGGATGATAACACAGCAGGAGCTTTCTTGCATATTTAAGCAGCTTTGCTCTGTAGTAGCTGAAGCCATTGCCAGACCTCTTCTATCCTTATTCACCTCTGTCTGCCCCTCGAAGACATCAGGGTGAAGCAGTGAATCTTACAGGAGACAAGACTAACTCTATATGGTAACATAATTCAGTGGAAGGAAGATAAATTCCTTGAGGCATCTTCTTTCTCACACACACCCCTACTCTTGGGACAGTCACAAGCCAGGGATTGATCAGTCACCTTCTCTTTCAACTGCAGAGCACAGGAACATAAGAAATAATTATGAGAACAGAACTGATAAATCTCGAGATTAATTCACATTAAGGTCCTCTTAATGAATGAGATAAACACAGTAACTAATATTCATTACAAGAGGTGTTAGGCATGAGATTTATTTGTATTTAGTGGAGGAGGCAGCATATCAGACAGAAAAAAAGTAGGAACGTCTAATTGTAGAAAAAAGGAATACCAATGTATTTTCAGCTTTGTTTAGTTTGCACTGATTTTTTTGTTATCTGTAAGTGGATATTTCCCTTATGGGATTTTTAACTGGTGAGCACAGTCAGAAGTGTTGTATTTCCAAAGAGCTTGAAAGTGAAATTCTGAACAAAAGCTTTTTCTCAGGACATTCTAGTCCAGTCAGTGAACAGGCTCTGGCATTTTGACAGTTCACAAACACCCCCCCCCCAATGTACTTCTGCCAACTGCACCTGGATACCCAACTTCAATTTGCCTATGGTTAGTAACTGGGTGGGGGTTTTGTTTATTATTCTTTTTTACATTTTTAAGAATTCAGTTCTTCTGTATATTTTCAACCAGCTGTATTACAGCTGCACTTTTTTTCATCCTGCTCTGAAAGGCTTTCAAAAGACATTTGCTTCAAAGAGTTTTCACTGAGAGAGCCCTTCTTCACTTTTTGGTCTTTTTTACTATTAAGGCTTTGTGTCCAGGTTTCTAGCACTCCTCAAAGCAGTCTCTGGAGAGGTGCATCCTTTGCTCTTTTATACCAAAATTCTTCCACAAAGAAGTCACACAAGGCACTAAAATCTGCCCTCACCAAATTATTCATATAACAGCAGCTTTATCCTCAACTAGTTTAGATTACATTTTAAACCTGTCATATAGGCCTTTTTTTTTTTCAGAACTTATTTCTACTCTTTCAAAGTGGTCATCTTAGAAGATTATATTTGAACTTTATATCACCACATCCTAACACAGATAGAAAATCTTTAGACTCGCTTTGGATTCTCAATGCTACTTTCAATTCAAAATAAGAAAAAGACCTTACCAATAAGAAAAAAGGAGTCCCATAAAAAAAAAATCATTCAATGAGCCGGTATTATTACATCTAGAAAAAAATCAATTTTTAAGATTTTGACAAAACGTTGTCCAATAGTGACTGTAAAAGTTATGCTGGTAGATACAGATAACAGCAAAGATAAAAAACACAGAGCTAAAGCTTCAACTAGCAAGATTTATCATGCTGCATCGAAGATTAAAACAGTCACTCCTGAATCTTTTCAGCTGCCAGCACTAAATCACAAGAGATACAACAATTATTTAGACTTTTTTCCTCTATTTTCAAAAATAACCAAGTGTAGTGTGTCAGAAAAGTGTTTTGCTCTTTTCTAATTTTTTTTTTTTTTTTGCAGTGATTCTAACCTATATTCTTCCGGATGAGTGACTGATCCCTGGGACTACCAGGGTCAGAATCTTATGACCAGGCTCCCAGGTGCAGGATGTGCAGGCATGGTAAAATGTAATTTGCCACTAACTACAGATGCTTTTGTTTTGCTAATGTTCTGTATAAGGTTATCTGTGTGTTCTGTATAAGGACTTGCTTTTCCCTCTCAAAAATAAACTAAAAAAAAATTGAGAAGAAGCAATAGCTTAATCAATGATGTATTTTACAGGTACTTATCACCATCACAATGCTGAGTAGTATTTTAACCAGTTCTTTATTGTTCACACATGAAACTATACTTTTTTTAGTAATGAAGTTTTGTAAGTGGTTTTAGAAAAAAGAATTGAGCATTACATAAATACAAAAATGTTTTGTTACTGTTCACACTGTGTCACTTGTAGTTGGTTCTTATATTGTATTTCTCATCCTAGCAAGTTTTAAAAAAAACATTTAATACTTGCTTTATAGTTTCTCTGTTGGAGGAAATTTTTGCTTTTGTTTTTAGTATAAGCCAGATCCCTTCAAGGAATTTTTATACCTTCAAAACACTGAAGAAATGTAAAAGAAAAAGATCTGTAAAACCCAAACCAAAGAGCTTACATCAGAAGCAGCTTTTCACTTGGTTTTCCTGATCTGAGGAGAATATTGCCTTTGCAAACTTAAACAGAACACAGCTACGTTGTTGATATGCTCATATTTACAAAGAAGATGTAAAAGAAATTACAGGGAGCAGATAAGGCAGCACTACCTCAACCAAGTGTGCCTTGTGACTTGGCAGAAGGATTTCTACATGACTTGGAGCACCTTTGTATTCAGGTCTACAAAAAGTGGACGTGAAAGAAGAGTAACTGGTCAGATATAAACCCAGGTACTTATTGAATTGACAGGTGATTACAACCTGCTGGGTCTTGAATATACAATAAAATAATTAAAGAGAAAAATATTTCTGGGAGATCCATGCATTTACAGAAGTTACTTCCACTCGTATTCTCTCACAGTGACTACTAACAGACAAAATGCAACTCTGGTTAAAAATGATGGAATTCCCATGGATTCCTCTTTTACTCGCACTGAAACCTTAATAAAGCACCAAACCCATTTCCCAAGTCCTCAGTGTTTGCACCCTGTAGTTTTTAGCAGGTAACTGGAGTATAAATAATGTTTATAGTTCAACGTTGCTCCCTCTCAAACACTGTACAGAGGCCTCACTGAAAAATGCCTTTAGCTGCTGATGTGCAATGGCGCAGAAGTGCTCAGTGATCTGTTATATCTCTAGATATCAACACACCTCACCTTTGGCTTCTTTGCATTTAAAACCCCTCATTTGTTATTAATGGCATTGTTACTCAAATGCCATTACTGATATTTTATTAGGGAAACATTACTACAGTACTGACTCGCAATTACAAAGCAGCAAAAGGTTTTGCAGCAGTTTGCATCTTCGAAACCCTGCCCTTCAGTGAGAAGAAAGTCTTGCTGCAATATTAACCAGCCTTCTGTGCGTGATGAACCACTATTATTTTTAGGGAACTGTACAACTTTATTTACGAATGGTTACGTGATATATGCCAGAAAACTGACAGGATGTTCTGCAGGACATCTCCTCAATGATTCTTTTTGTAGCCCTTGACTGCAATTTTAAATTACATAACCTTCACATTGCATTTCACAGCTTTCTATACATAATTATAACGGAGTGGCAGCTATGCTGTACTTAATGCTGAATGTTGTTTTCTGCTTAAAGGTCAAGTCTATTCTAAAAATCCATATTCTTAGTGAAATTGTCTTTAAAATTTGCTGTGCCTACTTGGTATGCAAAAGCAGTGGTCTAAATTATGATTATTTGTGGAAGAGGTTTCCAAGAAACTCTTCCATAAATAAAAGACAAATAAAGCTCCTCTAAAACGTCTACATGTTATAAAACCCGCATAATTCTCCTCATTTGTGTGTAAGTGTTATTCAACCTATAGCCCTAACCATCTGCAAACCGATTTCAGTTGCTAGGGATTCATTTTAGCTAGTACATGTCTCTTCAGAGAAGAAATTTTAGAAAATGCTAATAAAGATAATAATGAACTAAATTGGCATGCCTAGAAGAATTAGATGCACCCATGTATCAAGATTCCCCCTAGCTTGATATTTTGCACCAATGTGCCATCAAAAATGACTGAAAGACTTAGGGTGAGATGCTGTGATTATTTAATCTCAGTTATGTGCACTCTCTGCCTTTGGAATCCAAGATGTGCAAGTGAACATGCTGCAGAAGGCTCATTTGAAAATTTTGCTTGGGGATAAAAATAACCTGGGAAGATTTTGAAATTTTCTAAAACCAACCCGCTGACACCAATCTTAATTCAGAAATATTGTTAAAGAAATTACCACTGATTAGCTAGAGGGAAGATGAAAGATAATAAGGGTGTGCTAATCACATTTCCAGCACAATGAAACCGAATCAAACGGAAGCAAGCTGTTGGGTCAAGGACTTCCTGATGCATTGTCCCTCCAGAGGAACTCGTGACCTTTTGGTGCAGAGCTAGAAATAGAGCGAGCTGCAAGTATTACAAGGAAACAGCCTGCAATGAGTGGAAAAGATTAGAGGAACAGGCTGTAGAGGGGAGGAAGACTCCTCTCTTCCTGCAGAGTGAAGGACCTGGGAAAGAGAGGGATGGATGGGGAGAGGAGACGTCTCAGCACAAGCCATAAGAAAATGGGGAGTCTGATAAGGAGTAAGCCCCCCTCCTCGTGAAAGAGGAACTGGCAGCAATTCGGGTCCTGCTTCTCTTATTCCCATCTTGCCAAGATTGAAGAATGGTGGGAAGCTCACTCAGTGAGCTTAACAGATGGGTTTGTGCTTCTCATATTGCTTCAGGTTGCATTAATCTCTGCAGTGGGTTCTCATCTAGCTGAGAAAATGTCACCAAAACAAATGAACTGGAGCAAGCTGATATGCTATCTGCAGATGTAGGGAATCTCTTCTGCATATTGTAGATAGAGGCAAACAGTCGGTGTTCTCACTTGTCTGCTCCCTGCAGACTCTCCAAAACTAATCAAAGATATCGCTGGCTGAGTTAGGAGTATAAATGTCTAAAATCAGCAGACACTTTGAACAAAGAAATGGGTAGAATCAGTCAGGGAACACGGACAATGGCAGGGAAATAAAGCGATGTAGCGGAGAAGTCCAAGTAGTCAGTGAATAGGGACAAAGGAAGAGTCAAAGCACAAAGAAGACATAGTCAGGTGTTGGGAGAACTGCCTTGGAGATGGGCATGATTCATTTCTGTCCAGAAAACCATCAAGCCCCAGCCTGCATGCACATTCCCAATCCAAAAACAAGCCAGTACTTGTACTTCTTTTGCATATTCTCCTGGTTCCTGAACCGACTTAGTCCTTTCAGTGTATGAGGTCCAGGGAAGAGAAGTGATGTTTTGCTGGGCTTGCTGAGAGCATCCATGATGAAAAAAAGAAAGGACAGAGAACCAGCAAAGGAACCAGCAGGGATTTGGTGCATTCAGCAGGCAGCAATTCCTGAAGAGGCAGGTGTAGTGTAGCACGAGACAATGCCATATAATTGAGGACGCTAAGTACCTCTGTTTAAAGTACTAAAGCAGAGTTAGGAGTGCCAAACATTCCTGAACACTTCCATAAAACAAAGAGTGAATAAATTTAAGGTGAAAGGAAGGTGGGGAAAACTTCAGGTTACACCAGCATAATTTCAAAAAACTAGGGAATACAAAGTAAATACAATCTTCACATTGCTTTAATTAATCTGTCCTTGAACGTTGTCCCAACACAGCAACCATTACATCTGCTAAGAGATTTTCTCTTCACAGTTGCTAAAGAAACAGAGAACAGAGCAAGTGAACACTGCGACACTAAAACCACACATTTGTTTCTTCCTCAAGTTCACTAGACCCTGTGGGCTTGCTTTAAACCAACTGCCCAGATGACCCGAGTACCACCCAGCCTTCTGCTGCGCTTCCAGCCAAGACACATCCTTCCCTACACCTCCCTGCACCCAGGGGATCACCGGCGTGCCTGGTAACAGATGGGCTACAATATGCACCTACACGACACTACTCATCAACGTGGTGCTGAAAGGAAGGCACTGGATCTCTGAGGGTTCCACACACCTCTCCTCAGCTCTCACCAACAGTCCCAGCTCCCCCTTCCACTGCTCTGCCGATGAGAGCACACGCAGCCACAGCTCCCAGCTCACTGTGCACCATGCAGGCAGCAGGCAGCACATTCGGATTCACCACATTACACTCACTGGCTAGATACTGCTTGACACTGCATTTTGCTTTAACACATAAATCTGATGCAAGGTAATTTCCCTTTATATAAATGTACTCTCCTGGCCAGAGTGGCTTTCCTGTTCTCATCAGGCAGGCAAAAGCTTTAAACTCTATAAAAGGTGGCCAATATTTAAGTTTTAATAAAAACATATTTCATGTATGCCATCCTTTCCTTAGACTGACCTAGTCTACAATATATTATTTACATAACTGCTGCAATATCTATTTCAACACTGACCAGGCAGCCCTCTTCAGAACTGTCAGCTGCCCTGCCTGTCACCATGATGGGTAAACAGTGTCACCTTTTCAGAGCCCGATGAAATATAGAGTAGTAGTAAAGCATGCCATCCATCACAATGGCACTAAGTAGGTTTTTGAAGTAGATTTCAGATCACAAATGCTCACATTTTTACTCACAAATGCTGTTTAGGCTGTTACCAGAAAGCACAAATTGGATGGCTCATATACAATGGCCATATGATGAATGGACATGACAGGTGGTCAGAGAAAATGAGTCTTGCTATTCTACAAATAACCTTGTCAACACGAAAGCAGAGCTATAGCTCTGCTTGTAGCCAGCCTGCAATAACTTAATGGTTTTGTTTGAACTTCCAGCAAAACAAATATACAAATGAGATACAACGAAGCAGCAGCATCGAAGTAATATTAGCAATTCAATCTGGTTATGTGACACACAATAGAAATTTTCTACTAAGGATGTGTCACATTTGAAAGAAAATTATTCAGATTATGAGTAGCTGTTACAAGAATATCTTTTCACAGGAAAATTCTCATGACTTTGCAATCACAACCCACTGCAAGATATTCAAAATACGTGACTTGTAGTTCCACTGCAAGCAATCAAGTTGCCCTCTGACAGCTGAACCAGCAACACCACCTGCTACTCTACATTTAAAGTTTTTCTACTTCCATTAGTTTAAATAGTAGAGATTACTGTGCAGGATTGAACGTCAGGAAGGTTAGATACTACCAACTTCTCCGTAGCCTAAACAAATAGGGAGATTACCCTCTTAGGCAAAACTTCACATCTAAGGGTGCTTCAGGTAGACTTTCTGAAGAATAAAACAATTAGGCTTTCTGAGGGTGCTAGGTATCTCAAAGAGCTGACTGCTAAACTGCGCACAGTGACTCATAAGACTTACGAGGAGCGGCTGAAGGAGTTGGGGCTGTTTAGTACGAAGAAAAGGAGGCTGAGGGGTGACCTTACCGCTCTCTACAACTACCTGAAAGGGGATTGTAGGGAGGTGGGTGTTGGTCTCTTCTCACAAGTCACAACTGATAGGACAAGAGGAAATGGTGACAAGTTACATCAGGGGAGGTTTAGGTCGGACATTAGGAAAAACTTCTACACTGCAAGGGTTATCAAAGGCTGGAACAGACTGCCCAGGGAAGTGGTTGAATCACCATCCCTGGATATATATAAATGCTATCTAGATAGGGTGCTTATGGGTATGGAGTAGAAGTGGGCCTGGTAGAGATAGATAATGGTTGGACTTGTTGATCTTAAAGATCTTTTCCGACCATAGTGATTCTCTGATTCTTTGGCTCACGTACAAGCGTTGAGATTTGCCAAAGCCAAGGTCCAACCCTAGTGATGAGTATAACACAGTGTGTGTGGTCCTCAGTTCTGCAAACTCATCCAGAAAACTGCTCTGAAATATAACTGGAAGTGGTACATGTGTTGCTGGTAATAACATCAATGATTTTTCCCAGAACATTGAATTTCCTTTAATCTGATAATTCGTTAGGAACACATTGATTTTCGTAAAATCTAAAAGGCCACAACTGTACTTTTATCTCGTTACAGTTACTCTTATTAAGTACAATGAGAAAATAATATTACATATTGAGTTTCTAAGCTATAAACGTCAGAAGCAAAACCCATTCATTAGTACTTTTACTTGCCCATGGAATAGTTAAAGCATACATCACACAGGTTAAGACCCACCCTTGCCTACTTCATTTCACTTCTTAACAACAAACTTTAACTTGAAGTCATTAGGTTGATAGAGCCTCAGAACAGAGGCTGCCTGGAGGTAACGACCAAGAGACTCACTGTAGAAAGCTGGCATGTAAAGTACACAAAAAACAGGAGATGGAGAGAAATCTTTCTCCTAAATGACAAGAACTCCACCCCTCCTGTTCTCTGGAATAAATTCCTTGGACTAAAAAGCTCCAATGCTTTTAAGAAAGAAGCTGAAGCTTCTGGACTTCAGGATGAGAAACTTCTCTGTGACCTTTTACCAGCCCTCATATTTCCTACAGTCCAAAACTAAAAATTGTTAATAGTCCGTAAAATGGGTTAGTTTTTATCATGCAACTTTCCCCATTTTGACTCATTACAAGATTTCCACAGTGCATTGCATGTTATCAATAAGCATCACAAGCAAACACTGTCACAAACAAAAGGAAAACAGACAACAGTTGCATTTCACTGTTAGAAATCCAGTAACTGATATACAATAAATATTGAGGTATTCACAAAGCACAAAGGTATTTTGGAAGAGGTGTCCTCCAAACCCAAAGCCATTCATAATCTCTTCCTAATACAGTCTATTTGTGTTGAAAGTCATGGAAACAAACAATAAAGAAGCCAAGATGGGAAAACCCTTGCATCATTGAAATAACATACTAATATTTTAAACAGGAGAAAGACAACAGTAATGCAGTTAGCAGTGAAATTACAATTTTTGTATTTCAGAAATATTTATTGGGATTTATACTTTCTCAGCTAGTAAAGCAAACAGAAATGACGACCCCATTGTGCACCCCTAATATATTTAGAAAGTAAATACAGGAAGGCAGCCACTGAAGACAGTAAAGAGAATAAAACAAGATAATCCAAGATATTATTTCACTTGGCAAGCAACAAATCCCAATAGGCAGCATCTTTTTGCTGACAAAACTTCCTAACAAAAGCTGCAGTAAGATAAAACTACAAATCAGGATTTTCAAAAGGAAACAGAGCAGATGTGTCAACTGAGTTGCCATAGAAGAAAGTATGTGAGATCCACAACCATAATTCAGGAGCTCCAGGTATTAGCCCAGCATTCTCACCAGTCTCACTGCAGAAAACCTCCTTCCCCTTCCTACAAGCATCCCTCAAACCAGTAGCACTTACACATCACCAAGGATAAAATGCAGCTTTAGACACAGCTTTCTGACTTTTACATCCAAGCAAAAGATGCCAATCCAAAAACTCAGATATTTTAAAAATAAGTAAATAAGTAACTATTATATGAAGCATTCAGGTCTGAGTAAGTCCCCAAGACTGGGCACATCATATTTTACCTAAATACCCAATTTTACCTAATTACCTAACTATGTTTATTTTAAGGCTGGGGATTTCACCATGTGTACTTTGCCAGTCAAGTTCAACAAAAGCTGCTATTTTCTGTTTCACCACAAATGACAAATGGTCATATTACCTCAAGAGTTCCTTTGGCAGAGTAAGCTGCATAAGAATACAGGAGGTCTTGGCTGTGAAGCGTTCTGGTGTCTCTGCTGCACTGTCGTCCATCAGGATAGAAGCATTCACCGCTGTTTTTCAGGGTTACTGTGTTTGAAGAAGAGCCCGGGAGGTCAAGCAGAACAGAGTAATTTACCAGCCGGACATCTTCAAGGCCCTGGGAAGTCCACTGACCCAGAATTTTCATTGCAATGTCTACATCATCTTCTCCAGGGAACTGTAACAAATCTCTGGAAAAAATACACAAGTAAACACAGTTTTAGTCTTTTTCTCATCACGACACTTGTACCTTAGTATGCTCATAATTTTATTCATAATGGACCAAACATGCAAAAAGAAAAAAAAAAAAAAATCACTATTTTTTTCCAAATAATTTCTTATCAGTTTTGAGGCAAATACAACACCTTTTTGGGAAACAGAAATAGGAAAAAATACATTTATAGGGAACATATCCAATTGAAACAATCCTACAGAAATTATCACACTGATTATTTCGAAATTAATCTCTCTGGTGTTTATCAAGTTTCTGATATAGCATCAATTTAATCAAGCATTGAATATGAAGAATACAATCTGAAGTAACATTCCAGGGACATCAGGGAGGGAATGATGCTGAAAATTAGTTGTAATTATATGTTTGGCTTAAATTTATCAGGTAAAGCAAATTTGCTAAACAGCATGGAACTGTTCCCCCAAATATTGAGCTAGCTGTCAGAACGTCTTCCTCAGATTTCCTACCTGGACTGAAGGATTACCTCAGCCAACAGCTTGGCAAGCACACGACACGAGCCTGGAAATTATTTTGGCAGTATCTACCAGATGGGCCAACTGAGACTTCAGATGGGTTGGTCTGGGCTTGTAACATTGGGTTTGTATCACTGTTCAACACCTGCTACCAGATGGGCCACAGGATGAAAATGGTGATGGCACTGAAGGATCACCCTCCTCCCCAGCAAATGCCAAAAGATACGAGATGTGAAGGGGATTTTAAAGATAACTTTAGAGAGCAGACATGCTGAAGGGACAATTAAAGGCTTTCCCTACTTACATAGCAAGCACTTATGTAAGCAAAGCAAGGCAGAAATAAAAAGCACCATTATTCCAATAAAAAGCACTATCTACATGCAGGACAAAAAGCTTATTGAATATTTTCTGAATTTTGTAAGGATTTTTAAAATTTGCTGCTGCTGTTGTTTTCTGTGAAGCTCTCAGAACTGAGAAACAAGACTAAGGATCACAGAGGTACTGACTCCCAAGCACAGGGATACTGACACTGTCTGAAACTCCTGTTCACAACCTTCTCTTCACAAAAGGGCTGATGGTTTGATGCTTTAGGGTCCTTAACAGAACCTTAAAACATACTCTGACTGTCTTGCACACATCAAAAGCAATGGCTGAATAACGCACAGTCTTTTTAAAACCATTATTGCAAGTGATAGGTATTTGAGAAGTACTTTACAGGCACCTCCTGTAAAGAGAACCCAGCTGTGATGCCACAGGCAGGATGCTCCTGGCTGAAGGCACCAGCATTGCTTCCACTGGGGTCTGCGCTAACCCCAGGGAGAAGTCTGACAAGGAAAGCTAGTGACAGAAAGCGAGCACAAGGACTCCCTTCTCCACCCCAATAAAACCATCTTGTGGTTCAACAGACATTTAAAAAAGAACATTTACTGCCTACGTAACATCAAAACCCTAGTGAAGTTGTAACACCTACTATATACTAGAAATGGCTCGAAAACAGTACATTACATTCAAATGTTTAATTCCCATCAATCACATATAGGTGAAAAACTTATTACAACATCCAAAGGATTTAAAAAATACACAAATTCTCTGTTTAAAGAAGTATGCTGTACCCAGGCTGCATTGCAACAGCAAAGGTATTTGCACACAAAGTTCAAAATCTTTACAAGAACACTGGACTTATGCTGAAGACTTTAGAAATCCTGTCAGGTGGAATAACTGTCTTGCAGATTTAATCTTTTTGAATTATCTAAAATAAGTCTTCAAGCAGTCTACACAAAATAGATGAGTTAATCCAATCTGCAGTATATTACAAGTTTCCAATTTCATCTCCTGTGCCTGTGAATGTAATGACATAAACTTGGGCAGTGCAGAAATACAGAAAGTTGTTTGATTAACACAATCATTAACAGAATATCTGCACTCCCCTCAGGTGACAGAAACATTAATAGAATAAATAATTGAAGAAACTTATCTCAGGCCAATAAGATTATGGCACATTGCAACAAGAAGTATTTTTTTTAAGAAAATACAATAAGAAAACTGCTCCCTTAGTGATAGAAGTAAAGTTACTTCCTACTTTATAATTAAATAAGCATGTCTTTGAAACTTCTGTGACAACATATCTGATTAAGTTAAAGAAATGAGCACACTCACTATTTACTACATAATGTCTTTACAGCATGTTAAAATCAAATTGCAAATTATGAGCACACGTTATATTATAATAATTCAGCACACATTAGAATACTTTGATAAATCTTATGAATATCACCAGCAAGGTTGTTTGGGGTTTATTTTTGCATATTTCTTACAATCACTGACTTGCACTTGTCTTTACAATAGAATCTCAGAATGGTTTGGGTTGGAAAGGACCTTAAAGATCATCTAATTCCACTCCACCTGCCATGGGCAGGGACACCTCCCACTAGACCAGGTTGCACAAAGACCCCATCCAACCTAGTCTTGAAGACTTTCAGGGATGGGGTCTTTGCTATAATTCTGCTGACTGCATGGACTTAAAACCAGAGGTAATTTAACTCATTATTTTTATTACATACTGGTTGGATAACAACTATAACACGTAAAAATAGTATTCCCTAAACCTGATCAAATTAGGAAAAGTGTAAAGCTTGGCAGTTTGTCCCGGAGAAATCCCAACGCTTCATGTGGACTCCATAGCACTTCTCTACTAACTGTCAATGAGCTTGCTTCCTAAACCTTCCATGGCAGTGAGATTCAGAGCAGCAAGACTCCAGCAGTGAGAAGGAACAGGCCCTCAGGATGACTGTGGTTCTCACTTCTGCAAGCGGCCGCATGCTTAGCAGGAATCAACAGCAATGTGACTGCCAACTTCCATTTACAATACTGCTCTAAATACATCAGCCAAACTTCTGATTCCCTTACTGACATTTAAAAGATACTCTATTCAGCTACTTGTCCTGGTTCAGTCAATAGGAACAACCACAGAGTTAATGGGTACATCTCAGTAGCTGTAAATCTGCATATTTAGTGGAGTGGAGACACCACAGACTTAAAATTTGGTCAAGATAGAATCAACAATAATAAATACAACAGTCTGAATAATACTGTGCCTTTATCAGATGGTCTCAAAAAGATTTCCCCGAGTTGCTTGCCTTTACTTTCTAATACAGATCAGATGAACTTGTTTCATGAATATCCTGCTCCCTCTCAAATATGTTTCTGAATTGAAAAAAAAACCCCAGACAAAATTGCACTTATAATTCAGAAAGCATAAAGCATATCTTGCTTTGCTTGAAGAAGGCAAAGTTTTCCCACTTTGATATGATGACAAGTTCTTAGGTTTTCTCTGTAAACAAGAAGTCTAAGCCATATTTTACTGCCTGATTACCTGAATGTCCTGGCCAGCAAAGAGCAGCAGACCAGAACTGTTGAAGATTCAATATCTAAAGCAAGGAAAATAATTTTAAATAAACCAAAGATACATCTGTAATAAAGCCAGGCTTTCTGCAGTCTCTCCAGCTTCAAAAGACCAATCTTTAACAGATGATTATAAAAGATAAATGAAAACACACAAAACACAGACATTTCATTTCCAAATTGGTAGCCACGTCACCTGCTCTAAGAGCACTAAGCCAGCTACTCATTGCTGGTGATACACTGGGACGCTGCTCAGAGGACACCAAAAATTTACAATAGGTCATTTTAGCAATCAAAAGACAGAATAATTTAAATGTATGACAAAATTCCTTATCAGATAGTCTTATTAAACTGCTACACCCCTACCCCCCCCGTCTAAAACTGCAGTAGGATTCTACAGATTTCATCTTAAAAATCTACAAGGACAAAATTTTCTTCAAATATGAAAAGGCTCAAGAGTGGTGTGTCTAGGTTCTCTTTTCTTTGAAGATTTAATGTCTGTACTGCAATGAGAGTGGGAAATGGTCTAAACTTCACAATACTGTGAACTCCAGTTTTACAGTTAGAAGTTTATCTCATTTCCTTATTCCCAAATTTTGACTGTAAATTTTTACTCTTTATTTTCTTTAAGTTCACTGAAATTGTTGATAAAGCAGTTATTGGAATTTGGGGTAAGAAATGAGAACAAATATAATTTTGGAATTTTTATGGGACAATTTTTCAGCTGGGTCATTGCTTTCAAATTTTGAGAGTCGCAATCAATTCACCAGACAACATTCTTTCCAAAGCTACATGAGATCAAAGTGTTACCTTCCCTAATGTGCCATTTCCAACAGTAGCTGGTAGCACATAATCACACAAGAATGCACGAAACACATCATAAGGGTTATTCTATTTATAGGCTTTCATGCATGTCTTTTTTCCTACCTGCAAACTTTGTCCAGACTGAGTTTTAAAAATGTTTACATATGTTCAGGGTTTCAGAACTCATTTCAGTCCACGAGAAGCAGAGATGAGGCAGTTTCAGCTGTGCTGGGTGAGTGCATAGCACTTGTTCAGACCAACTGCTCAGCACATGCACCAGGATGTGCTGCAGTTGCAGATATTTATTTGTATCCATCACATGCAGTGTGTACACAGAGCAAATAAAATGCATTCAGGAAATACCACCTGGCCAAGCCACATCTGCTTAAATTTTAATTACATGTTGCTGTTAATTAGGGTGCTCAGCTGGCTGGTCTCCAACCTGCCCGATCGGATTTCCCGTGGTTTGAACTGACTGCCACAAATCTGCTGTTTTCAAAACAAATAAAAAAAGAGCAAGTCCAAGAGAGGATAAATTTTTATCCAGAGGTTAGAATATGTTAGAGGAACATTCTCATGGTGGAAACAGTTGACTAGATGCAGCTGAGTGCAGGTCGAGATCCAGAACCACTTCAGGCTCTTCAGGGTACTTTGCAAGGCCTCCAGCAAATGCTCCAGAAACCAGATCAGAGACATGTCCTTTGTCATATCTGTCATCACTCTCTAGACATTCTAGATATTCTGGGCATATTTTTGGCACTGATATTAAAATTAATTTTGTGGCAGTCATGGGTCACAAGAAATCTGGTGCTGCCTTCAATCCTGTCACACAGTGACTATAGTAATGACCAAAACTAACAAGTCATTCTATTCAGGTCTGCTTCCTAAATCATAAACAAAATAATACTGGCCTACAGCATGAAAGCAATGGAAATCTCTGGTTAAATATGACATTTGGACACTAGATAGAGGTCAGCCACTATGTGACATGATGCTGTTTCTTCCACTTGCCTGGTTTTTGGCCAGGCAGCCTCATCATCCACAGCAGCCTCTGCACTGGGGATGGACCTCTCATGGGAGGCAGAGCTTTCTGACAGTTCTGCCCAACGGAAAAGTTTATACATGGCTCACAAGAACACAGTGGTGAATGGGTGGCCTCTCCCAGTGATAGGAAAGCTAAAAACCCAGTCATTCTTGGGTAACAATCTATCAATTTGCTATCAAAGGGAGCATTTATCAACCCACATCTGCACATCTCTACCAATGCTGCACAGTGCCTACAGCAGGTATCATGCTATTAAGTAGTATGATTTAAGACAGCTTTTACTTTACACAGAATAAATCTTATTCCTGAAACCATAAAACATACATAACATCATACAGCAGAACACTGGTTCTAGATTTGGTTGTGCGGTTCTCTAGCTGAAAAATACTTCTGAATTATTATTTTTTTAAAACATTATGGGCACTATGGTGTTTGGGTATTTTCAACAAAAAGGGACTCGAGTCATCCATTTAGAAAATTACACCATGAGCAGGCACAAAAGTACTTTTAAACAAAGCTTCACAGTATTTTGTACTAAGCTTAGGTCTACGTGGATATTCGACTTCCCGGGGTCAGCAGTACCTGAGCACATGTACCTTCTCTTGTCATAGTATAATTACATGCATAACAGCTTCAGGCCAAACCTCTCAGTTTTCTGATAAGTTCTTTGTCCTAGGATTGAAAAACACTGTCAGATCTCAGCCCATGCTGCCTTCCAAGCTCAGCTGTTTTGTACATTTTTAATTTTTTTTCACTACAGGACTATCGAGCATATTGCTACTACCCACCACACCAGTCAACTGCCTTTTACATTTTTTAAATAAAACTAATGAGGACAGTTCAAATCCCACTTGCCAACATCAGGATACAAGCTAAACTTGCATTCAAGGCTGATGGTGGAAGGCACTGAAAAATGATGGATTCTCTCACTCTGCGATTCCACAGTTTATTGGAAAACAAGTGATTCGCTGCTCCTCTACACTAAGCATTGCAAAGTCATAAGTCGCTCATAGGTGAGCTTCCCAAAGCTTTCTAGGAGATTTGGATGTCAGTTATGCTGACATCTAGCCAGCATCCAAATCTTCCAAATGCTTTAGAACATCATAATGCCAATATGAGTTCCAACAAGGGTCTATCAAACGACTGCTCAGAAGAGGGTAAAAAACAGGGTAAGCACGCACAAAATCCCTCAACTACTCTTCTACTCTATTTTAAGCTTAGAAGATTTTGGAAAAAAAATCTATAGCTCTGAATATCTGTCACTTCTTAGAAAGTATTCACCTTACTTTTCAGCAGTAACATGCTATTCTAAACTGAAAAAGGCTCTTTCAGATCTATTTATTTAATAACAATTTTGTCAGTTACACAATCTTTATTGTGGAAGTAAACACCAATGGTAAAACTCGACACCTTCCCTATTCTAGCATCAGACAGAAACAACATAATTTTAAAATATTTTTAAATATATAGAAGTATTTTTAAATAGTGCTAATGTAACAGTTTGCACTACGTGTTCACTTAAAGTCCAAGAGCTCACCACATTTTAACGGTCTATTAATGAAAAACTACCGATTACATCTTGTTATTGATGGAGAAGGAAAACTGTTGAAAACTGTTATTGAATGATGTAAGTGTGGCAACTGAAGCAAGCACATGACTTACGAGTTAATCTAGTGAGTTAAACTCTGTCACAACGCAGAGTACTTGGTCAGATCTACCAACAAATCATCAACTGACATTTGCAGAAATCACCTCAATAAATCCAAGGCATCCGAGTTTTGAAAAGTAAATACTGTCAACAAGCAAGCCACCTGCAAACGCATTATGTTCAAAGAAGTTCAGCCCATGTTCACCATGTAAAAATTATCTCAATTTATATCTATTCAGAATACTTTTACTCTGATATTCAGTAATTCTTGACATTGTAAGTCACAATTTCAGAAGTAACTGTAAGAATAACGTGCAGCCCAGCACAAGGAAGGTTCTTCTGTCATTCTTCTGCCTACGGTCTTCTAAAGCAACACAATGAGCACTTTCAGTATTTCATGAATTAGCAGCATCTGCAAGTGCCAGTCAGCAAAATCCCTCATCTAAGGCCCAGAAAATATTGCATATGTGCAGTAGCATTTGAGTCCAGAAATTGCTGGGCAAAGAACTGAAGAGTTTAGTTAATTCAGATCCTTTGCAAATCAGCCAAAAAGACTTTGAACATATGCAAAATATTTTATCTGGGTTGTAAATTTGATAGAAACTGTTCTGATTTTGAAAAATAAAGACCTTTGCAATACAATTTTTATTTTCAGTATGGAAAACGGCTAGCGAAAGATCAACATTATGGCAGTACTTTAAGAATGAACTGGCTTATCAACAGAACACAAAACTACAATAAAATGCATTGGCCAAAGTGAAGGTTGTTTAAACATGTTAATTTGCAATGGACTACGAGCATGTGTCGTCAGCTGAAGTTCTGCTATCATGTTATAACTTGTTAAATTAGTGCTTTTTGATCACTTACAATCATGCAGGCAGTTGACTTTGATATTAAACCAGATGCCCAAGAAATGAAAACCACAAAACTATGGAAAGTTTCTGAAAATGTTTAGTATAAGCAAATTTCTCAAGGGCAGACAGGTAGGCAGCGACAGAGCTCGGAACAGAAACCAGATTGCCTGATTCACACTCGTGGGTTTCAGTTATCAAAGCATCTTACACTTTAATTAAAATCACCCTTAACATTAAAGTTTTATTTTACTTTTAAAGTACTCACTTTTCCATGACACGCACCTTGCTTAATTATCTCAAGACAGACAAGACCATCATTTAGCATTTCTCCCCCATCATTCTGAAGATACATTAAAAAAAAGGATGGTAATCACCACCCTTTTTCAGAATAGCTAATGAACCACAGAAAACTTTGCATGGAGACGACAGCTCCAGGCCCTCAAATGAGCCAGTTTTCAAATCCCAAAGATTGTTAATTCCAGATGGAGAGGAGATACCTTTTACATTGTGTATTTCAGCACAAAATAAGTCATTGAGCTATGATTCAGTATTCCTTTTGGTGACAAGAGGGTTTAGGTGAAAGGCTTTCCTTTTGGGATAGCAAGTAAACCTTGCTTCTTCCCAACACCAAGCTCCCAGTCCTCAAACACCACAAACAGAACTGACCTACTCCTTTACACATTTCTTGTTTTTAATAAACGCTTTTCAACAGATGAACCAGCTGTAAAAAAGTTCTTTCAAATATATAAAAATGGAGATATCTACACTTTTTTTTTTCATTAAAATTCTCGTTTGCAGGAGAATCTCTCAAAATTATGCCATTTTCTTTCAGAATCAGTAAGGTCACCACTACTATTTTTTTTCTTATTAACTTTCATAGTTGCTAACTTTCAGTCACAAGAGACAGGTTTTGTTCTGTGGTGTACAGGGTGTGTACGGCAACACAATCTGTATCTATGAACAATCCCATCTAAAGTGTTTTAAATAAACTTGTACTATGTCTGAAGATATTATAGTGCTCTGTAGGACTTAATCTAAACTGTTCTTTTGGATATACAAGGATATCTTAGCCTCTGATCTAAATACAGCAAAGGGAATATAATTTTCTTCAAAGTTTATCGGTCTAATAATTCAATAAAGGGATTTTCTCCTAATGGAAGCTCCAACAGCTGTGCCCTGCATTTTCCAGCCAGTTAGAATGCTGAGGGCAATGTAGGCTGCAGCTGAAGGAGGACAGTAAAAAGACAATTCCCCACCTTGAAAATGTTTGCATATGACCCTGCATCCACAGGGAGTGCACTGACCCAGCAAAACTCCACAATGAGATCACCTTCTCTTCTTCCCAGACCACAGGGAATATGTCAGTGTCTCAATAAAATGTGCCCAGCTGCATAATCAAGTCCAAGTGGTACCTTTTACTGTCAGAGACAATTAGGTTTACTTAGAGCAAGAGAGCATTTCTCTGTGTGTGTGAAGAGCAGTGGATGCTTCACTAACACTTTTCTGTACAGAAAACCTATTGATCAAGAAAAACTTGAAACTTTGCTTTTTATATAGAAAATCTGCTCATCCAAAAAAATAAAATCTCAATACAGCCCAACTGACAATATGTTATTCCTTTCAATTGTCAATCATTAGGTTACATTGTGAACTGAAAAGCAAATAGATTGAATGCTGGGTGTTACTCTGATGGTGCTGGACATCTTTATTTGAACTGTATGACTTAACTTTTGAATAATATCCCAGTTCCCAAAGGACTATGAGGAATTAAGAAGGCACGCTAACTTGAAATCCTAGAAAAACTTAGTAACGCTTAGAAAAACTACCTATTATTTGAAGATTTAGGATTATTTGGAATTAGATAAATCCCCAAATAAATGTTTAATTTTTGAAATTAAAAAGAAGGTAAAAACCTTCATTTTATCTCATGAATCTCAATAAGTTAACCCCATATACAGGCAAGCCAAAGACAGCCACAAATCAATGCCATGTAACCTGTTACCAGCCTCATTTTGTTATCAGCGTATGTTAACTTACCAGTGCAATTCTAATGGAACTGGAGAGATTTCTAACTGATATCTCAGCTTGCATGTTTTACAAAAATATTTAAAAGTTCTGTCAGGTGTATTAGTTTAAATGAAAGCTGCAGATAAAAAAAAAAAAGGGAGAAAGGATACAATACCATTTCTACATATTTATGGAAGGAAAATGTTATTGTGAATGTCACAGCACATGGCTTAGTTCAGACAATCTCCATCCAGCTGAACAGCATTTCAGCTGAATTTGGTTTAATCTGAAAATACTGACATCCTTGAACCAACCCTTCAGTTTTAACATACAACTGATGAAATCAACACTGGTAACCAAAACAGTGTCCCAATGTTATTTACACTGCACTGCAAATCAAATTGCTTGTGGATATACAAAAAGCTCTCTGCAAAGAAGCAAGCATAAAATCTTATGAAGAGCGCCTTGGGAAGAGAACACAGAAGATGATTTGGTTCAAGGCAGGCTCAGCTCACCCAACTGCCACTTGAGACAGACATTTTCCTGCCCTATTCCAAATACAGAATCTCTTTGTCCATTCTAAAGAATCACCCTACATACTGCTGCACTTGAGCACACTTTATCTTCTCCCTTCCACCACTGATGGTGAGAACAGACTAATCTTCTTCTCTTGGCAACAGCATTTTTCCATATGCTCTCATGGCCTCCCCTCATCTGATCATGTCTTAAGCCAAGTGTCCTCAGTCTTTTCATCTGTTTCCTCAGAGCTTCTGCTCCTGAAATCTGACTGCCCTCCCTGATCTCCTCTGGCCCTCTTCCAGCATGTCCCCACTCCCTCTGAAACTCGGTTCCAACAAACAGACACTGTGAATATGCCACTTACACTGAAAATTAATCATTAGTATCCAATTATCATTTGCCTCCATAAAAGTCAATTACTGTTCCTCTGCTGTCCATTACTCTGATTTCACCTCTATATCTCTCTTATAAGTTCACCAAGTCCTTTAGCTCTGTTGACCTCAAAGCAGCCTCCTCACTTCATCACTCATTTTCTGCTAGAAGGAACGGTCCTGAACATATCTTTATCTACTGTATAAGGTAGGTCAGATTTTCAAAGTGCTGAGAATCCACTGTTAAGAATGGATTTCCCTGCACCCCCCAAAAACCCCAAAGAGCTCCCATGTAAATAACTAAGCTTAAGTGCAAGACTTCCAGAGTTGGTGTGCAGTCTGCATCACACCAGACTTCATCATACACCAGTGTGTGCAGACAGCAACCTGGCCTGGTATTTTCATTGAAGTGAGTCCTCCCAAAACATCCAGTGGGCTCTGACTCAAAAAGCAAATTTTACTATGGTTTAAACTGGAATGATGAACTTCAAAAAGTAGGGAAAATTCAAAGCATTTGTTTTCTCAGTCCTAAGCCTCTACCAACCTCAAGTCTGGAGCTGCCTTGAGATTTGGCTTCCAAAGTCATCTCTCTGCTATGTCACAGGAAAGGGACCTTACCTGCCCTTCCTGCATCTTCTCTTTTTACACATGCCCTCCTTTCACCTTGCAAGCCCAAAAGCAGAACTTGCTCCCCCCCAAGGCAACCTAATTACCTTTATTTTCCTGCCTGTTTTAGGATTCCCTCGGACTTCTGGTCCTTCTTTATCCAAAATAAACCACACCAAGTGTCTCGGGAACAAGCGGGTTGCAGCTTCAATGGAGTGATACTTAAACAGTTTAATTCCTTTCCAGCCTCTCTTACGATCTGACTAAAATTTCAAAGCCCGTATTTAAGTGAATAAAGCACAAGTAAAAGAGAAAACCAACAGCAATATGCAGATGTTCAGGAATTGGAATCAAGGCTGAAAAATGCCCCCTAGTATTCAAGATACTTTAATGTGCAATCACCTGGATTGCTTACTGCAGAAGTACAAATGGGCTATTGTTGTGCAGCGATGTTCCAACCTGCAGGCCAGAGGGGGGTGGCTGTTGCTAGGCAGTAAAGAGGAAAGTGCTTTATTCCAAAGCTGCAGCATCAATTAAATCTTCAGAAAAAATAAAATGCAGGATCATTACATATCAATGGTAAGTAGCAGTACATTTTCTTGCCTCTCTTCCTGCAAAGATACTGTGATTCTGAGTCTGAGTTTGCTCAGACTTGTGGTTTAAGGAAGCTCCAGGCAGGCACGAGGACACAAAACAGGATTCAGCAATTCAGCAGTGGAGCAGGTTTTCATGGGGTATGCAAGTACAGAACATGGTCATGTTATTCACACTGCAGAAATTCAGAAATATTGGCATGGTCATCCTGCATTGCTTCTTACATCTACTGCACAGACAAAGTCACTTATTAAACTCTCCGCGGGCTGGAGGAGCTCCGGGAGGCAGATGGTCTATTTGTTATTAACATGACATGAAAACTCGTATTCTTGGTAACAAACTATCTACGTGGATTATGCAGACACAACATTTCATCTCGAGCTTCTTAAAAATCTGTGACATTAGCACATACGACACATTCACTGACACATAAAAAGGAGAAATATTGAAATGGAAAAACTAACATGGGGTTGGAAGTCTAAATATATCTAATCAAGCTGAAACATACAGAGCAGCTTCAGATTTTTTTAATCAGGGGAGGAAGAATAAGTAAAACCACAGCTTTAGGGGCATAGCTACAGTCAAAAATGAATAAACAGACAAAAAAGTAAAACTTTACAATTATAACTATACCTGAAGCAATAGCCACTAAAACACAGGTATCTGTAAAGTCTGTGTTTTTGATACAGTAAAGATGAATTGAATTGCATTTTACTGGAAACCTTCAGAAAACAAATCTACCTTACTTAGTAAATATAGGAGCACAGGAACAGTTTCACTGCAGTCTAAAGTGTATCTTGCCCATTCTTCAACTTCTTCCTCCACCCACCCCCAAAGGGTTCAGATTAAGGGCCCATATTGCTGCATATTCACTGACACTCACTGCAAACAGAATTCTGCCAAAAGAGAAACAACTCCTCAACAATTTACTCCTCAAAGCAACACCTTCTCAGAGCAAGTAACGTGTTTATTTCAATAAACTGTTTAAATTACACAAGTGCAAATCCATACACACACATTATTTTAAAAGTAGTTGTTCTGTTTAATGTGAAATCATTGGAGGCTTTTACTTCTCTGTATTTTCTGCCAGGTGAAGATGTGCCCAGAAGCAGCTTCCATAACTCCACTGCCACAAAGCACCAACACGTCACCCAGCACCAAGTGCCAGCTCTCCCCCAAACCCAATTAAAACCACACCCAAGTAAGCTCTTTTTAAACCAAAATACATACACCTACATCGAGATCAAGTCCTTCAATTTTTTCCAGGGCACAAAGACCACTAGGATAGTGTTTATTGACTTCTGAATTTTGGTTAGATGCTTAATCAAGCTACTTTTAATTAAAACTTTACTTTAAGTACAAGCTACAATTAATATGAGACCTGAGCAATTTGGGGCATGTTAAAAGGCAGAGAGGAGCAGGAAAACGCCGTTACTGTGAGACTCGCTCCTGAGGAAATAATGGTCTGGAAATGCATGCAATATTGAGTGAAACAAATTGTGAATTTTATTCATTCTGATCACCAATTAAAATAAATATCACATGTGGTTAAGCTTAGAAATTCACTTTATCTGAAATCACTGTAGCACAGAACACAAGGGAAGATGTTAAGTATATTTTCAGGAAAGTTAATAGTTTTGTCAACAAAATACAATATTATCTGCCACAGTTATGTAAGCAGTATCTTCCAAAGTGCCTACAGGACTTAAGAAAGCAAAAAGACTTAACCTTCTACTTTGAATTACATGTGGGAGCATCTTTTCTATATACTGTTTCAAATAGCAAATTTCCCTAGCTAAGGGCAGTACCGCTACAGAAACACAGAGGCTTCGTATACACAGAGCCAGTGCAAAAAGGCTACTACAGTCACTCAGGTATGCACCAGTCACTCTGAATTAAGATAAAGTCCTAAAAAGAGGTTAGAGAGAAAACTCTTTGCTGCTTTATCTTTTTCAGTGAACTCTACATTGTCAAAGCTGTGAAATCCTGCCTATACCTCCTCTTTTTTATGAGGCTTTGAGATTTGCTTTGGGTTGAGGTGGCTGGGGTGGGTGTGTCACCTCATGTCACATACTTCTTTTTACCATTCTTTGTTGGAGTATTTCTACCACCTCTCCCTTCATCATCTTCCTCTTCCCACTACAAACTGACGGTTTCACATCTGCTCTCTTCTTTTACCATATCTCACCTCTGAAACGTCCCTTGTCAACTCCAGCCCACTATTCCACCATGACATGTTCTAGCACTAAGTTGACAGGATCAGCAAACAAGCAATATAATGTATTTGAGCCTTGGGACCGAATAAGTGACTGATGAGGCAAATATACTTGAGTGGAGAAAGAAAGAATTCAACTTGACAAGGGAGCTGGACTACATATGCCTCCCCCAGCCCTTCGTCCCGTACATCAAGAGAGAAAGAGGAAATACTCCAGAAGTATGGGCTTATAAAAATAATCTACTGACAATATCCAGATGGTGAGTGGGGAGAGGAATAGCCTGGCTGCTGAAAGTGTTTTGCCACCTTCTACTCAGGCTTTACAATTTTACTTAAAAGTTATGTCACCTGAGATGACTTTGCAGTCTTGTGTCCACAACTTTGCTCTCTAGGCTAACAAAAGGTATAAATTCTTATAAAAAACAGGGGAAATCTTTTTTCACCTTGATAATTAGGTTCTAAATTCTATTTGACAATATTACTCATACATTCATGACTAATACTTCACCTCTCGTCTGGAGGAACAAAAGAGTAGTTTATTCAAGAGGGGGGGTTGTGAAGAAAATACCATTTTAAGACTTTGTACAACTCCATTACACAGAACAGATGTGAACATTTGCAGAGTTGAGAAATGGGAAATGAAAATAAACTTGCTCTGCATTATCTTATCTGCTTGGCCACTATATTAAGATATTCAGTTTAATGATACATTTATATGAAGACAACAATAGCTTTATAGCTTACTGTATTTACAGCTTACATTGCTAGGATGCATTTCTTAAATCATCAACAAAATTACCCTCTCTATGTCTATATTTAGTATACGTATCAGCAGCTGGACAAACTAGATTAACCAAATCACCCACAGCCAATATTTCTTAGTTTTTAAAAGGATGATTAACATTAGAATCCTAGATCCACATTTAGACATAAAATCTTAAATTAGAAGTGATGAGCACTGAAAATTAGGTCACATATGTAGGAGTTTTAATAAGGAGTTAGGTAGCTGGTTTAAAAGCCTATTTCCTCCTCAGTTATAAAATCTTCCTGCAGAAGACTGGCAAGTCAGCAACATCAGGTCTTTCTGAGGACAAGACATGTCATACCTTTTGGTACCCGAACGGTTTATCCTCTTCTACCACTCAGGTCCCAGCCCTAAGTCTCAAGAGACACACTAAATGCTCTGCCTTCAAATATGCTGTCCCCTTACCAGTACTGGAAATTTCCCCTATAAACTTGTGCACCTCCAGCTGCAGCTGTTTCCATTGCAGGGATTATTGTCCCAGGCCCTCTCCTAACCTTTTACCCTCTATCTGAAAATTACTGTTTATTCAGCTCTGTTGATGGAACAAAGAATCCACCTCAATCAAAATAGGCTGGTTTTATTCACACATTTTAAACACTATGTATTTGTTAATCCAGCTTAGCAACTAGCTCCCAAAATATTTTTCTGCAGCAAGTCCTCTCTGTAATGGCGACCTTTTAACAAGCCCCCATCCCACACAAGCCCACTCCCAGCATTTTTCTAGCACCCACAGTCAGCATTGGCTATTTTGCTTCCTGAAATGCAATCACCACATCAAAATCTTCTAGCTGAATGGGCCTGACCTTTTTTAAGGTGTGCTATTAATAAGACAAAATAAACGGCAGGATTCCAGCAACCAGGTTAAAAATTCAGTAAGTAGCCAGGAGATGGCATGAAATGAGACCAAGTGGTCTCTACTTAAAGTAGACTATCTCCTACAACTAAAACAGCTTTCAATGACTGACATATGCTTTTATAAAGATACATCTGCATTGGTGAATTAATAGAAAACAGCGTCAAGGCATTCAAGGGCACTTTATTTCTATCCATTTGTATTTCCAGAGCAACGATGCATGAAATAATGATTGTTAGTACCGAGGTTTCCACATGCTACCAAATCAAGACTAAACCCCAAACCAGATAAACTGTAAGAGGAAGTGTAGGTCTCTTATATAAGCATGTAATTTTAAAGCAGATTTTAACCATTGCATTTTTGTTGTTCAAAAGTCAGAGAGATACATAGAATATACATAAGCCTATAGGCATAACTGGTAAGCCCTGCACACATAACGTGTGGGTGTCAGCATGTGCCGCAGCACGAACCGCTGTGACTGGAGAAGCCTGACAACTGCTGCATCTGCAGCTGGTACTTTCCCAGTTTAAGGCTGATTGCAAACACCAGATTTCAGTGCAGCTCCCGAGGACAGCGAGCAAACGAGACGTTTGGAACACAACCTGCTTTCTCTACCCTTGGACACTTTCAGCTACAGTTCAACTTGTCCCCTGCCATATGAAGCATGAACCCCCAGAGACAACTACAGTGGGCTGCTCCTTCCACCGGGCAGCGTCACTCAGCAAGCCTGGGAGAAAGCCCCGCAAGAGCTTTCAGCTGCTGTGCCTTCCCATTTGAAAGAGGGAAAAACACCCATTAGGCTGTCCTGCTGGGTAAACACCTTCACCTGCTTCCACAGCTTGCTTTGTAAGGAGCTGCTTTAGCTCTGCAGGGTCACAGCTGACAAAAACATAAGATTGAAAGGGAGAAAAATAGACATTTTGTTACCAATTGAAAAGTTTAAACAAAAGCAACACCTGTTTTCCCCCATTTGCAAAGATTAGTCTTCCTCCAATATTTAGATTTTAACACACCAAAGACCTGTATTTTCCAAGACACAAAACTACCAAGCCTAATGATGGCAGTTTACAGCTCCTTAGTATCTTCTGGAAATAAGAAATGTACAGGAACATTTTCAGAACCACAAAAAAAAAAAAAAGAAAAAATCCACTATCCAACAAGGTCAAAAATTTAATGTAAGCTCCTAAGATAAAATAATTAAAGGATCACACCACATACACTGACCTCTGTCTATCTGGGTTAATTACAGAGCAAAGCTGTGCTTCTGTATTCAAGCCCAGAAAGTTATGGTACCAAATCAAGGGTCAAGTTTAAATTAATCAAAGCCTTTCTATGTCCTATCTTCATACTCGTGAGTTCCACAACATGAGAAAGACATATTACAAAATCCTATCAAATACTTGCACTGGCAGGAAGCATTATCTGTAGTATGCTTCAAAAGCCTTCTAATGCCAAAATCAACTGGAATTCTGTCTCGCACCACTGCGAGGAACTGCCCAAAGAGACACCCGCTTCTACCAGAAAATACATTTGTCAACCATTACTGTACACAATTATTTTGAGCAATCAGACCAGTATTTTGCCCACCCTCCAAAGGTGGAACCAATGATGTACAAAGTACTTTCCTCCAGTGGCCTCCATGAATTTTTATACATCTTCCTTATATGACCGAAAATATTAAAATGATACACCCAAAACCAGAGTAGTCACATAAAAAGCTTTAAAGTGCTGAAATAGAGGAACATAATCTGATTACCCACCTCCAAGCAAGTATTTTCAATTATTACAGCTTGGATTATTGCGCTGCTCGCTCTCTTCTTCCTCTGGCCAACACCAAACTCAGCAACATCCCCTCACCATAACTTCATCTTTTGTTCTTTTATTCTTTATCTGTTTGCTCTTCTCCATCTCAAATCAGCCAAAGGGGAACACACCACTGAGAGAGAGCTCAGCAAGTGACCCCAACAAGAAGCTCCTCTGACTGGCCCCAACAGGAACTCTCTTCTGCAGGAACTCTTTTCAAACTGATCAGCCTCTTGTTGCTGTTTCTTCCTTCTGTTGCTTCTCTCCAAATGGTTCAGTTCTTGCTTCTTCTCAGACTGATCTGGTTCCTGGTTGATCCCTCTCTAGCCTCACCCACCACCCCAAAACCACAATCACCTGGGGGCAGCTGGGGCCTCACACAGCTGGGCCAGGTTCTGCCTCTGGGGCCTTGGGGAACAAAACCTGTTGCTGGGTTGTGACTCATCCATAGGTCAACTCCAACTCAGGGCCCACAGCCCAGGCCCCAGCACTTCAATTATCAAATAATTCCTGCTAAGGGTAATATTAGAAACATTATTAAAATTAATGGCTGCAGTTCCAAGCTGATGAATGCATAATAAATATGGCATCATGCATATCATCATAAGGGCACAATATGTAATGAGTTATTTTTGAAAGTGGGAGACTACCCATAACACGTGTGTTTTGACATTGTTTTTTTTCAATCTCCTAACATGGAGGAAGACGTGGTAACTGAAAATCTCCTAACTGAGGAAAAAGTGGTAACTGAAAAATTCAGATGAGTTTTGGGACTCTTGACCATATCAGTGCTATTATTATTTACAATATCTGGAATATGTTTGGCACATTCCCAACAAAGGGTCCAGCCAGTGCTTCAAACATCTAAAATACAGCTCCAAACAATTTCATAACCACAAGCCAAAGCAGAGGAGCAAAAGCACAAGATACAACAAGCTGCCAAGACACCATTATCTATTTACAACTCTTATTTTAAGCGTATCAGTGTAATGTGACAAACTATCAGCAAGATATTTACAGAATGAAATTGCTATTACTGAGAGAAGCAAATAGTACTTGAAATGTCATGCCTGGTTCACACTGGAGCCTTTCCGCCAGCTTTATTCTTCAGTTCCTATAGAAATCTCTACAGCAACAAATAAAAAGCTCCTAGCCAAGCAAATCTATTTTGCATTTATCTCCTGGAATACTGCGATGATGTCAGATTTTCAGCTTTTAATAAAAATGTTTTAGCTTTTAGGATTACAAAGCAGAACGTGATAGAAATGCCCCAAGAATATTCAGCAGTCAGATAAATTTTAAAAGTATTCCTATTTAATGTGATTACTTTCATTGCTTGAGCAAGTATCAACTGAGAGAAGATAAATCATTTTGCCACGTGGCATTGGCAATTTCACTTTATGTGGCATTAAAAAAAAAATGAAGGTAGTGAGACATTTGTGCAGAGGGGCACTTGTCTCACGCTCCTTGGCAATCCCAGGCACAAATACAGGCTGGGCAATGAGCGGATTGAGAGCAGCCCTGCGGAGAAAGACTTGGGGGTGCTGGTTGATGAAAAGCTCAACATGAACCAACAATGTGTGAGTGCAGCCCAGAAAGCGCCAACCGTAGCCTGGGCTGCATCAAAAGAAGTGTGGCCAGCAGGTTGAGAGAGGTGATTCTCCCCTCTACTCCACTCTCATGAGACCCCGCCTGGAGCACTGCATCCAGCTCTGGAGCCCCCAGTACAAGAGGGACATAGACCTGCTGGAGTGGGTCCAGAGGAAGGCCACAAAGATGATCAGTGGACCCCTCTCCTCCAAGGACAGGCTGAGAGATTTGAGGTTGTTCAGCCTGGGGAAGAGAAGACTCCAGGGAGACCTTACTGAGGCCTTCCAGCATCTGAGGGAGGCCTACAGAAAGGCCAGGGAAAAACTTTCTACAAAGGCCTGTAGTGATAGGACAAGGGGTAGTGGGTTCAAACTGGAAGAGGGTAGCTTTAGATTGGAAATTAGGAGAAAATTATTCATTCTGAGCGTGGTGAGTCACTGGTACAGGTTGGCCAGGGTGGCGGTAGGTGCCCCAACACTACATGGGTTCAAGACCAGGTTGGATGAGGCTTTGAACAACCTGGTCTAGTGGGAGGTGTCCCTGCCCATGGCAAGAGCATTGGAACTAGATGATCTTTAAGGTCCCTTCCAAATCAAACCATTCTATGACTCTTTGATCTGATGTTTAGCAAGCTGCAGCAGCATGACCCAACCTTCCCTGTGCTGTCAAGGAACTGAAGGTTTGGGGCCACCACTGCAGGGCCCGGACACAAACGTCACTTGCTGCTGGCCAGTTCTGCTGCCTTTGGGGTTCCTTCTCTTGCCCAAGCCTGGTGGCAGCTCAGAAGATTCAACAAGCACAGACCCACTATATTCAATACACACGGGGTTTGGGATGCTGCCAGGAATGGCTGCACTTCTCTAGTCCAGGCATATGACCACAGTTAAATAAAAGCACTGTATGGAACAGAAATACCCTTCAACCTCATGCTCACTGGCTATCTGCTGCATGCCACACCATAGGATCTATGTTTCTGTACAGAGATGGAGGAAACCAAGGGGCCTTGGAGAATTGCAAACACTGAACCAAACCCCACTTTGATTCACACTGACAAGGAGAAGGACATAATAAGATACATTTAAGCCCTGCTCACTTGCTATAATATAAAGAAAACTATTCTAAACAACAAGAAGCCTATTCTGGAAAAACCCCAGGCTAACAATTTAATTTCTGAGTGCAGAGATATTACCTTGTTAAATCAACAGTCAGTGAAAGGCTTTTACTTCTTCCTGCAAATGTGCTCCTATCCTTTCCTCTTCCCCTGTAATCCTGCCACCAGACAAAGGGCACTCGCCCGGGGAAGAACAGGGAAAGCCACAACCCCACGTATGGATTTTGACACATTCCAAGCAAATAAATACAGTTTAAAGCTATTGTCTGCACTAACTGAAGGGAGTATTTGGCATAGCAGCCCCTCACACATCATTACTGGTGAAAAAGACTTACAGTAATGGTTTCAAGAGGAATAAAGTCATTCATTTGAAACCGTGCTGAGAATATAACAGTAATTTATGTAGTTGCCAGTTACATTCTTTAGATTATAAGATGATATCCAGCTGGTACAAGATTTATTCTTTTAAATGGCATTTCCTTCTTGAAACAGTGAGTATAACCCAAGGAAGGTATAGTTTTGTTGTATGCATTGTATACATTGTGAATAAATTTACTACAGAAAAAAGGGAAAATAGTTTAACTCTTCAACTATCTTCTATAGTGTGACCTTCCTAATTTCAAACATAGTCAAGCAATTTTGATGAAAGCAGAAATTATATCAACTTCAGCCAGAACCCTGAAAATCTGAGTGAGAGATGTCCTAGTTACATCTGGAAAGCTCCCATCTATTCCTTATTCACCCAGTTCTCTGGCACTGAATATGGATGTTTTCTTCTCCTGTTACTTCTGACAGATTAAGCAATTCCAGAGTTGTCTGTAATTAATTTTGGCGTGAAAGTAACTACCCCTGCACACTCCAGAAGACAAATGAAATGTCAGAGAAAGGCACCCCAGAGTAATTTGTTTCTCGTCTTATCTGCAAGGAACAGGTGTAATTTTTTAACAGGTGTGATAGGACAGCACCAGACAGTGGCCTGCCACCAGTCACTTAATAAATGTAAACATAGAAGAAATACTTTAAGTACTAAGTAAAGAGTAGGAAGAAAAATAGAAATCAATTAGTAAAACAAAACAACCTGACACCCCACCCAGTTCTTAGGTGAGCATCACACGCTTGAGCCATTCAGTGGGTTTAGGATACTCAAGGAAGCAGCCAAGGAAATCCTCCTGATGATGGAGCAAATGAACAGCCACCCGAGACCTGTGAGGCATCCTCATCCACACCATAAATTTACACAGGAACCTGGAGTGCATGTGTCACATATATCACTGTCCCATAGAGCTCTGCCTCAGAGCTCAAACTACGAAACTAGCTCCAGGGCTGCTGTTACAGTTTGAAGCAAGTCAGGATCAGCTGAGTATATGATGACAATGATGGTTTTGTTTCTCTAACCATCAGGATACCATAAGTGCCTGCTAAGGATACCACCAGCACATCTTCTGCTTGGGTGCCTCTTGCCTCTGAAAAGGTAACAGAGCCTCGGTGGAGACCCTACACTCAAGGTCAAGCAGCAGGAACGTATTGCATAGACACAGTGCAACGTGCAATATGGATCACCAAAAGGCTCACCCCTTGTCTCCCTTCCCCAGGGAGCAGGGTGGCAGAACAAAAAGCCACCAACAGTGACAAAGCCACACAGATGCAGGCTGGGCTCCCGGGATGTCACTACAGGATTACCAGACACACACTTTACTGTGTTAGGTGGGAAGTTATTTATTAACACTAAAAGAAGAAACCTGTCATCCTCAAGCCTTTCTTGTTTACCTCACCTCTCCCCTATCATCTTAAATCCTGCTATTCTCTCTCTTTTCTCAACTCAAGATTACTTTTGGTCGTCTTATCAGTCTCCTCCAGACTGATAGTTTCAAAAGCAGATACATCCTTCGTGCGTGTGTCTGACAGGTCTGGCCTCACTTTTTATGACACCTGTGCTGGCAGCACATCTCAGCCACACACACCTACAACTGCACCTGAACATGCCTGAGGAATCCGTACCCAGAAAAAGCTTCTTTATTTTCATATGAAGATTTCCACTGTGACCTCCCCACTGACTATTAGTTATCAATCTAGCTGATCTTACACAGCCAGAAAACACTAGTGAGTCAGTCAGTACATATCCAAAAGGTGGGCAAAAGTCTTCATTTCAGTCAATAACTGAAACGGGAATATCAACTGAATATTATTAAAACAACGTGTTACCCTTTTCTCCTCTCCAAAATGTAAATTTTGAAAATTTACATCAGCTTTTCCCCGAGTAGAGAAATAAGGGGAAAAACGTGTTTCCCCTTGTCCTCAAAATAACTTGGAAATCGGGGTCAATCACATCAAACCACTTACACAGCCCTTATTCTTGAACTTGGTGCAATGAGTGTCTTCCTATCCGACACTACAGCAAAACCCAGACTCTGACTACGAGAGCCAGGAGATTGAAGAGGAGCTGAACAATCAACGCCTGTTCCAATTGAAACTGCTGGGAGTTCCAGCACTCCTCCTTCCAAATTCTGCCCCTATTCCAAATATAACAAGCACTCATTTAAATTCAATATCAAATGAACACAAATGGTCTCAGGAAGAAAAAAAAAACCACACACAAAACCAACAAAAAAATCACATTTAATTTACAAAGTCTACAAAAAAATATTAATAATTACTCCAGAGTAACCAAAGAGTGATCTAAGAATTTAGGATATCAGTAGGTCACCAAAAGGTTACAAAAGCATGGCTATCTTAATTCAGTGCAAAACAACTTTGATTGCCCAAAGTTCACAAAACTATCAGCCACGCATACGTCAATCACAAAGAACAGGGGGCATCTACCAAAAACTTCCTGGTGACTAAAATTTCTTCCAGAGAAAAGCAAGGCGTTACCTGCAACAAAAAAATTCAGAGAATTTTGATAGAGGCTGTATCAAAATACACCAATCTGATATGTTCAACATCACCAACTAGATAACTGAAAACCAAAATGAAAATAAAGCTTTAAATAAACGTACTACAAACAATTTATCAAAACTGATAGATGTTTAAGAAGAAAAGAATCTTATACACAAAGAGGTTATGATTAGAATGGGAAGAGGACCTACAACAACTTACCTCAGTTTTATCAATACTATGTTAACTTCAAATTTCCATATTACAATGACATCTTACCAATTGACTACTATATATTTGTTTTGCTGGTAATTTTCCAACTTATTTGCCTGAACATAGATGACTCATTAAACTAAGTGGGATCTTTTGTTTTGGTTTGAAGTAATAACATTAATATTACTAGAGGCAGGAAAAGGGGAGAAAAGAGTTCTGGTTTTCGGATTTATTGATCACCAAAGGCAGTTTAGCAATTACGTTATCAGATGGAAAATAAAATCAAATCCCTCTGAAATCCATAAAAATCTAATATATATTGATAAAAGTAAATATGCCTAAATAGATTAAAAGAAAATTTCAAAATAACATAAAGGTTGTTTCTGTCAAAACAAGCAGTCTCTTGGACTTGGTGTGTGCAAGTAAAGCCTTCAAAAATAACATTTGCACTAAATATAGATGCTGTTATACACCTATTTATCAATAAAAATTTCTGTCTTTATGCACCACTTGCCATCATACGTGTTTTGACCCCGTAATCCAATTTTGGACAGAACAAGTAGGACTTGTATCACCGAGCTCCCCAGCAAGCAGTAACTCAAAAGCAGGCAACGCTCCCCAGCGCGCCATCGCATGAGCAGAATATGCAATAAATAACCTCTCATCTTCTTTTTAAGCAGTCTGAATTAAGCTGTAGCCATATTTTAAAAGAATATGGAGATGTATTTGTCATCTTTTCAAAATCAGCAGTAAGAACCTAATCACTACAAATTTAAAAGGGAACAGCTGCTTATTAGAGGAGCAGCATAGCACAGGTCAACGATAAAAAAGTTTGGTTTATTAAATAAAGTTCTTTATTAAATTATGATTCTCCATGATCTGCAATTCAAGCTTCATTTGCAAGAGTAGAGTGAAATGGCTACACTAGTATCATTAATAAAGCCTGAAATAACTAAGCTGTGGATAGAAATACTTGTGAGAGACGTTGGGATCGGATCATTAAAAGAAATGGGTCCCTCGTGTCAGGGTGCTCCAAGAGGAACTTGCTGCTCCACCTCCTGCAACTGCTGGAAGCAGGAGTCTCCATGGGCAGCCCACACCACCAGCCCTGCACAGGAACCCCACAGCTTATCTACACGTGCCCTGCTGAGTGACCAACAGTCTTATTGCCTATGCATCTCCCAGGCTTACTGTGCTGGTCTTCATTTTAGAGTGACATTACAGTCATTTCTAACTGACATTGCAGACACCACCCAACTCTTACTGCTCCCAACACCCTGCCTGTGTTTGGCTTTGTCTCCAAAAGATTCAACATGCTTAAAAAACCTAATGGTGATTGATAAAATAGCTTGGTGATTGCAAAAAAAAATAAATAATAAATTGGATTTTGCAAGTGGCAAAACTTCCTTATGACAGAACGTCAAAAGATTTCTCTTGAAGGAAGCATCTCCCAGGTTTCTCGTAACGTGGTTATGTGCTACTGCAGATGACACAAAGGCCACTTCAAGGTGTTCCTCACCCAAGAGATCTCACATCTACCACCACAGGGCAGCTGTATGCTCTTTAACCCTCACCACCCAATTAAACTCCTCTTTTATGCAGAATTATCACAAAAAAGATGGATGAAAGCTTTTCCGCTCTTTTTAAAAAATAAAAATACTGAGAAGAGCAGCTAGGCAACATTGAGGAAGAAACGATGCATTTAGATGGTTAATGAAAATACGCATTTGCCTTAGAAAAAATAAAAATTTTTGCAGAAGAGTCAGAAACACTTTACCTCAAGGCATAATACAACCATTAACTGAGCCGTAATTACTGCCTGTGAATCCTTGCAGTACGCTCTGATGCATTTGGCATCGGCACGGAACAGGAGGCAGTAAACTAATTCAATTACATGCCTGATCTGTGAAGTTTATTGATCTTCAGAAGTGGGGCTAACTTGCACAGTCTTAACTGTGAAAGTTAGGATGATGCTGAAAATGCCTAATGTTTTTCTTCTTCCCTTTTTGTTGCTGTTCTTTCTAATTAATTAACAGTGTTATGTGTTCACAGAATCACAGAATGGTTTGGGTTGGAAGATTGTCTAGTTTCCACTCCCCTGACATGGGCAGTGACACCTCCCACTAGATCAGGTTGCTTAAAGCCCCATCCAACCTGGCCTTGAACGCTTCCAGGAACGGAGCATCCACAGCCTCCCTGGGCAACACATTCCAGTTTCTCACCATCCTCACAGGGAAGAGCTTCTTCCTTATATCTAACCTACATCTACCCTCTTTCAGTTTAAAGCCATCAACCCTCATCCTATCACTACATGCCCTTGAAAAAAAGTCTCTCTCAGTCTTTCTTGTAGGGCCCCTTTAAGTACTGGACGGACACCGTATGGTCTCCCTGGAGCCTTCCATGCTGGCTGTCACCAATCCCCTTCTTCTCACATGCCCTAACATAGTTCCCTGGAGGATCTGCTGCATGATCATTCATGACCTTGCTGGGCACAGAGATGAGAGTGGGGGGTCTGTAGTTCCTTGGGTCTCTTCTTCCCCCTTTTTGAAAATAGGGGTTATATTCCCCCTTTTCCAGTCAGTGGGAACTTCACCGAACTGCCACAACTTCTCTAATACGATGACTAGCGGCTTAGTAACTTCATCTGCCAGTTCCCTCTGGACTCATAAATGCATCTCATCAGGTCCCATGGACTTGTGCAACTTCAGGTTCCTTAGATGGTCTTGAAGCTCATCTTCTTCTATAGTAGGCGGTTCTTCATTCTCCCAGTCCTTGCCTTTGCCTTCTGTGACTTAGGCGATGTGGCTGGAGCACTTGCCAGTGAAGACTTTAAATGAGAAACCATTTAAAAATTGGCTTCAGGAGAGCTTGCTCTGTCATCTCACTCTCAGAACCCAACTTCCATAATTGAGATAGAAATTATAATAAGTAATGATTCTCATTGGGCAGAATTTACCATGTTACCCAATATATTGCTGCTGTTGAAAATACAAGTTCACATTGTCTCACATGGAATATTCTTCATCAATGTGATGTAAGTATGAAGTATCATGAGTATACAAGTTGCCACATCTGTTAGTGCTGACAAGAAGGTTTTTTGCCCTATTTGAAGTAGAAGCCATTAGAGTCCATCTTTATAGATTTTAAGAGGATTTTGATTCCAGTTTAATGAGCATCTGAGAGCATCTGGCAATTATACCTCTGAGGGAGGCTAACTGATAAATTAGCAGACCCATTGCAGCAAGGCCAGTAAAATCTAGTCTTTCAAAACAGCCCTCAAATGATTTCAGATATACATGAAAAACTTTCCAAAGAAGCAACTCCTACTTTATTGCGAATAACATCAGTAAGACCATCCAAGAACAAAAACTCTGCCCAGCTCTGGCTCTTTTCTATATCAGATTTAGCCAGCTGCACAGCTCCTCATGGGGATATGTAGATGTCCAGCAGGACAGTCAGAATCACGAGTAATGATAAAATGTATTCACGTGAAGTCTCAAGTTCATAAATTATATCTGATAATACTCCAAGGCTTTAATATCTTGGCTTCCATGAAGAAGCAAAGATCAGAACAACCGAACAAGTGAACTGAACAATGGCCTCACAGACCAACTGCTCCAGATCCATATACTCAGTGCCCAGGGAAACAGGAATTACAGCCAAGAGCTGTCCAACCAAGATAGACAGAGCAGTTCACTAGTGAGGCGGTTGCTCTATTGCTCCATACTGGTGCTTTCTCCACCAAAGAAAGAACATTTCAAACAGAGTCAGAAATTAAGACCAAACTTAGAAGAAACCAAAAAGAAAACGGGGAAATAGATATCTGAATTGTGCTGTCACAAGCAAGTTTCCAGTGTAATCAAAGGGACCTGTAATTCACAGGCCCACATTCACAGGCTGGTGAAGGGCCTGGAAAATAAATCTTATGAAGAGCGATTGAAGGAACTGGGACTGTTTAGTTTGAGGAAGAGGAGGCTAAGGGGAGACCTCATCACTCTCTACAACTACCTGAAAGGACACTGTAGAGAGGTTGGTGCTGATCTCTTCCCACAGGTAATTAGCGATAGAACAAGAGGGAATGGCTTCAAGCTGCAACAGGGTAGGTTTAGACTAGACATTATGAAAAAATTTTTCACAGAAAGAGTAGTCAGACACTGGAACAGGCTGCCCAGGGAGGTGGTGGAGTCAACATCCCTGGATGTGTTTAAGGGTCGTTCAGACGTGGTGTTGGGGGATATGGTTTAGGGGAGAACTTTGTAGACTAGGGTTGCTGGTTGGACTCAATGATCCCAAGGGTCTTTTCCAACCTGAATGATTCTATGATTATGAACAATGTTTCACGATCAGCCACTTTTAAAGTGTAATTTATCTGCCATTATAACAATAGGGATGTGTGATCATGTATAAACATGCAAAACAATTCAGGTATTTTCAAATAAGTTAGAATAGGAATGATCTGCAGAGTGACAATGGAGAAGCTTAGAAAATGTTGATATTTATTAGGGAAGGAAGTAAGAATGGACCACCACATTTTCCAGGAGGAAAAGCTGGGAGAGAATGCCAGGAATGGACTGGGGCAAGAAAACTGTCACAGGAGGGCATGGACATGTCAGCTAGCAAGATGGCCTGAGAACACATCTGCTCACACACTGCCAGACAATCAAGGAGAAAATGCCCTACTGACAACCTAAAAATGACCCAAATTCTTGTCCAGGATTAACTGACATAGTTATATGAGGGCAACTGAGAAGCATCTAAAACTAAAAATTGACCTAGTGCACTGTGCAAGTACAGTTCAAAGACAAGGTGCTCAACCAATAAAAAAGGAGAATAAAACTAAACAGACCTTTTCATCCAGCGGCAGTAAAACTATAGGGCAGAAAACGACGTTGAATCGCTTAAGCTTGTTGCATCAACAAACCATACCAGAAAGTTATAAAATACGTGTCTCGTGGTAACCATTCCTATGTAACACATCGCTAAATAATAAAGCACTTGCATCAAAGTCAAGTTGAACCCAGGTAACGACTCACCCTGGGAAACTCTGTGTGTGAAGGAACGAACGATTACGTGAGGAATGAAAAGCCACCAGGACGTAAAACAATGTATAGGCACTACTGAGGAAAAGCAAGAAACCACAGAGGGCCTGGAGCACCGGTTAAGCAGATAAAAAGCCATCGTAACTAAATAAAAGTATCATCCCAGAAGATGAAGAGCATTCCATTATTTCAGAGATTGTCAAACACCGTCAGCAGCTCACTCTGTTCACCCGGCAGTAAGTGCAGCCTAAAACATCAGTGTAAACTGAGGACAAAAGCAAGTTAAATAGACAGAGGTCTGAAGGGCACAGTAAGACAATTTTAGAAATAACTAAATGATGGCCTGTTTGTGACTTCAGTTTCCTCTTGGCCACCTGAGCACTTGCAGAGCTACATGGATAACAAAACTGACAAGTTTGAAAAATACTAGCACACTTTTAAGTAACTTCGAACAAAGGATTCAGATGTTCAAATAAAGAGCACTTATATTTAGTAAGAAATATTTAAAGCTGTGTTTTAAAGAAAAAAAACACTGATTTCTAATACTGTATAAATACAGGTTATTACTAAATTGTTCCTATTATTAATTTCAGATTTCGACTGTGCAGAATAAGACATTAGGAAAACTTTATGATACTTGCATTCTTTTCTTCGGTCTCTTATTCATATTTGGTTCCACTTGCTCGAATTTTTTTCATATCTATCATATGCAGGTGTAAGATAAAAACACAACAAAACAAAATGCTCCACAACCTGTCCTAGATAGTGCAAAGATTTTGAAGTATGTGACTGGGCTTCTATAGACCAAGGGAGATTTTGCTGGCACCTGCAATCTGTTCCCAGTCACATTACAAAATGGTGTTGTCCAGGAAATTTTTTATTATTATTACTGCGAACATAAGCTTTGGGGAAAAAAAAAAAGTTAAAACATTTTGTTTTGTCTGTGCATCAAACCAGACTTGAGAAATTTCACAAGATGCTCATTTCCACTTATGCAGATACAAAGCTTTAAGATGAACACTCAGTATTTACTGTAAACAAATCAAGAAGTGACAATTTGTTCCTGTTTCAATGAAAGGTGCATCTTTAGAAATGGATGTTAATTTCTGATGTCAAGTTCTACTAACATATTTTAAATCTCTTAGTAGAGACTCAAATATTTCTTCTATAATACCTCTGTCAATACATAAATTTCCGTCATCTCAGCTGTCATGTTCCTTCCAATAATACTGCGCCTGAAAATTATTCAGGAAGTTTAAAACACAAACAACACATCCCAAAAACCCTCAAAAAACAAATGAAAGAAAAACAAAACCCTGACACATGAGATGAACAGAGCTATGGCACTTGCCTTCCACTAGCACAAAATCCAGTGCTTATTTATGAGGGGCTCCAGGGCACAGTGTGAAGCATATTTTGGCAGTGATGACAACTGCGATGCAATTGGTACTCTGAAGAAACAAAACATTTTGCATTTACAGTCTCTTTGCTCTTCTTTAACCTTCAAGCTGCTTTAGAAAAAACAAGATAATTTTTAATCTGCATATTACACGGCATCAAAATAACACATCTCCAAAGCTGAGAAAACATATGCTGTCAAAGAACAAAATGATCTCTTTGATTCTAATACCTGTGATAGTAGCATGATAATAACTACGTGTGACAACCTCTCCCTACCCTCAAAATAATTATGGCTCTCCAGAATTCAACATCTGTGTTACCAGATGTTACTGTCAGCCACGTAAGCAAAAGCACTGCAGAAACCTGGCCAGCATCCAGAGTTTTTGTCTCAATCCCTCAGCAGATGCAGGTGATTTTCAGTAGTCCAATATTTGGAGCACCAAGCCATGCAAATCCACTCATGTAAACAAGAAAACAGCATCAGCAAATAATGCATCATACTCAAGCAGGTTGAGCAGTCAGACCGACAGTTCTGCCAACCCATTGAGAACTCAGGTCAGTTTTAGCATGTCTGACACAAAAACCAGTCGTGTCACGACACGTTTCTGAAAACCCATTTCCATTAAGTCGTTTCAGCTCCCACATTCACACACAGACACAATATGTTCCAGCTGGATGACACACAAGCTAATAAAAAACAGGCATGTGCAGCAGAATTTTAAAATATTATATCAAAGCCATAAATCATTCACTCATAAGACATAACTTGTAGCTTAGCACCAAACTCCTTGCCTGAACAGGATGATTTACATACAGTGCAGCTTTTATGGAAGAATTTTTCTTCAATCTATATCCTTCTAAACTGCTGCAATCTGAAAACAAATTATCTTCAATAGGGAATCAATCCAAACTCTAGCTGAACACCCTAAGTGAAAATAAACATATTTAAAATGGAATTAACTGTAGCCAAAGGGTAACAATCTTTCAAAAGCATGCCTGAGGCACTTGTGATGCACAAGCTTTTTGATGTCACACTCCTTAACTATTAAACCAACAGGTTTAATACAAAACTAACTAGGAAGAACAAGTCTCTTTCTACTAATGATCCCTTCACTGTTTTATTTCCACAATCAGCCAGAAATGAGCCTGTTCTGTCCTACTTGGCCGCACTTTCTTTTATTTCTCAGGTCAGCCTGGGACATCCCTTTCACAAGGACATCTCTTGCCCAGAAGAGGCACACAGCATTTTGGAGGGGACCTCCATCTGCAGCAGCATCTCTCCAGTCCCAACACTGCTCTCCTGCAGTGGAGAGGGTTGGTTCAAAGGTCCAGCTCCTCTCTTCCTCCTCAATGCTCACTGCAGGTATCCCCAGGGATGCAAAAGCATTTTGGGAACCACTTGACTATCACACAGATGAGCACACAGAAGGACCTTGCTACAAACACAGTTACCTTAAAGCATTTTACACAATCAGCTAATGAGGTCTGTTGTGTTTATGCCATTTATTTATAAACAAAGGAAGTGTGTGGGAGACTTGACTTTGATGTGAAATACTAACAAGAAGACAATTCATTTCCCAGATCTTAGCAGAGCTGTACAGCCCAAGAGGTGAAGTAAAGCAGGTTTTGCAGACAAAGAACACAACTAGTATTTGGTACTTAGACATGAATCTCTAAAAAGGTACTGAATCAGCCTAAGTGTTCAGACATATAATTAAGTCAGAAATCATTAGGGCCTTTATGACAGCAGGACTCTAACTCTACAATACCAGAACTCAAGGTTTTCACTATCAAAAGTCTTTTTCATGCATGTAAAAATTAGCTGTCAGAATTATTTCTAGGTTCAAATATATCTTATAAGCTCTTCACCTTCAGGCAAATTAAACTGAAGTGCCCAATCATTTTTAAATGCCATAAGGAGTAAGTGTTATGGGGTTTGCAGCCTTTGATACAATTCTGAATGTTCAGCCTTTCACTTGAACTTCAACAATTAAGCTTTCATTAGCAGCAGCAGCTTCACCCTCCTTCCAATTCTGTGCCTATTTTCCCATTTTATACTACTGTGGCTAAGTGTGCATTCAAAATTTCAGTAGCACAAGCTACACATGCAGGCATTAATTTGAGGAAAACAAAGGCAGTGCTACTACTGGTTACTGACATTCCAGCTACTCAAATCAGAGGAATTTGAGTTCAAGACTTCAGAACACTGGCCAGTGTCTATACAGCCAATAGAAGCATTCACCACCCCAAGAGTTTCCAGCCTACATACCTGAGAAACCCAACTTTCTAAATCCATACTTATACTTTCACAGTCTTAGTTACCTTGGTTCTTCTATGCACAGAGGTATTTCTTTCAAAAGATTTCAAAAAACAAGTGCATAACAATGTTGTAAGCAACCTAATTTGATCTTCCTGGGACCCATCCCAAAATTATGTATAGGCATGAATAATTTTTGATTTATTTCTATTTAAAAAAAATAAATCCCAGTGTATTACTCCATATTACTCAGGTGTGCCAAGATATGCCAGATATCTCACCTAAGAAAATATTTTAAACAGTTACACTGTTAACCAGAAATATTTTAAAAATAAAAGACCCTGAATTCAGTTACACAATTGTAAATTCAGAAGAACTCTTTGGAAATTCAGGAAAATAAGTACATACTAGGAAACCTGAAATTGGAATCAAGAACAAGTGTTTAAATCTACTTTGAAAGAGGACTAAGTTAAATTTATGCTGCTTAGTTGTATATTTAGAATATCTCAAAAGTAGCTGCAAAGTAAGCGGGCTACCGTTCAGTGCCCAAACCAAGGAAAAATATTTCAGGGGCATTTAAAAAGAAAATAATTTATCTTAGTTCACCACGTAGCTTTCTACCCCTTTCAAAACCACAGCTCCATTTTCATGATCTTTAGTATATTGCTTAAAATGATACTTATAATTCATTTTAATTCATCATTCTCTTTTATTATGTCTTTAAAGTTCTTTGTAACTTGAACCGTACTAATTTAAAACCCAGCCATGGCTGAATCCATATGTAGTTGACTACTCCTTTCTGCTCAAAAGTGATGATACAAGAAGATGAGAAAAACTGTACATGATATTCGGGGAAAAAGGAATTTAAAGTAAAATGTAGTACTTTAAAGAAGGGTCCAAACAGCATGAACTCATGCTTTTCTGATTCCCAGTGCATAGTGATGCTCATGTAACAATTTGTGTCTGTGTTTTGTTTCTTTT
>VYZX01019823.1:112971-269198 GCA_013401335.1 Brachypteracias leptosomus | reverse complement strand
TTTTTTTTTTTTTTTTAAGGACAAATCAAATAAAGGTAATTAATCTGATGAAATCAAAACATTATCACAAAATGTACATTCTGAAAGGAATGCAGCTAGAATACTATCAAGGAGCCTTTCTTGTCTTCATCCAGTCTTCATTTTCCTTAAATAATCAAGCCTCCTCTGAAAATTTAAACTTCCAAGTACAGAGGTAGCTATTTTGTGAAGCTTTACTTCAACGTTTTCATGTACTCCAGGCTGGTAAAATACAGTATTTCCAGCAGGTCTGAAATTCTCCTGGTAAACAGGGAAAAGCAACTGAAAACTTTGTTTCATTGCCTTCAAGATCGAATAAGAACATCTCCATAGTGCTTTCCTCCACTACATACACCCTGAGCCACATAATTACCTGCAAGCAAATACTCACTCACTTTAATTCTCCGTATCTAGTAGAATATAGTCTCTCTCAAAGTTAGTGCTCAAATAATACTGTAAGTAAAAATTATTTTATTTTACTATGTATACTCAAATATTCCCAGGGCAGTTTAAATACTGTCTCAAAAACACGCTAACAGAGATCGATTACCTCCCTCTCAGCTATAATAATAATGAACAAATCTTGAATAAGTCCAATGTTTCCATGATTTGAAACATTGGTGGGGGCAAAGAAAAATAAGAGCTGTACTGGCAAACTCTAATAGCATTCACAACTGAAAGAGAAACTAATACACTGCCTGCAATACAATAAAGCATAAAGATGCATCTTCTAGCTCAAGGTGAAGCTAGAAAAGAACACTACCATTACTATCAAGTCCTCTATTTAAAGGATTGCAAATGGACAGGGCTATGTGATGGGCTTTTGTTGCTTCTGGAATAGCTGCCCTGTCACCCTCAGTAAGGTCACACTTTTTCTTTTAAGTTATTTTTTCCTGTTTTTATCAGGCACTGTTTCCATGCCGTATCATAGTCTGATGTAAGAAACTAGGAAATGATTTGTGTACAATTACAGTAAACCTTATGACAATTATTACCATCCTTCTCTGTGGAAAATTACTCTCCCTTCATTCTAGAAAAAGTAACAACTTTTCCTTCAGGGTAATATATCTTGAATTACTGGTGGAATAACACCACTTTCATCTCAAAGTCACTCTTCATGAGTGGCACAAGAGCATATAACAAATACTTAAGACATCTTTAGATAAATCTGTTTTGCATATCTGCTGAACTAAAAGCCACATAATATAATACAGCCAGCAACCAGTGTTTAACACACAGTAAATAAAAGGTGTTAAAATATCTTTATGCACCAAAAGATCCAGTATATAATCTAATCTTAAAGTTAATTCTTTTTGGATAGACTGGATTATTCAGTAACTGCATTTCAAATGCAAATACTCTGAATTCTTTGGAGAATAAAATAATTCTGAGCATAAAGAAATTTATCATCCTATGCTGAAAGGTGCTGCAGTAACATCAGTTGCTTTTATCTGAGATGAAGCAAACAGTCCCAGATCTCAGACTCGGCTGTTCTGGAGAAACCAAACACAAGAGAAAAGATGGCTCAGATGAAGTTCCTCAGAAGTCAGGAGACACTGGTGGCATCATGCCATGTCAGGAGGAATGAGCCTAGCTCAGCCAGGATACCCTGGATGATCCCAGGGATTTCCCAGAGGCAGTTCAGGGAAGGCAAGGGGGAAAGGCAGCCAAGTAACAAAACATTTAGATTCAGTACACACAATCCCACAGTCCTGCTAGAAAAATTTCAACATGCCCTCAAAATAATCTGAGAAATTACCAGCTCTGAGGATGCCAGGAAGGCAGCGTGCCCAGCTGGGGCAGGGAAACCTGCCACAAACCGAACCTGCAAGCTCTGCCCCAGAGCTCTGCTCTGCAGCCCAAGCAGCAGCAGCACGCACAGACTAGACCTGCCACACTCCCCATTCAGCCGATACCTTTCTCTGCACGTCACTAGGCCAGGACAGCTCTTCACCCCTTGGCAAGACAACCCAGTAACTCTCCTTCCACGTGTGTCCCAGTGCCCCACCTGTGCCTGGGATGTGGAGGAGGAGAGGCAGCAGCACGGGTTGCTCCCCGCGAGCAGCCAGCCTGGGAACCGCACCAGGGCAGTGGAGTTTGAAGTCTGGACCTCAGGGCAGACCTCAGGGGCTTCTCCGGGGGCCCCCATGGACTCCTTAGCAAGGCAGGGACAGCACCAGGCAGGAATGTCCCTGAAGAGTTCCTCACCTGAGGCCCTAATTTGGTAGAGGATAATTTGATCTTTAATGTCAGTCTTAATTACGTTAACTAAAGGGAAAGGATCCAATCCTACCGCCAGCATTTAATCCTGCCCATGACTCATCCTGATCCAATTAACTGTTTCCCAAACAGCGAGACCTTTTTAACTTCAAGACACTCTAAGTCAGGAGAAAACAAGAGAGACAGAAGAGAGAACTAAACCTCTTCAAGCCTTGCTCTTCCTCAGGGAGCTGCTGATCATCGCTGCTGCTGCAGTTCCTACACAGTTCCTGCAGCAGCAACACTGGCCAAAACTGTGAAAAGAGAGTTAGACTAATGCAGGCAGGATGTGACGACAGCATGTAAAACCAATTTCCAAATCCGTAAGACTAAAGCTGGATTTAATTTATGTAGCTTTGTATTTCTAAAATAATGCCAAATGATTCTTGTTTTAACAGAGTCTGCTTTTTGGTTGATTTTTCTTAAAAAAACCCCAGTGTTGCTAGTGGAGAGCTGCAAAGCCCAGATAAAGCCCAACTGCCTCACCAAGCTATAAAGGGCTCCGTGCACCTTCCAGCAGCCCCGCGACTGCGCCCAGCTCCTGAGACCGCCAGAGCCCAAATCCTCTGCTCTACTTCAGTTTATTCATCAAAAGAGACTATTAACATGAAGCCCTCTCAGGCATGCCAGCTAAAACAGCTCAGTAATAAAGGAAAAAGCGGTAACTCCAAAAATGTAGGAGTTTAACACTAGCATCCTCTATCAGATGAAATTATCATCACCTTTTTTTCAGAAGCCAACTGATGAAGAATTCAGATCCGATCTCACCTGACCATAGCAGACAAGAGGCAGAGGCCATCAGTGCAGGCTTGAGCCTTTGAAGTGCACTTGTGAACTCTTTCTTCTTCAAGCCCACATGAAGGCAGTGGGATGGTTAACGGCCCAGGGCCACACTGCCACCAGGATGAGCTACCAGAGTGCAACCTTTCCAATCTGCTACTAAGATTTTTCTTACTTTACTTGTTAGTTTACTTAACTCATAACGTAACAAGGCTGAGCACATGCTGCATTAACGCAGTCATTCATTTAAAAGGGTTTTCACAAGTGCTGCAGAACACATGTAGAAATACCCTCTTGTATTCCTCAGGCTGTTGTCTCCTCATCCGAGTACTCAGAGACATGGACACCAACACATGTGAGCTATACAGCAACTCGCAGCTCAGCAATGCCAACTGTAGCTTCAAAATGTGGTCAAAAATTCAGAGTTAACTCTCTTGCTGAAAAAAAAAAAAAAAATTAAAAATCCTGTATTAAAAAAATTCCTATTCCTTTGAGAAATTCAAAAAAGGGGATCCACATTCTGGGTTTGTCTCTGAAAGCAAGAAAATATTTCATACTGTCCTTGCACTATGATTAGGAAATAGAATGAACAGTGCTACCTTCAGAGGAACATATTCCACATCCAAAGTACTACAGTTTTCAAACTTGCACTCCAAGATCTTTTCTGTACATGTAACAAATTTGACTGATCTCAGTATGCCTTAATAAAATCTTTGAAAAGACTGATGAAACACAGGGATTGGGAAAAACATTAGAAAAACAACTAAATCCCCTCACCTTGTCTTTCCTATGCCACACATTTTGCCTTGCATTGAACACTATAACAAGTTTGGCTAAAGAACATCAAACAACATAACAAAGTCATAATGAAATTTGTTCTATTCATCACCTTATCTGTGCTCTATACTTGTATTTTCATTTAACGCTTGATCTTTCAGCCATTGGTTCCAGTTGCATTTTTCTCCCATACCAGACTAAGAAGCCCAGGTACCTACTTTCATGAGGAAATATTTCTGCACTGTGATCAACTAAATTAACCTTTTACTGTATATAATACTTATTTCAATACAAATGAGATAAGCTCCCCCAATCTATGTTTACTTCTCATCAAATGCTAAACAAGTAACCTTATTATGAGTTGAGGTCCATCCTCCAACGCAGAGCTGTGCCCTTAATTCCCTGGGCGGTTATAAGACAATCATCACAGTATTTAGAGTTCCTACAGTTGCAAAGACACTATGAATACAAGAAGTACTTCTGGCCCTGGGATTAGACCAGCAGGCGGGTTTCAGCCAGGACCACAGGGAGCAGAGGTTCTGAGCACTAGAACACAGGACAGTTGGGAGAGGTGTAAACGCCAGAACTTCAGCTACTTTGCAAAATTAGATCTACACATTCATATAGGCACAAAACCCCACATAGAAATGAATGGATAGTTATATAAACAGACATATTTATTTCTATGGGAAACCATCTTTACAAAACTTATTTCTTTTTTGGTTGTTTTTGGTTTTTTTTTTAGTTTTCCACAAAAACAAAAGGAATATCTGTATTAATTTCCAAAACACATCTTCTCTATCCTTTTAGCACATTGGCTGAATAACTTAGGAACAAAATCCCCCATAGGGTCTGTGCTAGGATTCTGAGGAACTATGCAGACTTAACACTTTTTTGTCACAGGGTTTAATTTTCTTAAGTAGTTCCTAGAAATAGCAGCAAAGAAAAACAAGCGTGATAATACAGAAGAAAACCATTTGTATTTTTGAAGTCACTATTTGCACTGGGAGCAAGACAGCAGCAGCTTCCATTTGCCTTGCACTAAGCATATCGTGAATAATTCAGTTTCTTGCTTTGTTCCCTAAATAGTTGACAGGGAATGGAAACTCTATTCATGACCTTGTGGCCTTTTTCAAAGCCCATCTATTTATTTAGTAATGCACATGACAGGGCCCATTACCTAGGTTGGAATTTATTAAAAATAAGAGCATTCAATAACTATTACTAACAAATGGCAATGAAACAAGCAACTTCCTCGAGCTACCACCTTTTACTCACAAATAGCACTCAGGCAGCTATTTAAATAATTAAATGCTCTCAATCTGCACTGCATCAGCCTTGGCTCATGTAGCCTTTGACAGGACACAGATTCCAGAACCACCGGGAACATGTTCCTGCCTTGCCACAATCATAACTGCAAATAGGTGAGTTCTCTGCTAAATCACAGCTGCCCCGCTGGGACAGAGAAGACAATTTCCATCAAAGCTGTACTGACATTTTCATGGACTCCTTATCTGTTTCCCTATCAATCCTTCTTTCCACTGTCTCCCCTCTTCATGTTTTGGAGAAGCCCTGGGCCTCTACAGTCTAAAGGCTCCAGTTCACCACTTGAGCCTAAACGAAATGTGTTATCGCATGGAGCACAACACAAGTACTGGGTAGCTGAGTCAAGGCAGGATACTTCAAAACTTTGGTCATTTGGTTAATTCTGTATTATCCAGGAGGATTAGTGCATCAGTCTTCAGCCATACCCTAACTTCCAAAGGAAAGTCATCTCAAATTATTTCCTTTCTCTACACCCAGATCTCAGCAAAAATGCTACAGTTCATATAAACTTCTCTCTGAAGAGCTTTCTGAAATTTGTTGGAGAGAAATAAATCTCTGATGGAGTCCTAAGCCCCCCAGCAATAGCAACCCTTTCTCTGAAGCCTCACACAGCCCTCTTAATTAGCCTATGGACTAATGAAGTTTGAGCACCCATTCCAAAACGTAACATGAATAAAACCTTCAAGTGTTATCTGCTCACTGCTGTTAATGTTATCATCTCCATTCTGTTAAGTAACCAACTTTCACAAAAGATAAAGAAAGATATTAAGTTGGCTGTGCACCTGATATTGCTTTGGCAGGAAACACCAACACACAGAATTCCCTAACTAGGAATAAAAATCCTGACGTTTCCAAGAAACAAGATTTCCAAACAATACAACTTCTGAGCCATTTGAACACTTTATTTTGATAGAGACATTTCAAATCACTTCTCAATTTTGTGTTTTACTAAAGGAAAACCAATAATAGATAGGGAAAATTCCATCTACTAAGAAGATTATAACCTTTCCAACTTTGAAAAACTACTCATCAAGTAATCAGTGTATGAGTTGGTATTTTACCTTGGACAGGAACTAGTTCATCAGGACACTGTATGTATGTAAACTTGTGTCCATTACATGTGTCCAAGGGAAACACATCAGCTTACATGAACGATGAGATGAGACTTCTCCCATGTTTAAAGACAGCCCATTATTGAGATTGAGAAACACCAGACATCCATACACACAGACCTCTTGCATTACTCAACAGCATTCTAGAACCAACTTGTTTAATTTTGAAAAGTCTAACTCTGTGCAAGTTCCAACACTACTGGGAAAAGCCTCAACTTCTCAATAGATTTCATATTTGTTTCAGTGTGGCAGCTACTACACTTCAGAAACTCATCAGCTTTCCAAGAGAATTGAACTGAGAATAGAAGCCCCTTAATGCAAGACTACTGTAGAAGCCTTATTAAAATTGATTATTATTTAGACAATATCAATTTCATTATCTCTGATCGATTCCTAGCAATGCTCCTTAGTAGCCTTCAGTTACAAATGCTTCATGAACAGTAACTTCACACTGCACAATAAATTGCAGTCCTGCTGCTCCCAGTAAATTTGGTAACAGCCTGACTTATTAGCAGGCTTCTAGTAAATAGCTGTCATAGGTGCTGACTGTAGGGAACTGGATGTCAAAGCACCACCAAAGAGGGCTGAGAAAAGTCTTTCCCCTCGAGGCTTTGTTAATTTGATTTATGTATACAGGCAGGGAACTAATTGCTAATTGTTGCAGCGCAGACCATGGAATCGCAGCACTCCACTCGAACGCCGTATCTCAAGAGGACCAATAGACTTCAGTTTTATACTCTGCTGATGAGAGAGGCATCCTAAGCAGGAATTTCTGCGGCTTTGGTGCTTAAGAAATTTTACAAGAGAACTCTCTGCAACGCCCTTTGCCTCCACCTCCTCAGAGAAAACAGCCACCCTCTGAGCACTCCGTGCTGCTGAGAAGTCGAGAGCCAATACAGTTAACCCAGCAGGACCAAACTCCTGCGGTTATTCAGGCAATTAGTAAATAGTCCATGTACCCAGTGCCACTAATTAAGTTGTTAAGGGGTTTTGTTCTGGAAAGGTTTTTTCACAGTATCTTTATAAGTACGTCCCTGGGACCACCAGCCCAGCAGAATTGCTGATTCTCCTTGTATTGAGCTACAAGTGAAGGACAACTTTTTCCAATCTCTGCATCCTCTGGTATTTCCCAATTGTAAGCAATTGGCCTGAAATGAAAACTGGTTGTCATCTCAGCAGGCCGTGTGTTTTTTTTTCCTTCAGATTCTTTCTGTTAGAAGAAATACAGTTTGCTTACACATAAAACTGATGGATGGCAACATGAATAAGTCTGTCACCTCTAAATACTACCTTTTAGCCAGCATTAGTGCCAGAATCACTCAGAAATGTCTACTTAACTATTTATTTTTTTCAGGTAAAGTCAAGTAGAAGGCCCTACCACTCAACAGAAGTTTTTTAAAAGGCATGGCTTTTTAAAATCCATAGATGTTTCACCATCTGTTACAGCTTGTCACGCCGAAACAGAAACAACCCCCTGAAAATCTGGGCTTTCCAAACATCTGCAGGCAAAGGGGAGAGCGAGATGTCCTGGGGGCAGCCCTGTAAACAGGAAGATCCAAGGTACTATCGGTCCCTCCCTGATCCCTCTGTTACACCAAGCAGGCAGAAGCGAGGTACGCTAGCCCTTTAAAAAGCAAATTACTCCCTCACTCACGCTGGCACAGCTCATTTCATCATCTATTAGGAAGAGCAGCACTTGTCACCACTCAGAATTGCTGTTCTAATTGGGTCCAAATTGCCCCACACTTTTCAGCAGTCATGGTGAAGAGGTAGATAGCTAATGGCCATGGAATTGGTTCTCTCTCTACTCCCCAGCCACACTTCTGCTACAATGAGTTTGAGGCAGCTTTGGCAGGGTAATCTTCTATTTTAAAATAAGTAAGATTACTCAATCAAACAGTAAGTGATCAGAGCAAAATTCATTGATATAGTATAGCCTACCAAAACCTACTGTGAGTTTTTTTAGGAAACATGAGGCACTGCACCAGCACGCAGATGGTGGAGGAAAGCACCGGAGAAGTTCAGGTATGAGGTCCCATTCCACCTAACACAGGACTGGGACAACCTGTCCTGTGTCACCCCTCAGCAGGACTGAGCTGTCCCCCACATTCCCCTCTCAAACTTCCACCCTGAGCCTGTGAACATGTCACTGAAAGAGACACTGTACCACAAAAAAGGCAGATTAATTTAAAAAAATCAATCTTCAAAAATTCCCAACTAGCTTATCTATACATTTTGCTATTCTACAAAATACACTGCCTGGAATGATACGTTTATAAGAAAATACTCAAAAGCCTCATTCTCATTTTTCACACCCATGACATACGATGTCCACCCAGGACATCACAATGCAAGATGTAAATCCTCCTGCTTCTCTTCTTTAGAAAGAAGGTCTCAGAGGTTTGGCAATCTCTCTTATTTTCTTATATCCCAAAGACAAACTAAAAAACTTTGTCTTCAAAGAGTTTCTTAACCAGTAAGTTGGCCCAGCTGTGGTTTTACTTCTATTTTCCCTAGCACAGAACTCTATGTAGGTTTTGAGAAAGGAGCAGTAAGACAGATGCAATTCATGTGGGTTCTGACAGATAAGGAAATTTATCAAGGGACTCATTATGCTGATGTGGCATAATACAGCTTATTGGATCTAATTCATTACTACATCACACAGCTGTATTGCTTAGAAAAAGTATTTTAAGGCAACACTGTGTGCTTCATTTGTAAAGGACACAGAGTGGAAAAATGAGACTTTGCCACAAATGATTTCCCAAATCAAACATCTAAAAATCAATATATTTTTATGGTTCCCATTAAAAAACTAATCAACTGAGAGGAAAAATTGTTCTCAGTGAACCACATGATAGACTTGAAACATGAAGCGTGTCCTTTCAATGTTAAGTAAACCATAAGCTAAGGCATTTCTTCAAAAAGGAAGAAAAATTTTATAAGCATATGCTGTAACTGACCCTAACAGGAACAAATTTACACATCCTTGTCAAGCATTACATCAATATAATGCTTCCTTCTTTCACCTACAGAAAAGCAAATGAAAGAGCTATGTTTGGCAAATTTTAAAAAAAGGCAAATTGAATGAAACCAAAGAAAACTATAAAACATACAAGCCTTTCTATTAACACCTCTGAAGTACGGAGATAACCTATTTTTTGGTTTAAAAAAAACCCCCCAAATCAACATATATTTGACATAAGTGGGTATCTGGAGCCTAAATTTATCAAGTCCCTGTTCCACAGATAGCACTTGGGTCAAGCGGGGCATCTTTCCTCCACAAAAGACACCTCCCCATGTTCTCAGAGCTATTCTTGGCTGGGAAGGTAGCAGGAGGATAAGTGGGAACTTTTACTTGTTTGACATTACTCTTATCTCCTTTCAAAAGGAGCTTTGTACTTATAAATACACATTCAAAATTATCATGTGAATAAAGAGAATCCCAAGCGATTACACCGAGTGTGGGAATGAAATAAACGTAGAGAGCTCGCTCAGCTCCTGGTCCCCAGGAACATGCCAACATCCATTTCTAAAGATGTCATAGGCAGGACTTCAGACACACAAGAAACAGCTGAGACTGATATACAGGAGGAAATCGGGTGAGTTTTGCTTTTTGCAATGCATTTTTCAACTGGTGGCATGACAAAAACCAGAATGTGCTTGTGTGCTGGGGACACAAAGACAACCGCTCGGATGACAAGCGAAGGGAGCAGCGGCCCAGGCCAGCAGACTGCTCCAGCAGCCAGGCAGATGCCAGCAGGGAGCCGTGAATTAGCAGCAGCTCTCAACAGGACTCGGGACAAAATGGGCACTTCCCAAGGGAAGCAGCCACTAGAGCCCTCCTTTCTCTCCTCATATCCTCCCTTTAGAAGGAGAAGCTCTGCTCCTGCTGTGATTTCTCATTCCTGGGACATCAAAGGTAATTTAGCCAAGAAGTAGCCTGTAAATTTAATTCAGTCCAGAACTGAAACTTTGAAAGTTCTGAAAGCTGAAATTGAATTTTTAATTCCCCAGAACAGAAGTTTTCCCAGTTCTATGCTCACTTTTGCTCATCAAGTCTGTGTTTCAGGAAAGCCTTTGACAAGGTCTCCCACAGCATCCTCACAGCTAAACTGAGGAAGTGTGGACTGGACAAAGGGGTAGTGAGGTGGACTACGAACTGGCTGAAGGATAGAAGCCAGAGAGTCATGGTCAACGGGGCAGAGTCCAGTTGGAGGCCTGTAACCAGTGGAGTGCCCCAAGGATCAGTACTGGGGCCAGTATTCTTCAATATATTCATCAATGACTTAGATGAGGGAGTTGAGTGTACTATCAGCAAGTTTGCTGACGACACCAAGCTGGGAGGCGTGGCTGACACCCCAGAGGGCTGTGCTGCCATCCAGCGAGACCTGGACAGGCTGCAGAGTTGGGCGGGGAAAAATTTAATGAAATATAAGAAGGGAAAGTGCAGAGTCCTGCATCTGGGCAAGANCCTCATCTAGGTGATCCTGCTCCGGCAGGGGGATTGGACTAGATGATCTTTTGAGGTCCCTTCCAATCCCTGACATTCTGTGATTCTCAGGCTTTACCTGATAAAAAGGTCTGAAGCCCCAGGTTTTTAGCAGTACTGACTATAACCGATCAGTGACAAGAAACACTTGGGTATGGAAGTTTCTCACTTCACTCAGGAAAAAAAAGTAAACTCCTTTTCTCCCTGCATAGGCACTTTTGTTTCTTTGGCCATGACCGTGTAGGAGAGATGTTGCCACCCACTCTCCCAAAGCCCTTTGAAGAATTAAGCTTAAGTTATGGATGGCACCAGGCACCAGTGACAAATCAATTCTTGCCAGAGATGGATTTAGGAGATTCTGCAGGTGATATTACCAGCTGGAAGAAGGAACAGATATTCCTCCAAAGGACAGTTAGTTACAACTAGATGTATTACAAAGGGATTTAAACCTCCCTAGTGCTTGAGACTGGGGAAAGGGATAGTGAAGAAAGTATTTGAGCAAGAATACACAGAACAAAAAGCAGAGTTGAAATGTAGGAGCTGCTCTGTAGACTGGATGAAGAGCAGAGCAAAGACTTTTCCACCTATGGCCCCCCCAGTCTTAATAAAAAACAAAAAAAGTATCCAAGAGGACAGTGTATCTGATAGTAACCAAGAGGTACAACTGCTGAAAGGAATTACAGAGTAAAGCAGAATAAGGCTGTTAAGAATTTTAAAAGTGTTTGAGAGAATCAACTAATCTGACAAGTAAGGCATAGCTACAGTTACCATCAAAATCAACACAACTGCCCATTTTTCTTTACTCTTACTATTCACCATGAATCTTTACCTGTTCAGTTCACAGAAGTCAACTCGAACATTACCATTTCCCCAAAAATTATGATAGCCCCACATTTTCCAAACAAATTGGAATTTTTTCATTTTTATCTGGTTTTGGAGCCACAAAATTGAAATAATTTCATATAAAAATACCACCTTTCATATTTCCCCTATGGAAATGCTCAGCACTATTAAACATAAAACACAATATATTTTCTTTATGAAAAAGATGTCAAATTGGATAGCAGTAGTTACTATAATCTTAAAGGTCTTTGATGAGACTGTGTTTCTGCTACTTTTTGTGCTTACATGTCCTTGCCCCTCTAGATTTTGTTAATAACGTTCAGCCCAAACCTTAACTAACAATAGCCACTGAAGTTCAGCTTGCACAGATCTGAAATGTTTACCATACTAAAAGTTTAGCAACATATACCATGACTAAAATCTTGGCAGCTAGCAACACTAACCCTGAAGTCAGTGACAATGTTCCCTCCAACTCCAGACCAGGATGGCTCAGATTTTTTTCCCTTGTCTTCCTCCTAAAGCCAGGGCAAGAAAAAGTCACCCAGGAGGCAGCGGGGACATTACTCAGCACAAGTGGCACAGTCACCTTTAATATGGGGAAGCAGGGGGGGAAATTAATGCACTTGTTATGAACACAAACCTGATGAATAATTGTTATGCAGAGGTGATTCCCGGGTAGCCAACCTGCATCTGGCAGACACACAGCAAGGGGACAACATTGCACTTCTTGAGCATCCCCCATTTTGTACAGAGTGAGAAGGAAAAAGCAGCTGAATTTTCAAAAGCACTTGAGTGATATTACAAACTTGAGAGACTTCCACCTCTAGATGCACTCATCACTTTCGAAAACAGGATTTTTCCCATGTTAACAATTGTATTTCAGAGCTGTAGACACATTCCTCAGAGAGTAAGACCGTGGACTCAAAGCACAGATGACCACTCTCCAGCTATGTCCTTTACACACACTCTCTCTAGAAGGCCTCCAAGAACTCAATGCTGCCACAGAGTCTCAACCTGGCTGTCCCAGGACATAGCCTACTTTCGGCCTAAAAATTTTACCAGCTTTGTCCATCTGTGTCACTCTGGCCAGTTCTGCTGGTTATGGATATAGTTTTAAACAGTGCCCGAGGTATTCTGCATCTTGACTTCTAGCTGGTCTCTTTTGGATGTGGGATTTATGAATACTTATAAATATTTATTAATATTTTAATATTCACCCTGAAGGCTTATGGGAGCTAAGTTACACCAAACCCTAACTAAAATCTTTTCATAGATCTTCCAAAAGAAAACAGAACAGAAATCATATTCATGGCACAAACATAAGACCGCTGGATTCCTATCAACTCAGGTCCTTAAGTCCTCTTGAAACTCTGAGCAAACTGATTTCTACCTTTTATCATCACCATTGTAAGCATTTCCCTACAGGAGCTGGGGGGAGGTGTTCAAAAAGCTTACAGAGATAATCTTTACTTATGCTGTTATCATTAATTAGGCAACTTGGCCACGGCCAGTATTAAAACCGTCCCACACCGCCCTGAATTTCTGCAGCGCTGCTGTTTCATGGGAAGCAAGGAGCAAAGCTGAAGGAATAAAAGCCAAGGCAGTGACTTTTCTTATCTAATGATTTCTAGCACATCTTCTGGGAAAAATGCTTAACACAGACCTGGCTGATGTAGGTGGCCAGAGCCTCCCATGGAGAAGCTGGACAGGAACACCTGCACCTCCCATTTCAGCAGCCCATGCAGACAAGCTCCTGTTATCCTACATGATCCTCCAATTCCTAACACAGATTGGTAGAGAGGCTTCATTTAACTGGCACAGAGTCCAGCCCAAATCCCAACAAAATCAACACAAGTCCCCTGGTGCAACCTCTTAAGATGCCCAGAGGGTCCCAATCCTCAAGGCTTCAGATTTCACCCCACTCCAGACTTCCAGGCACACTAAGGTCTACTTGGGTGACATGATTGGCACTGCTGTGTCTTTTATACTTTTTTTTCCCCTCCTAAGTCCTTCATCAGGACTGTTAGCAAAATCCCTTGCTGTTATTGAGTCTGATCTAAGTAGTAAGGAAATTAAATTAATGTCATTTTCAGTAACATTTAGAAATTGCAAGCTAAGCAGATGCCACTTTTTCCTAGTAACTCAAAGTATATTATATTGAAAGAAGTCTTACAATAACATGCATTGATTTTGTCAAGTTTGGGCTTTGTTTTTCCCAAGCAACATATGTTGCATGTTCTATATTTGTGGGGCTACATCTATGCAGGTTTCATTGCAGTAGCTCTGCCTCTTGCCAAACAGATGTTGAGGGAAAGCAACTTAACACAACTTGGAATAAAAGCTGTCTCAGATCAAAACGTTGGGCTAAGGGAAGTCTTGTGGGTAATGCAGTATACTAAAAGCATTGATTATTTATTTATATACAGAATCGATAGGTAGCTGAATTAATGCTTGACTGTGTTTGTTGAAATCATGCTGCTACACTGAAAAAAATACCAAATCTAAGTATTGTGTTAACTAAAGGATAGCAAATATATGTTTATTTAAGTTCCCAATTATTCATATAATTCATTTTTCCTGAAGTCCAGATTCTCCCTAGTATCCTAATAGCTAGCTGAAATAGTTTGAAAAGTGATCAAGAGTTTGAAAAGGGATGATTTTAAACCACTCTTTGAAATAATACTACACACTCCCAGTGTGTGGGAATCATCTGCCATTTTATTATCTGGAGACTGACAGACTTCCCTGCAATTTGCTGTAATTTGGTACAACCCAATCCAGCAGGGCTTAGCTTATTCCAATACATTGCTCATGACTAAGCCTAATGCAGAATTCAGTTCAATTTACTCTGCAAGAAGACAAAGAGGTTAATTTTTACCATTCAGAAACAACGTTTTTCATCACCTATACCCTTTCCCATTATGAAAATTATTAGATTTGTATAAATAGAGTCAGTTCAGCACATGAAAACTGACATAAAATCCTTTATATCTATTTTTTCCCTTGAATTTAGTAACAGTGTTGGCTCAAAATATAGTACTAACCACTTCAGGATCAGTTTAGCAAATATAATAAAAGACAAATTATATTAGAAGACTTCTGTGATTACTTTCAACGTACCTCTGATCTACTCAAGAACAAGTCTGGATGTCCATGAAATAATCCTTTCTAACCTCAGATATGTAAGTCCTGCTGCTTCTGAACTGGTACGGATCAAAAAATCTACAATGTGTTTCCTTTAAAGGAACTTGCAGTTCCAGAAGCCAGAAATAAACTCATCTCCCCCCTCACATAGAAATAACTTTCAAAAGCTGGCAGGAAAACCTAGTTTCTTCCACATCGGCTGCTAAAGAAAAAGTGATTCTACTCTGATATGAACATGTTCTATCAACTTTCAAAGCAGTGAAAAGATTCCATGTGGGGGGAAAAAAAAACATTAAAATAAAATCCAGTCAGTAAATATTTTACAACTTTTATATTCAGAAAATAGGTACTAAAGACAAAAAAAACAAACACAAAACCAACACAGACTTCAGAGTTCAGAGGCCATTTTTTCCATCCTAAACCCACGCAGACTAAAAGTTTACTTCACCATATAGATTGAAAAACAAAAGCCAAGATTCACTTATTTGCCAGAGATTAGATGAGAGTTTCTTAAAACACCAAATATTACAAACCACCATCTAAGATCTTTGACAATGTCATTTGACAACTGCCTGGATCTAGGACAGCTGGTGTCTCTTCTATATCTCTATTCACTTTGAATTATCTATGTTTTTCAAATCATGTACGTTAAAAGTAGTATTAACATACTTAGCAAAAGAGCATTATTAAAGCAAAAACTATAATGACTAACACAAATCCACATTGTTAAAAATTACTCTAGTTTCACATATGTTTATGAAAGCTTCCCAAACATCATCTAGTTAAAGATGTCACTGCTCAGTGCACAAGGGGTGGACCAAGTGACCTCGAAAGGTCCCTTCCAACCCAAAACATTCTATGATCACGAGGAAACTGGCCATGAAGATAAAGTCAAGGTTTGTAAATAAGATTCCACATAAAACAAATCACAAAGAGTATTAACATTGGCACCTGATTGCATTTAGACAAAAACACCTCAAGGTACATACCTGTAAATCTGTTGAATATTTTCAGCTTTGATTTCCTTGAGAATGTCATGATAGATATGAGGATTGTTTGGTTCTTGAGATGCTGGGGGAGAAGGGCATTTCTTGCGTGCATAATATCCTATCACAATTCCAAAAATAAATAAAATCAAAGCAGTGCAAAATACTTTCAGTATCTGAAAAAAACTGCAGCGGTTGCTCTTTGGTGCCTGTCTCGTATAGTGCGAGACGTATTCGGGGTCCTCCTGAAGCCGCTGGAATCTTCCTTTTGGAGAAGATGAAGGCTGGATGGGCTCAAGATCAAGGTCAGGGCTCTGTGAGTTTCCCAGGTGATGTGGGACTGCACCATCCAGTCGGAAATGGTCAAAGCCAGGCTCCTCCAGCTCTTTTTCCATGTCCCATTCCAGTTCCAGTGCTGTGGCTTGGAGCTCATCGTTGTCAAGGTAGGGAGAGTGGCCCTGTGCTCTCTGGTCTGCATTCACTTTGTGATAGGCCATCTTTTTATCTATTAAAACAAAATTTATTTTAAAAACCCTAAATGTTTGTTTCCTTATATATACACAAATAATTTATCTATTCTTTGCAAACCTGGGAGAACTAAACACATACAGTAAAAAACAAAAACTGAGTTCTCAGTATTTCACTCTCCCTGTTTCCATCGTCCTGTCTTCTTTTGTAGGATCAGCAGTCCCATGAACATTCTCAGAAAAAAAAAGATATTTAAGAAAATATAATGTATTGTACGAATAAAGGGAACTTACAAGTGCCACTGGCAAAACACAAAAACATTATCCTATTATTTTGTCAGTCCCCAAGATAATACTAAAATATTGAGTGAAGGTACAGAGTTTCCAAAATAATTATTTATTACCTCAAAGTAATTTTAAAGCTTAACAATCGTGTGTATCTGTTTCACTTCCACACACTATACAAAATAATGCTATTAAAATAATGCTATTAAAATAAAGCTGAAAAAGTCAAAATAATATAACTTGCCTGATGTGATTCTAAACACAGGGCAATAATAAGTTAAAAAAGAAATTTCAGGGTGACACTGTACTTACACATCAATAAAAGGCTTCCATTTAGATGGAGCATTCTATTATTTATAGGTATTTTAAATGCATAGTTCCTGAATGACTGATGAATTTACTTAGAAATTGTCCCAGCTGTTTTGCTCCACTTATTTTTCCCATTTTAATGAATCAAAAGCACTGCCAGGAAAGTATTTATATCAAAATCATTCCTTTAATAGCAAGGCATAACTGTGGCACTTCTAGATATTTCTATGGAAGCACAAACCCCCTAAAGGGAACTCTGACCTCCAGTACAAACATTCAAAGTCAATTTTCAACAAATCATTTTTAACAGACTGCAACAACAGGGTGCCATTTTCCTCCACACTTTGACAATAGCTGTTCCATCCCATAAGCATCTGCAATTTAGTGTTTTTCAAACATCAGACTCACTTATCAACTAGAATAAAATGAAGATAAAGATATTAAACCTCTCACAGCGATGGATATTGGACTGACACCTACAACACCTCATCTTCCCTCCATTTTTACATTTTAAGGCATTCTCTTTCTCTAAGACTTACTTATTGAGGCCACATAATAGATGGATCTACTCTAATGGCAAAGTAAAATTTAGCTTTTTGAAGCTCTCTAAAGAGAGCAAAACATTAGAAAGCACTGAGATAATGAAACAGCCTATTGTCCACTGACAGACTGTCCTGCTCTATACAATAGCAATTTACAGCTCCTATTTCCTTGTCCAGCCACATAAATATCTCTCACCTATAACTGCCAGGCAGTCTATGAACAGTCAAGAGAGCCCATACTTGAGCTATATGTTCCAGGTGTAGCTATTGGATACACTTTGCAAATCCATTCTCCACCTGCAGTCCAAATTCTTCTGTATGTGGTGGAAGCAATAGGGTTTGGAGTGAGCTGAACTAAAGTATCTTCAATTAGAGTGAAAATCTGCATTATTTATTTAAATAACGATAACAAATGTTAGTCTCTAAATTCCAGTTGAGTCAACGAATGGCTTACACCTGCAAAAACCATTCTGTCTGAACTTTACAGACTTTCTGTATGAAGGTCCCTCTGAACACTGGTGCTACAACCCAGCAGGTCAACCTCTTTCCCCACAGTTGTGGATCACCTCAAGATTTCTCAAGGGAACACACTGTCTTCTCATCAAGCTTGTTAAGGAAGATATTTAATAATGTCAGCCCCAGAATTGATCCCTGGTGTGCTGAGCTTCTTACCAAGCACCAACTGGACACGCAGTGATTTATTAATATTCTCTGGAAAATTGAGCTAACCAATTTCCAAACTATTTGTCTGCCCTTTCACTCCATCTGTCTTGTTGGAGGAGAGATTAATTTGCAAACCATCGATGACAGAGGTCACTACTAGATAACAACAACTGCCCAACAACCTCATCTTTCCAATTCCATTTCATACTTGTTTTTATTAGAAATTAAAGGCAAGTATTTTGTCCTTTAAAAGCAAACCAAATCATTACAGTATTCCATAAATAAATAATTTTTACTCTAGAATTACTACAGTCATTTAACAATCTGCTTTAGCCAAATAAATAAACAAACCCTTAACAGATTACTACAGGAATTAAGGCAGTATTTCAGATGCACTTGTACAGTAAATATTAATCTTGCTGAGCTTATAAATGTTGACCATTGCATATCCATGGTAAAGTTTTCTCCGTATTTATGACATTTTTTAAATGTATGTTACTGTTCAATGGAGTGTATTAATAAAGGTTATTTAAATTACTCATAAGTGCACAATAAAATTTCCTACAAAATTTCTTTAAATGGTTGTTAATGCAGACAAGTAGTAGCCACATTCCACAGCTTAGTATCTCAGCAATTCAATTTTCATACAAAGCATCAGAATCAGTTACCTCACTCCAGAAAACAACTAAAAGAACTAAAATAAAAATAAATATTTAGTTCAGTTTTATATTTCAGGCCAGTCTTTGGAGTATGAGATCTTTTTAGCAACATACATTCTTAGAGAACAAAAGAATAAAAGAGAATCCTCAGTTAAAATCTTCACTTTTTCTACTAATATTTTCTAAGTTTTTTATTTGAGTATAAAGACACAGCACAAACTACCACAAAGTACCTGAAATTAGGGCCTGCAGTATATTTAACCACAGAATTATAGAATGGTTTGGGTTGGAAAGGACCTTAGAGATCATCTAGTTCCAACGCTCCTGCCACGTGCAGAGACACCTCCCACTAGAGCAGATTGCTCAAGGCTCCATCCACTGTGGACTGAACACATCCAGTGTTGGGGCATCTACAACCTTCCTGGACAACCTGTTCCAGTGATTCACCACCCTCTAAGTGAAGAACATCTTCCTTACATCTAACCTAAATCTCCCCTCTTCCAGTTTAAAGCCATGAAAACATGCCACAGCGTTTTCAAAAAGGGATCTCCTGGTCTTTAAGGCACAAGTTGTTTCTGCTGTGTAATCTCTATTACCAGTTCTATTTAGTATTTGGCTGGTTAAGAAAGTAAGCATGACTTAAAATGTTTGAAATGTAATTTTTGGTAGGAATTGGAAGGATGAAGAAAACACTGCATAAAGGATAACAAAAAATAGACAAGAGAAATATGGATAAACTATGAAGTCGAGAAAGAAAAGCCACTATGATACTCCAGATCAGTCTTCTCTATAACACAGACCATAAAATGAGCATATTTTGGAAAGACACTTTTGAAAACTTCATGAGATAGAAAATCCACTCCATCTGCCAGCAAGCTGTTTCAGCGTTTAATTGTTGTTAAATACATGTTTTATTATAAAGATAAAAGAGCAACTGCAAAACGCCAGAAGTCTGAATGTGCACCAAGTGAGCTTTAAAGTCATTCCACAGGGACAGCAAAGGGGATCATAAACTCTGGAATACCGGACAGAGCCAAGCTGATGACCAATAAAGTTGATGTACATTTCTGTATTTCCACTTATTTGTGGAGAGAATGTTTATAGAGAGCTACCAAATCAATGCCAAGTATCCTTTCAATTAACTGTACACAAGAAATCAGGAGAGTCAGCTTTATCAGATCGTTCTTGCCTTAACAAACCCATTTCAAAGCTACCTACCTGTTCTTTGATCTTAAAAATAGTGTATTTACATCCCATCTGACAGGTCCATCTTGTCATGAGACAAGCAAAAACTTTTTTGGTGATAGCTTTCCTGCTTGAATCTCTTATCAATGAAGCCTTTGAAAACTATGTAACAAGGACTACACAAAAGATGCTGCATCTGTGTCACAGCCCCTCTCCAATACCTCCACGATAGAAAGGTCAGCTTGTATGAACATCTATGAAACTAACAAGGAAAGACCAATATTACAGTAATTTTTTTGTGACTGGTGCTTTAGTTGTTAAATCCAGTTCCTGAAGAGCTGAGACCATTAGCAGGCTCATGCATAGCAGCAAGAGTAGCAAGTGTTAATGTGCTGCCCATAGCAAATATCTTCTTGGGTCATTTAGTGTTCATCACCGAAAAGGCAACTTTTTACCCAGGAATTGTACTAAAGGCATTGCAGCCTCTTCGTATAGTCATAAAACCACAAGTCCAGGGTTGTTGGCTAATCTCATTTTTATTTTCTCCTCCATCTCTTCTACACAGGATGCTTCTGCTTTAAGTCTTTGTAATCGTTTTGTGCCCAGGCAAACCCCCAAAGCAGATAATGTCACCTGCTCGAAGGGCAAATAGCTGTACTTATCACAGACACCCACACCCACCACACATACAAGTCTTTAAATTCTGTATGACAGAATCTAGTACTTGGGTACATGAGATGGTGCCAAGTTTCAGGCCTAGACAAATACCTTCAGAGTTACAAATCCCTGACAAAAGTTGCTTGCAGAAGAGATTACGATGCCCTTGTCAACAGCAACATTACACTACCCTGTAATTAAAACAATAATGTGGTATTTCCATCATCGCTTCCTTAATTTTCTGCAGTAATGATTTCTCCCTTCCCTCACGTTTGGGATATGGGCTTAACAACCAGTTCAGTTCCAGTGGGACAATTCAGTTCCTTGTCACTCTGCACAACCCCCGTATAAAACCAAATGACAAAACTTACCGGTTGTTCACACTTCACCAGCTGACTCGGGACAAACACGATCTGACAGATCATGCAGTGTTGTAGCAGAAGATGGAACAGAGAGATTAGACTTGAGAAAGAAGGTGTGTAGAACACAGCTAAGTTGAGCCCAAGTTGTCTCTTTATAGAATCTTTTAGGTTGGAAAAGACCCCTAGGATCAAGAAGTCTAACCTTCATCCCAGCATCTCCCTGATCCCTAGACCATGTCTCAAAGTGCAACATCCACTTGTTTTTTGACCACCTCCAGGGATGGAGACTCCACCAGCTCCCTGGGCAGCCTGTTCCAATACCTGACCACTCTTTTTGCAAAGAATTTCTTTCTAATATCCAATCTAAACCATCCCTGGCACAACTTGGCATAGGTGAATGATGTAGAATATTTAACTTCTTCAAAATCTCTCACCAATATTATTACATTATGAACAGCCATGTGAAGGAGGATACGACTCATAGTATTAATGAAAAGGAGTACTACGTGACAAGAACAAGGTCTACAATGCAGCTTGATGGATAAGACTTGTGCACAATGATGTCCTGTTGGAAGAAGGAATCAACTTGCCTGTCAAAGCAGCGATCAAATGCATCAGCTGCTTGAGCTGTAATATCCTGGGTCATCCAGGTGTGCATAGGTACATGTATATGTACTTGCCTGCTGACTTCACAGAACCTTTGAAGTTCTGGGGCTTGGAGAAAGAATTGCCAGGAAGCTGCTTCTCACCCAGCAGACAACATTCACACAAAGATGAGGCAGACTCAGCTGGTCTCTAACATGCTGGGCATGTATCACTAACGTAGATCTTTTCCATCCTCAGACATAATTTGTTTGCAAATACCTATCTGTCTGAAACAAAACGCAGAAACATGCTCCATCCCTGGAGGTGTCCAAGGCTAGGTTGGATGGGGCCTTGAGCAACCTGGTCTAGTGGGAATTGTCCCTGCCCATGGCAGGAGGGTTGGAACTAGATGATCTTTGAGGTCCCTTCCAACCCAACCCATTCTATAATTCTGTGATTTACTGAACTTACAGAAGCTAACAGCATCTGTGATGTATGCATGGCCTACCTAGGAGGCTTATTAAAACAGCAGCTTAATGAGATCAGTTTAAATGGCTCTGTTATGGAGTCTGTGCATTTCTTTTGGGACATGCTGTGCTGCTGCTGCTGCTTCGTTTTCATTTTCAGAACAGCTTTTCCCTCCAGTTCAGGTGGGGAACAGCTCAGTTTTCTAGCTGCCCACTCTCTACCACACTCATTTGACAATATCAGTTGTTAAGTCTTTCCAGACACAACTTGAGGACATTTCATCATCATATCACTTGCTCCTTGGGAGAAAAGATCCACCCCCACCTCTCTTCAACCTCTTTAAACAGACTTGTAGAGAGCAAGAAGGTCACCTTTGAGCCTCATTTTCTCCAGTCTAAACAACCCCAGTTCCCTCAGCTGCTCCTCACAAGACTGGTGCTCTAGACCCTTCACCAGCTTCATTGCCCTTCTTTGGACACACTCCAGCACCTCAATGTCCTTCTTGTAGTGATGGGCCCAAAACTGAACTCAGGATTCAAGGTGCAGCCTCACCAGGGCCAAGTACAGGGGGACAATCACCCCCCTAGTCCTGCTGGCCACACTAGTCCCGATACAGGCCAGGATGCTGGTGACCTTCTTGGCCACCTGGGCACACAATGGCTCATATTCAGCCGGCTGTCCACCAACACCCCCAGGTCCTTTTCCTCTGGGCTGCTTTCCAGTCACTCTTCCCCAAGCCTGCAGTGCCGCAGGGGGTTGTTGTGACCCAAGTGCAGAAGCCAGCACTTGGCTGTGTTGAACCTCATACCATTGGCCTTGGCCCATTGAAGTCCTCTGCCACCTCATGCCCGGTGGGATCTGGGATGGTTAGCAGCAATCACCTCCTCTTGCAGAGCAATCAACCCACTCAAAACCATTCTCCCAACACCTTAATCTTTCCCTTTGCCCCTTTCCCCTCATACCAACTGCCTGTATGCTAACCTTATATTCAGTTTGCCAGCATATATAGTTTTTCCAAATTCAAGGTTTCATCAGTAATATATTCTGCATTGCATTTCTCCAGACATGATAATTGCCTCTGAAAGAAATAAAGCACAAAGCTTCCCCAAGACAAAATCTATTATTGGGGCATTTGCGTTTAAGCTTATAGTTGAATTTGATGTGATATAAAATTATTGCAAATGGTGTTTAACTTGAAAACGCTGACAGCGATAGCTGCAATAACAGGCCCCAGCAATTCTTAAGAAAGTTAATTTTATGTGACTCATCTCTGCTTTGGCAATTTTCACATGTGCCCAAACTGAAGACTGGCAATTTCACTTTGATATTTCTTTTTCCCCAGTCTCTTTTTTCCAATCAATTAGAGTCAATCACATTTAAATTATCGTAAAAAAAAAAATAAGTAATTTTAACTTTAAAAATTTGGAAACTGTACACTTGCAAGCTACTACTGGTAATGGGAGTCTACAATACTTCAAAAGGTACAAACCAACATTACAAAATACTATTTGATTTCGACTCATGCCTAAAAAAAAAAAGAATAAACCCAAAGAAAAACCACAAAACAAAATGTCACTTTTGTGGATGAGCTACAAAAAGGAATCTGGCCTCCTCATGAACACACACTCTATGTTCCTGATCATTGCCAAAACCTAGCAATGAAAATATTAACACATTCTGCTGGGGGCGAGAGGGGGAACACAGAAAATGGTCACTGAACTGATAACTCTGGAGCAGTTGAGATAGGAGATTATCTTGCCCTAGTCTAGTCTGAAGATAGGAGATGGACAGGAGTCAGCTCGGTCTATCCCCTGATAAAAGAACACAGCTTTTGTGACAGACCTGCAAGTATGAGACATGCTCAGGATCTCAGACCAAGTTAATATGCAGATTGCAGACAGTAAGTTGCACTCAACATCTCTCCTAAAAGGAAGCCACCTCCTGATTTAGACACTTTAGAACATGTCACCTCCAAGCAGAATGATTTCAGATATATAAATGATTACATATGAGATAAGGCAACTTAAAAAAAGGACAATATTTCAAATCTGTTTTTAAAAAGAATAAATCTACCCAGACTTCCCCTATAAAACCCGCAGGTGTGACTGACCTGTGCACAATTTCTTTTCCCACAGAAGAGCTAGGGCTCCAGTTGGAGTACTCTCAAAACCCTCTTTCTATGGTTTCTGTTGAAGAGACCAGAACTGACAGTGGCATGGAGCAGAATGGACTTCAGCTGCAAACTCCCTGCTAGTGCTGGTGATCTGCAAGATCAGAGGATCTCAGATGGTCTTCAGAGTTTCGGGTGAATTTCACACATTTATCTGGTTACAGAAGACCAATCTTCCTACTATTGAGGTTTCCCATGGAAATCATAGATACACATGACATATGAAGCCCTAATGCCTTGTATCAAGATGAATTTAATACAAACAAAGCAGATTTTAAAGGTTATATTTAAAATACTGATACACATAAATAAAATGCTTCTGTTGTCACTATCCAGTGGTGTTCGAACTTGCTGTAGAAAAATAGGTCAGCACTTATAAAAAAAAAAATAAATAATCATTATTTCAGAGTGTATTTTACAAAAACTTTTCATTTCTTGCTCAGTGGGGTTTTATTGAGTATTATCAATCTCAACAATGACATGGAGCCTTTGAAAATAATACATTATGGAGCTGAAGAGGGCAACATTTACAATTTAGCCTTATCGGAATTCTACCGTATTTTGGAAGCTGACAGCTTTAATGAGTCTGGGCATGGTTTAGAGCAGAAAACAGAGTAAGGCAGTCACCCAATTCTCTGCTTTTTTTCAATGATCTGTATCCAAAGAATTCAGAAAACAGGCAAGTTTACTTCATAATCACGCCAAATTTATTTTCTGGGTGAACTCTCGAATGTTAAAGCTCAAGTACACAGAGCGACGTTGCCATGGCAACCGCAGCTGCAACTCAAGATGGGAACGTGTTTATGAGAGCACATTTCTATCCCCGTACACACACGCCGAGGCACAGCGACGCTCCACACCCCTGTCAGAAGGCAATCGAGCTATTCACACGTTATCGGCCCTGATTCTGCTCCCGGCAAGGCGAGGGGACGTTCGCTGAAGCCATTAAGCTGCAGCAACCCCGTATATGAGATACACAATGCAAGGTTGTTTCCACATATTGTGGTCGTGAAGCCTTCGAGCCATCACTCCTGTTTCTAAACGAGGAAACCTTCATTTGCCATAAGATGTAATATTAGAAGATTTAGTGTTTCTATAGCTACAGGCAAAGAGTGGAGTAGTAATATATTTGGTGTCCTTTGACCTTTTTTTCTAAATCTCCACTGGAATAAGCTGTCAAGTTTGAGAAATGTCAGCGTTTGGTCATTTGAGTCTGCCCGGAGGTGTAATTTTGCATGGTGTACAATTCCTGTTAATTTATCACAACATGTTATTTCACACATAGTCAACATGGTGTGACATTCAGCACCCTGAATTTGCCAATGTCTACATGCTGAAATGAATTTACAATTTTTCTTTAAAAGGAAATTCAAGGTGCTTTAGTTCAGGTCAACGGAGGAATCCTCAGTGGATTTCTAGGGATAAAAATCAAAAGAAGCTTCCCTTCTTTCTGCTGCTTTGTCTGCGTACCTATCGCAGTTCTGCCACTCCTGACACAGCCCTTCCACACCAGCCACCACTGAGTTCAGTGTGGGAGCATCTAATTGGTTCCTTTAGTTGGTATCACTGACTGCAAACACATTTAAGATCTGTGATGAAGTAGACCATAGAATCATTAAGGTTGGAAAAGACTGCTAAGGTCATCAAGTTCAACCGTCAACCCAACACTGCCATATCACTAAACCATGTCCTGAAGTGCCACGTCTACGTGTTTTTTGAACGCCTCCAGACACGGTGACTCCACCGCTTTCCTCGGCAGCCTGTTCCAGGGCTTGACCACTCTTTCAGTAAAGAAATTTTTCCTAATACCCAATTTAATCCTAGTGGAACTTGAGGCCATTTCCTCTCATCCTATCTCTAGTTACCTGGGAGAAGAGACCAACACCCACCTCTCTACAACCTCCTTTTAGGTAGTTCTAGAGAGTAAATAAGCCTCCCCTATCTATATGTAAAGCTCTCTATATACCAGTAATATATCTGGTTTCAGTAGCTTTCCAGAAGAATTTTACACTTTGATGTCAGAGCTTCCAGAATTAAGTCACAAAAAGCAGTGAGATCTGATGCTGTTTTCAGCCAAGTTCTACCCAACTGTGACCACAGCCATGGAAGAAGAGGTGCACCTCCTTCACCTATGGTTTTATCTTCAGCCTCTCTTTGATGGACTCCCAGTCATCACTTACGGAAATTTCTCAGCCCTGCTGGGATGTATGCAATAGACTACAGAAGCCCATCATTCTCAATTCTCAGCTGTCCACCTCAATGCGTTATAGTCACTTTTGACACCTACAAGTTGACAGTTAAACTTTTACATAAGCAAAATTTGTCATAAACTGCTATTAGTCTGAACTCTGAGTCATTATTATTAGTCCATACTAATGAAACTACACAATAATTTCCTAAGAAGTAAGCACAGTATTTCTTGACCATGAACAGAGCAGCATGATACATACTTCACCACCTAAAACAAACAGGTCAGCTGATTTAAAGGAAATACTTCTACTAAACCTTGTTCTTCCAGACTAGGCCAGGCTTTGCACATAGCTATCAGAGCTTAAATTGTTTATGCTGCAGTACTTTTTGCTTTAGAGACATTAGCGATTGAACATAAGCAAAGTGTGCAGTACAACAAGAACAAAGAGGACGTACTCAAGAAACATATAGCTCAGTATACTGAGTTAAAGTAGGCTATAAACCATTCAAGTGATGCTTAGAGGTATTTCAGCAATTCCCATCTAAAGCAGGAATTGTGCATGAACAGAAGGACTGATGGGTTGTGCTAATCCAGCTTTATACCATTAGCTAAATATGTGCCGATGAGCTTGTGAGATGCTGGATACCCATGTTCAGGTACACATTCTTGTACGAGACAGCTGGTGATGTTTGGGAACTTTTCAACAAAGTAATATTAATCAGAAAACATTCATCTGCTGATGCCAAACCCCCTAAATGGCAAATGCCACAGGACAGCAGCTGTGCATGACCAGTCACTGAGCACACTTTGCATATGGGCTAGTATATACTATTAATTCCTCTCTCCACTATCCTTTATAAAAGTATCATTAATCAAAAAATACTCCAAGCTACAGCTTTGAGAGAAGACTAAGCCCTCCCTTCCCTGCTTTCAGCTACAAAACAGAACAGTATTCAAGTCACGGTAGAAGAAGTTACATCTTCTGAAGAAGATGGGATGATACATCAATTACAATAATTCTTTCCATTCTGGAAAGTTACACTGAAAAGTTGACAGTTCACAGAATCACCAAAATGTTGGCTGGTAGGGACCTCAAGGGGTCAACTGCTCCAACTTCCCACTCAAAGTGGGACTGCTGCCAGGAGTGGATCAAGTCACCTCATCCCCAAATTGAACTCATCAAGCATTCAATCAGAGCTAAAGGGTTCAATATGAACACAAATGCGTGCCATTTCTCTCCTGTTTTTTTGTTTCCCTGCTGCTGACACCTATTTCTTGGTAAAAATAACATCAATATGCAAAAATAAAAGACCTCAAACCTGTAATATCATCAGTTGTTAAAATTCATAGACTTTTCTGCTTAAAAAATATATATATATTTACAGAGAAAAAGACAGAAATGGAAAAAGAAATGTCTTAATGCACAGACAGAGCAGCCATGGCATGAAAAATTCATTTCCATTAATGAGACATGGTAGTCCCCAGGCCAGCGCCCTTTGTATATGAACCATGTTAATCAGATTGTATGAGCAGTTGCCGAAAACTCCTGGGAGAACAAGCAACTATAACTATATAGCAAGCATAGCAGATTAGCAGCTTGCTAAAAACTGCTTCACATGTAACCCTTGAAGCACAAGAATGACGCAGATTACCAGAATCACTGACAAATGAAGTGTTTCATTTACACACCTCGTATTTGTTGCAGCCTTTGAGGCAATTTGTACATGTCCAAAATGTGTAAGAAATATCCTCCTCAGTGGCATCTTCACATAAGGAAGTACAGAATAAGCAAACAAACCCGGGCTGGGGCAATTCAAACTTGGTTACAAGCATTTTTTTGTATAATGCCTCACTGTTGCCATCCTGCATCTCCAAAAAACCCTTCAGCCGAGTTGGAGCAAGATGAAAACACAAGTGTTCCTGCCAGGACGCGCTGCAGGAGCTCTGCACCTTTGGATATGGAGAACATGCTGATTTCTTGAAAGACCTAACAAGAGAGCACAATCTAAACTTGACCAAGCAAACATTTCCTTTCTGAGAAGTCTATTCCGTGAACCCTTCAGCCTGGAAGAGGAAAACAATCAGGATTTAAACTTCCCTTCCTTCATCTGGCAGTGATACATTTAATTGCTTCCTAACTTGGGTTTTATCTGCTGCATTTTCCCAGTGACAGAAACAGATGGGAACTCTTGCTACTCAAGACAACTTCAGTTTAGAAACACTTGAGAGCTTTGTGGAAATTTCGAAGCTGTCGGATCTGTAAAGCTTTTTATTGACTTTATACCCAACCTAATTCTAATCTCAGTCACCAGTTCTCACTGTTTGTACAGAGCTAGGAACCATTAAGAAACCAAAGTTCTCAAAAAGTAACCCACAAAATGAAGAGAATAAGCTCATTTCCAAAGAACAGAATTTCACAACATTCATGAAAATATCATCCATGACTCTGAAAGGGACTCCAAGAATCACGCTATTAGTGACTGAATAATATGATCAACTATTAAATTCTGCAAATTCCTATGTGAGTATTTTCAACATTGTATGAATATTTTTGATCCAAATATGAATTATAGTCCAATTGCCTGCCTTCTTTTCCACCATAATACTTTGGTACCTCCTTGAAGGAAGAAAAAAAGACCTCATAAAATAAATGTACAACCAATCTTCATTTACATGCTGCTTCTGTCTCCCTGCAGGCCTCTGGGAAATTGTGTAGATGGCTACAGTGACTATCAGTACAGCCCTGGTTTCTCCTGCCTTTCTTTCCCTTTTGAAATATCAAACAAAAAGTAGAGAAATAGGGATACAGATCCCCAACTCTATGCATACTTTCTTCAACTTCAAATAAGGAAAACTAAGTTTTTACAGTTTCCCCAGAAACATCATTCAAAACTGAACATCCTCTGCTTTATTTTACATGTTAATTATTCCTCTTAGAAATAAACATTTCCTCACTAAAAATGTGCATTTTGATTAAATTTCAGTTTTTAGTGGGAATATTTCCCTCACAAAACAACTTAATCAGCTTTATTTATACATGACCTAATTTCAAGCTCAGAAAGAAAAAACCGATACCCACAGGAAGAGGATCAGGCCATGAAATTTAAAAAGGCAGAAGTGCTTTCTCCATCTCTACTGGTTTTTACAGGGAAATGTCCTCTACTGAGCTTCATAGTGCAAAGTTTTGCATGATTTACAGCAAGAAAAGAGAGGCAAATCAGTCTCTAGTGAAAAGTCACCCAAGCTCATGAAAAATTTAGAGTGACTAAATTTATAATTAAGATGAATCAAGAAACGACATTAGAAAACTGTTTGTACGTTAACAGAAATTCAACAGTGAAAATTTGAATGCTCTTTTTTCTCCAACAGCAAACCCACAGAATTCCCTGTATTTTAGATACACATGCATACCTATAATTCCTGTATGTATTAAAGGTATTTAGAAACACAGTGAACTATTGTAAGTATGTCTCATAGCTTTAATAATTTATTTATGAACAAGGGCATTATTAAAAATAAATGATCTTCAATGGCACTTAAAAGTAATGCTGTTTTGAGACCAAACGTCAGGCAAATGGCATGAAAATGTAAAACTCAGTAAGTCGTAAAACACTCCTTTATCACAGAATATTTATAATATCAAAATACAGCCTGAAACAACTAGGTCTATTATAATAACACAAACAAAATCATTACAAGTGCATTACATTTCTTGTGTAGTCATTACACTTCTTAAATACTCAATTTTTCATTCTCTTTTAAAAAGTACCAAGCTATGACCCTGCTTCACACAAAGGCTTTAGCTGCACCGCTCTGTATTACAGAGGCTGTGGGCTTAATATGTGGGATCAAAAGAAACCAGCTCCAATATCCATTTTCATAACTTTGCCCAAAAATTCCCAAGTATAACCAAAGTCATGCCCAAAGTCTGCCACGTTGAATGCAAAGACAATACCCCCAAAGTAAGCGTTATACCACATCTCTATGCAAGTAACATGTAAATCCTTCATAAATCTGTTCAGATCTGCCATCCAACTCCATTTTTCCTTTACTTTTACATCCTGGAAATAATTAAGCCTACAGTTAAACCAATTAAATATTGTGTGCTGTTACAAAACCATACTGGATTTTTATCTTTCACTGCTAAACTTAGTCCAAGATAATTGCAGTGAATACAATTATCTACCACAGTTACCATCTGGGACATGAAAGTAAACATTTTAATTATTGCCATTGTAATTTGAGACCCACAAAGACCAGTATTTGGGCTACATATGGAATTTATTTTTATGGATTAATGTCAAAACAGGTGGATGCAACACTTCAAAAGACAGTTGGCTAAATGCCCATAAAGTTTGCTACCTAATGTAGACTACTACAAAGAGCTGGAGAACTGAATTTTATATCCCGGCTGGTTGTTAAGCTGCTGGTGATCGCAAAAACAAAATTGGGATAAAAGACATTGACCTCTGTTCTAAAGCACTTTTATGTATCATTGAAGTAGTTACCATTGAAGTAAAGAGATGACATTCTCATTAGAGGTGTAGATTATCAAAAACTCGTAGCAATTTTACTGACTGCATTGGGAACTTGGTATGCAGGGAAAGGAGAAGACTTTACTTGGGGCACTTTTATTTGAGTAGATACCTGTGAGCATGCTCATCTAGCATTAGGCAAAGTTAAAACGTATTTGTCCTGCAGAGCAATCTCTCACTAAAGAGCAAAGGAGGACTGCAATCTAATTAAATTAATGAGAATCAGAAAAATAAATATATAGACTCTGAAATATAGAGAGGGTATTAACTTCAGAGTTTTTGAATATATCACTGAAAAAAAGGTACTTAAATGCCTTTGAAGATAGTTTGAATCTGTTTTACCAAGGTCAAAATGACTGCAAAATGAGTAAGGATGGAAAAGTTACATAACGTTGGTAGCAAGCAAAAACTTCTTACAGCCCCATCACAACTTAAAACTTCATATGGCTGAATAAAACCAGAATAAACTCTCATTTAATAAGCCCATCAAGATTTCTAGTTTGTGTCTAAGGTTTTTATTAATATTTGCACAAGTCTATGAAATTTGCAGCCTACACGCATTTGAGAGGACCACTTCTTTTCTGTGGACTGCCAAGGCTCAACTCCTACCTGTATTAAAGGAAATTTGTTTGCTCAGTTTCTCCAAGCTATACACTAAATCCAGCAGAATTGAGCCAGCAATAGTTTTCCATTGCACATCACAACTGGCATTACTATCTAATAATTATGGTTGTTTTCTGGTTTGTTTGTTTAAACTAATAAGATAATGACCACCAAAACTTCAAACTCAAATAACCCGTCCTAACTGAGGCTGGGGAGAATACTCTTCTATTATTTTATTGTCCCTCTTCCATGCAGATTTCATACCTACAGTTTCATCTCTATACTGAAATTACACACTGCTTTTTGTTGGACAAAATTCCTAAACTTTAAGCTTCTGGATATTGTACTTGTTTTGAATAAGATACTGTAATATTTGAAATTAAACACATACCTGAAGCTTTAAGCCTTTAAATCTAAATTCTATTTTTTCACAGACCTACTGTGAGCAACCAGATCTGTTTCTTTGTTTTAAAGATCTACCTGCAGCATACTGTAGTGCTGAAATACTTTTTACTTGAAAGATAATTATACAACTATCTAGATAAAAAAAAAAAAAAGTGTATGATGTTACTAAGAAAATACATAATGTTTATCTACAGACATGATGCGGAGTAGGTCTTCCATCTCAGAAGGAATATTTTACTATTACAACCATAAACATCTCCCCACCATATCTTGAAACTAAATAATTAGATTTAGGGAAAATATGCTTAATTACACCCAGAACAATCAAGACTGACTGCTTGGAGGGTGTGAGCTGCTCGGTCCATCTGCTGAGTACGTTGACGGCTTTTCTGGCACTTCTTTGAAGTCATGAAGAGTACACACACAGAGAGGTTACAAATGTTTCAAAACCATGTAAGCAGATGGTGATACAGCAGGTAATAATTTAATTACATAATTCCTAGAACAAGTTTCCCCCCTCCAAAAAAGAATAGGGAGGGAATAAACCATGGCCAGTCTGATCTTTTAATTGCAGTGCAATAGCTTTTGTTGAATTGGCCATGATTTTCCAGCCTTCTATTCTACAGTGGGAAACAATAATAACCAAGAAGTCCTGTACAATGTTTTAAGCCTAATGCAACATTTAAGATACCAAAACAAGAAATAAGCAACATAAACTACAAGTTGCCTAAGACAAGAAAATAACTATAATCACTTAACACCGAACAAGAAAAGTCATCATTAGTTTTACAGGTATGAAGAGGTCAGAAAGATATACAGACATCTGCCCTTGGATCAGCACTCAATACTGATACTGCTGAAGTAAGCAATGAGGAAATGTCAGTCTTATTAATTCTATGCAGAATTTAATTCTATTATTTTTATTAATTTTATGCAGAAGCACAGAATCACATGAAGTGGAGAAGCACAATACAGACGTGATACCAGAGGTAAACCAGAAACAGAGATTTTAATGAAAATGAGGGAATAAAGAAAAGAATGTGTTGGTCTACTGAACATACCACATATGCCAATGAAGTCTGAAGGAGGGAAGATCTCCCCTGAATGCTATTACAGCAACTTCATTGTTTTAGAGGAGGAACTGCTACCTCCAAAGAAGTTGAAGCTGCTGAGATAAATATTAAGCACATAAGGTTCATCTTGCAGTTTGCTAGGCCAGTGGGAGTCATCTTAAGCGAAGGAATTTGGAATTACATGAGAGATGTATCACCCTTTGCATTATGTGCAGAAATCAACGCATAAACGTACAAGGCAGTAAATGCAAATGAATTGGAATAACCAGGAAACTGACTGTGAGCCCCGGCCAGGACGTTCCACTCACTGCTGGCTTTATGGTGTGTCTGCCAGAGAGATGTCCAGATACAGGCAAAAATGCGGGGGGTGGCTTAGGGGAGAATTAATGGGTGTGAAATGTTTATCCCACAATAATACAAGTGTACACATAATATTTCAGTGTTACCACAGAACAATATATTTTGCCTTTATGTAAAGGTCAAAGAGCTTGACAGGTCACTATATCAGAGACACAACGTAGAAGTAGTAATTTTTATATATGTATATATGCATATAGATGTATATAAAAGAAACATTATAAAAATGACTAGCTAAATCTGTTGGGTTATTTTAATTCTGACAACAAACGCCATAATTGGTTGCCTAATTTGAAGTAAAAAGACCTGGTCTTATGATTAAAGCAGCTCATAATGCAAACTTTCATTGGATTACTTTTTTGATTAGCTCCATTTCTCAGTGAACTCTAATACAGCAATGGATTATGGAAGCTGGGTTCTGGAGTTTTATGATACTATAAAATAACACATGAAACATTTATTATTTAATGTTAAATTTCATAAACAAAGAAGGTAACCTCTCTCCAAATTGTACACCAAATCAGTTCTAACTTGGGATCAGCTTCTCTGAGTGCGCAGGAGAAGAAAAACAGCAGCACAGCTGACTAGAGTGTCACCTTGTCTTTGTAATACATCTATTTTTTCCTAGTTTTTATTGGGTAAGCAAACGGCATAACAGAAGTGAGGTGAAGTATTTACAACAGTTCCTTTTAATTTTATTTTTTGATTCTCACAATTTATGCCCCTATAAATTAACAAAACAGAACAGAAACATCACAAAAGGTCACTTTGATGTAGAAACATCAAAATCCCCAGCATTATTCCAAGCAGGTTTATGACTTGTAGCTTGAAATACTAGATAAACGGGGAAAAATAAATTAAAATAAACTTCGTAATGAAAACAATATATAAATGCCTTATAATACCGTGCTGTGCTTGTCTCTTGAAAAGGAAGTGCAAAGCAATTTTTAATAAGCATGAAATACTAGTTCAGAACGTAATGGTGCCATTACCACATAAGACAATTAGGGGTTTTTTTTTAATTGAATGCTGTTTAATGAACCTTTAACTTACCTTTCAGTCTGCCCACAACAAAGTGGTGTGAAAAGACAAGTCTGAAGTCAGACTAATTAGAACCCTCTGCGTGTCCTACTGCACCCTTTGCTGCTGCTGTTTGGGGTTTTTTGGATGATTTTGGTGTTTTGTTAGGAATAGTTGATATTTGGTACATAAATTATTCACTTAAGTATACAGAAATATATATACACAAAACTCTATATATGCATGCATTTTCCATAGCCATATACAGAATAAATGCAAGTTATTATCTGGTATTTACTTACAAAACCACACCACTGCTGAACTATTTTTGTGGCAACAAGTACCTTATTGGAACATAAAAGTGACAGTAATAACTGTCGGGTTTAAATATTTAGTGCCAGAGTATTAGGCTTCTGACTGTTAAAATGACCATAAAGAGCCTTAAAGCTGCTGCAGCCGGGCAGCTGAGGAATGGGAGATGGGAAGCACTTGTAAGCACAAAGCCAGCAGAGCCAGCTGAGAAACAACCTACTTCTGCCCTCCAGAAAAAAACCCTGAAGTACAAGAGACTACATAAAGGAGGTGTCCATATTTATGTGGATATAAAGGTAGTCGTGGCAGGTGCAGGTATTTGCACCTACAGCTGTCTGGACAGGAATGGCAGCAGGAGCTCGCAGCACCATGACAGTGAGGAGTGATACACAGGAATGAGAAAGCCCAGAGGTACAAATCTCTCAGTGGATGAAGCGATAACGAAGCAGTAACGCTAGCCCCAAACAGAAATAAAAACCCTGAAAGGAAATCCTATTACCCCAAGGTGTAAAGTTTTTCTCTCATGCACCCGTATGCTGTTGCTAGATGACGAATGCTATTGTTCAGAAAATACTAAACAAGCTTCTTTTTCTTTTTAAAGAATTTAACAATTCCTTAAGCTCTCTTCAATGCTAAAGACACCCACGAAGTGTAAGGGGCCAGACTCAATCCTGCTGTACCTGCTCGTGGCCCAGTGAGGTGACAGAGAGGAGCCTGGCTCAGCACTCGACCCCAATGGGGACTGCAGTCCCAAACCCAAACTGGATCTTAAATGATGCCAGGTTGATCCCTGCGTTCCTTCTGATTTACTACATACTTTTTTGGGCTCAGTGAAGAGAAGTTAAACATGCAGAAGAGTGTAATGTGTCAACTAGCAGATTAGTTTTACAGCCTATATGTTGAAGTGGATAAATGGTATTTTCATTACCAGAAGTAGGCCATATGCCCAAGAAGTCATCGGATTCGCTTCACTGGTGAACTAGAGCAACAATATACGATTAGAAAGCTCAGCAGTTCAAAAGTCTTTAAAGGCAGGTCCAGTGGTTAGACGATTCATTTTTAATGATATCGTTCCATCTGGGAGATTCACTTCAAGTGCCAAATGGGTTCCCACAGCTAAAGTATTAGCTTCAACAAACTCGACACATCTACAATGCGTCCAGTGTTTAAAATATTATTAAGAGACTTGTGGGCATAAGCTATCATTATTTGTGCTTAATTCTTCTCCAGTACTTCTTAAGGTCCTGCAATACACGCATAGAAGGAAATACCTGCAGCTAATAGAATTTCACTGAAGAATTTGGAAGGTCTGAAAGTGAACCATTAACAACAGCCATCCAAAAACATTTGGAAAATGTTTCCACTTCCCCCCCCCCATAAAAGCCATTTGAAAAAATGTTTTAATGTTTCTAATTTTTTTTTAGTTTTTTATTCCAATTTATTTATATGACAACCCCTCCTTTGGAAGAAAAAAAAAAATTAAAAAATTAAGGCTTCTGATTTCAGAAATTAAAAGCAATCAGTATAAAAATAATATCAAAAGTAATCCCTGTAAGACTGACCTTTTTGTAAATTTTCAGGGTTTTAAAATTTAAGTGGGCTCAGAATGTAAATTCCTTCTCTAGGAATTCTGATTAAATATTGCCAGTAACATTTATTTTTCCCCCTTCCAAGTAACACAAGACTCAAACAGATGCTGTTAAACACAGGATCCAACTTCCAAATTTTAAGCATAAATAGAATATATTTCCTTCTTTGTCTCACAAATGTTAACATATGTTACAATTTTCAAATTTCAGATTAGACTTTTATTCAGTTACCCAAGTACAGCAACAATGCTGAAATTACCTACAGGGATAAGTATCTAAATGTACACTTAGAAATATTTTTAGTATTTAAAACTTATGACTTTTGTACAATTTACAACGAAAAAAATACTGTAACATTGCTTCATAAAAACACGGGTTTTGAACAGGCAGCTTCTATTCTGAAAGTGCTTTGGTCTCCAGTGAAATGTCAACATTTCTTTGACTTTGTTTTAAAAAAAAAATACACACATGAAGCTATTGATCTGTATTTTGCTACCATATTTCTACTCCATTTGGACTTATACCACAACAGTGAAGCTGAAAAAGTGATGAAGAATACCTCTGGTTCATACTCCAAGTAGCAGGAGCTTTTTCTACGACTGCAGCCCTCATGACACAAAAGCAAAAGGAGCAATTGCTGAAACCCCACACTGTTAGCAGGTTAAGAACACAGCAGGACAGAAAGCTTTCAGCTAAATCTGGTGGTAGTTAAAAAAAACAACCAAACAACCAAAAACCTACTTCATTTCTAAAACTGAAACATATTTATGGAAGCACAGAAGCCTGTTTCCTTGACCCAAAGCATATTGCATGACTCATATTAAATGGAGCAGCTCCAAGAGAGAAGACAGGAACAAGACGAAGCTGAACCTCTGAGTCACTGAGTGCTTAGTAAGGGCTATCTGACTGAGAACAAAAATCTTGAAGCTGGAAAAAAAATATGCTGGGAATTCAATACAAAAAAATACTGGCAGACAGTATTGCTAGTATTCAAATCAAATCCATATATCTAAGCCAGATCTGGCCTCATATTCTCCTTTTAAATAATTATTGCTCCAGCACAGTGGCTTTCTGGTCCTGTGACAGACAATCTCGCACAAAGCTCACAGGGCAACTTCTGTCCACTTTTCCGCCCCCATAAAAGCCATTGGAAAGCAGTTGATACCCATTATGATATCAGTTTCTCTCCTTTATAAAATATGTAAATGTGTGCCAAATTTACATTTTAGAACAGATGTACATTTTACAGTCAGCAAACAGAAGTTTTTCAGGGACAAAATGACACCTGTGCCATTTATGAAGAAAAACATCTTACATAGCTGAAAGGAAATAACACAAATACTTCAATTTTGTGTTATTTCTACTTCATCAAAAAGCATTAAGAATTAAAGCAGAGATTCACAGTACCACAGACAGACTAAAGAACTGAAAGATGATTATTCTAAAGGTCACGTTATCTTAACAAAGTGCCACTTTCTGACAGTGTGACACTGATACAGAAGTAATATACTTCATTTACCGAGCCTGCTCTATGAGATCCATGCCCTCTGCACTCTAAACAAAGAAATTAGTGATTTTCTCCAAAGGTCACCAGCAAGCGTGTTATTTAAAAAGAGGCGTTTGCCAATGGCAGGAGGTATCTCAGAAATATCTGATCCGGGCCCTGAAGCGAGTCTTAAAAATGCCACCAAAACCAAAACAACCTCTGCCCAGAGCGCGCATTTCTGAGCCACAGGACGAGCTGCCAGGGCAGCAGGCTGGGGCGTTTCACTCGCAGATCCACAGTCTGTTCTTCTGTCCAGGACACGTTTATGTGAAGAAATGCTATCTCCTTTTAGCAGGCACGAAAAGCAACAGCATCCACTTTCCAAGTGCTACTCATGTTGTGCACGTTAAAAGAGACGGACGTAAGGATAGAAATGAAAGATCAGCTGTGTCCTTGTCTGGCTCCGAATGTGAAATCCTGTGTGTCAGCCTGAAGATCGGCTTGTTATATAAGATACACCCAATGCTACTTCATGGGAACTGTTCCATAACAACAGACCATGACAGCCTGTTACTTAATGTGCCACTGACATGATGTGACTCAGATAACAACACACAGGGAAATTTAACACTGCCCGGAACACACTTTTTTTTTTCCCCTACAAGAGTCCCTTTTCAAGCCCTCATGGCAAAGTAGCTGGTCTGCCAGCAAGAAGTGGACCCATATTTAAAGGTTACAAAAAGGGCAAAAATCAAGAAAACAATAAAGATCAGCTCTGCAAAGCTCGGTATTAAAAAAAAATAAAAAAATAAGTGCTGACATTTCTGTATAAGATGTGAAACTCTAACATGGAGATAAAAAAGATGAATAGAAATGCATTCAAAGAACCAGATGCAGTTTTCCTCAATAAGACATGTCTTCAGCAGTCACTCACTATCTGACCTTATCAAGCTTTTCAACTTCTCTGGGTCTGGTAGAGCTGTTTAACACCAAATGAACCAGCCAACTAGAGACCTGTGAAAGCAGAGCATCTCAAGGGACCTCCATTATTAATTTGCCAGGAAATCTTATTTTCACAAAACCAGTTTATTAAAATGACACGCCCTTGACTCTCTCCTCTCTTGAAGATTATTGGGATATTTTAATGGAGATCTTTGGGAAAAAATCTCAACAGTTATTCAGAAGTATTATTTTGGTGAGATGGTATCACATCTGTATAGAAAAAACTAACACTGCCAGAACATTGTGTTTGTACAACGTAAATCATGATTTTCTTCCCGTTCTGCTGGTCAGTCTTAGACCAACATTTTACTGGGCTAGACTGAATTGTACACTTTTAAACTATAAAAATTGGTAGAGTGGAAGGAAATAAATAAACCTGACATTAATCACAGGCAAGGTCTACTAAAGAGAAAACTGGACTATGTCAGATGCTGTATGGAAGAACTCTAGGACTGATGGAGACACCAATCTCCCTCAGTCTGTCTGCTTCTCTCCTGACCTCTGCACAAATTCAGCAATTTCTACAGAACCTCAGTTCCCAAGAAAATTCAAATCCAAACCCATCTCTGAGAATAACAATGAACTACTATATTGCAACCTGTAACTTCAGTCTTGCTCCTCACTCATGTTCCTTCACACTCCTCTTCCACTGCATAAAACTGCAGACTGAAGTAGCTAAATGCTACTGAGGCATCAGTAGACATCTTGCTCCACACCTTTTGTCATGACAACTTCAAGCACCTAAAGCCCTTTTTAATGGATTCTGACTACTTTATCTCATAAGCCTCAACCTCAATATTTTCTTTTCAAAACTAAGCTAGCAATACTTACCTATCATTAAAACGAGAGGGAAAATTAATTTGCAGCTGCAAAGTACATTAATTTGAGATCATCAAATGGAATGGAGAAGGTAAATCCAAAAAAAATGCAGATCTCACAGATGAAATACTGATAATACAAACATATTCCTCCTTAATAAGTAGTACTAATATTGTTTTTCACCAAATCAAGAGGGTATTATTTTTTTCTGAAAAACTTTTACACCTTATTACTGCAATCACTTTTTTAATTTCATGCTTCCCTAACTTTATTACTATTAATTTTACTCACTTAATTCTGGCTATTTTCTACCATTTACTGGGAAAATAAGACAGAACTTCTTTGTTTTCTGATAAATAAAAGCTAAATGGCTTTGTGAAAAAGGACATTTTTCAGTACAGTATGCTTCTTTCCAGCACTGGAAGCCCTCTAACATCTTATAATATTCTCTATTTCAGTAATTTCCATTAAAAATCCTGCAGCCTTAGAGCAGAGGCCAAGGCAGAACAAAAGCAACAGCGTGTGACATGAAATGCCTAAAAAGCTGTGCCCTGAGAAACAGTCCCACCCACATCAACGAGCTTCTGGATCACATCTGGTAGATCCTGAATTCCTATTATTCTCTTGCTTGAGTATTTTATCACTGCTGATAGACATTTGATCAACATCTTGCACGTAATTATCCTTATTGACAAAATAATTCTTTCCCTCCAATCACAGCTTTTAAGCAAGAAAAGGATTAACTTGGAATTATTTGAATACTTGTGTAATTTTGCAGTCAAGTAGTTATTTTAAATATACTCTTAATAAATGTGAATTCTGTTGTGTTTGGGTTTAAGTTTAGCTCTTTCCTTTCCCCAGCGAGCCAAACGCTTTAAGATGTATATTAAAATCTACAACTCTATTCTTAAAGGCATTATATTAGAGTAGAATGATGTATCACACTACTACTTTTTTAGACAGCCAGGTTACCATTAAACAACAAATGTTGGAGTCGTGCTTTAGAACAAAAAAAAAAGTCCATGACAGCCAAATACACAGCACTCCTAAATGAAAGTCAAAGATAAATGTATTTATGTCTAATTCTCAATACCTTTTCTCTTTACTTTCCCCTTAATATTTGCAAAGTGAGGGTACAGAAGAGCCGTAAATCAGTACAATTTCAATAGCCTAATGTAGGCAGCTTTCTCATACGTTTTATGCCTAACAGTGGGCTATACAAGGAAAGCCTAACCTCTGTAACTGAAAAGATATTTATATTCATCATGTAGAAGTGCAGGAGAATGAGTCTTTAGTACATTGTAGCTTTCAGTCATCTTCGCTTTAACTCCTGAACTAGCGTTGGATTATTAGAAGAAAACAGTTGTATTTCCCTCTTTCCTTCTGCATTAGCATGACAGTGGAAATAATACACTAAGGCACCTGAAATATGTTAGTACACTGTGAGCCCTTATGGGTGGATTGTGGTTTATATGTTAATCTTCTCAGTATTTGCAACTCTATTAGATAGCATTTTCCAAGCTTCTTAGGTAAAAGCATTTCTCCCAGTCAAACTCACTGTTCAATATTATCTTGCATTGATTCCCAGTTCTAATTATAAATGATACTCCCCACAAGCAAGACAGATTAGAAGTATTTCAAACTAAATGGGTGTAATGAGACATCTTTCTAGTTTCATTTGTTCTTATATAATGAAATAAAAGTTAAATGCCGTAACCACAGCTCTCTGAGGTTGCACACACCAGGTTATGCTCATTGTATTTGTTGTCTCCTTCAGAAATAAACACATTAAAAAAAAATCAGCTATTAAAATAACCAAAGGAGAATATCTGAAGGTTTGTTTTCTTCCAACAGATAACTCCCAAGAAAGAAGATGACTTTGTGAAGCTTTTGTTGTGGCAGAAAAGACACCTGTTTGAAAGAACCCTGGCTCAATAACGCCATCCACTGGAGCTGATTATTTATATTTAGTGTTGCTTTGAGTACTTGTAATATTCAAAAGAAGGTCAGCCATGTGTATCGGTGTATTAGCATGAATCTCTTTGGAGCAACACAGCTGAATTTTTCAAAACTCTTTCAAACACCATTTCACAGAGCAAAACCACTTGTGTTCAGCTTGACTTCACAAAGATGTTTCAAACTTTTCAGCTCTTTTCCCCCGTTCTTTCTTATTAAAAGCATATTTTGCTTTCAGTAATGCACCAAAAAGACTTTATGGACTAAACCACCATGATCCTGACTAATGTATGTGATTAAAGAAACTGTCTCTCCAACCACGGGCAGCTGATAACCTTCCACCCCGAGGCTGCGTCTCCCAGACAGCAACAGCCGCAGCCCCCACTCCTGCCGCCAAAGCGTGGTGTGCTGCCTTTCCTTCCTACAGCCTATGATGTCATTTCACCTTTCAACATTATTATACAATTTAACTGCCAGAAGAAAAGTTAGGATTCAAACATTCTCCTCCCTCTCACCTTGTTTTCATACCACATAAATATTTGCATCCTCTCAGAAATAAAGCAAGCCACCAATTATAGCTGCCTAATTGATGATAACAATTTAACTTGCTGGAAATTGAAGAAATAGATGCCCAGACAGCATTACCTAAACCTACTCACTGTGACAGAATGTGAAGGACCCCGTGTCCCTAAGGGCACACCACAGCATCAGAGACAAGCAGAGCAACAAACATCTTATTAAACAACAAGCGCAGAGAAGCAAAAGGCGGAAGCCTCCAGGGCCATGTTAATTATCTCAGGGTCGAAGTCTCTCGGAAGGCTGCCTCGCAGACTCCAAGGCAGTCAGATGGCAATGCCAACGCACTCAAGTCCCCAAGGTCCTGCAGTTACAGCACTGTCATATTTCAAATGACAGGTAATACTTACGAACATGCCGACACCAACCTCCTCAATTATATTCAATGTCAAGGTTTCCGTGCTGAAGGAACTGCTAATTTTCAACATACAAACTTCCTGACAAAAGGTACTTTATCAAAGAAGGGAGTTTACGGTATCTGCTGCAAGACGCTGAAGATCCTTTTTGACACTCACAGAGGGAATAATGTCCTTCCTGCAAGTTCTTGAATGATGAAATAAATATTGTCCTTAGTCAAGCATAGAAAAATCACAATATACTATATTTGCTTTGCTGACAGACAGTGCCTTTGCACAGAAATCTCACTCTGCTATTAACTGTGAACAAATATTCCCTTGGTGTTTATTTGAACTTCCTCTAAATACAAAGGCCCAAGCTAGTGTGGGCTATTGCAATGCCTCAGGTGCTCCAAGAAGTAAGACTAAAAGACAGCTGCCTTCCACCAGCCCCCCAAGAGCAGCCATGCCTGCCATGGAACAATTTAAATACAATTACCAAGCAAAAAAGTAAGCACTGAATTTAAAGAGAAAGATGTTTGAACATGCAAACACGATTCCTTGTTTATTCTCATATTCACTCTTTGCAGAACTTAACTGAAAATACAATTAAATGAACTTGATTTGGCAGTTAGTACAGAAAAGAGATTAGGCGGCACAGATATGGCTACGGGTGAAGGAACATGGTCTCATTAGAGCCTTCTATCCATTCAGACTTCTCCTACTTGCAGTCATTAATATGAACCGGAGACAGATTGTGCTGTGAGTTGCACCAATTTAAATCCAGAACAACTCTTATCTGGCCTCCAATTTGCATTAGTGGTCAGAGGTGGCACACTGAAAGGAAGCACAATGAAGGCAGACACCATGCCCAGAAGGAGACGGAGCATTACAGTTGCAGAGAGGCTCTAAACTTAAGGGGACACAGTTCAATGTAAAAGGACACTTGTCCAAAACAAAAAAACTGCTAAAATTAAAAGTAACATTTCAAATCTTTTTTAAGAAGTCCTTCGGTTATTTGTATTGTTCTTAATTTTTTTAGTTGTGTACATGTACTTTCAATGTTTCCTTATTATTATTTTTGTTAACACTTACAGTGTGATAACACAAATATCCAAAAATGCCACATTCCTGCAGAACATGCCTGGGTAGCACCTGATGCTACCCTCCACAAGGAGGGTCCCAAGTAGGACCCAGGTAATTACAGATCCATTAGCCTCACGTCAATCCCTGGGAAGGTTATGGAGCAAATCCTCCTGGGGACTATGACAAGTAAACTGAAGCATGGAATTGGGAAAAGCCAACACGGATCCACCAGGGGCAAATCGTGCTTGACAAACCTGATCACCTTCTATGACAAGGTGACTGGCAACCGGTCACAAGCGGGGTCTCCCAGGGGTCAGTACTGGGACCAGTGCTGTTTAATATCTTCATAAGTGACTTGGATGTTGGGATCAAGAGCACCCTGATGAAGTTTGCTGATGACACAAAAATAAGTGGGGTAGTTGACATTCCAGAAGAGAGAGCCACCTTCCAGGAGGATCTGGACAGGCTAGAGGAGTGGGCTAGCAGGAACCATATGAAGTTCAGTGGAGACAAGTGTAAGGTCTTGCATCTGGGAATACATAACCCAGGAATGCAGCTCAGACTGACATCCACCTGGCTTGAGTGCAGCCCTATGGAGAGGGACCTGGGGGTCTTGGTGGACAGCGGGCTCACCATGAGTGAACGGTGGCTGCTGCAGCAGCAAAAAGCTGGCAGGATGCTGGGTCATATCAAAAGGGGCATCACCAGCAGAGATAAAGAAATAATTTTCCCACTTTACTCTGCACTGGTCAGGCCACACCTTGAGTACTGTGTTCAGTTTTGGTCCTCCCTATACAAAAAAAGATGTGGACAGGCTGGAAAGGGTCCAGAGAAGGGGCACGAGGATGATCAGGGGACTGGAAGACCTGCCGCATGAAGAAAGGCTGAGAAACCTGGGATTGTTCAGCCTTGAGAAGAGAAGGCTTAAGGGAGGCCTTAGCACCATGCACCAGTACATAAAGGGTGGCTATCAAGAGGATGGAGACTCCCTTTTTACAAGGAGTCACATGGAAAAAACAAGTGGGAATGGCTGCAAGTTGCTCTTGGGGAGATTCTGATTGGAGTCCAGAAGAAAAGTCTTCACAATGAGAACAATTAAACATTGGAATAGTCTCCCAAGGGAAGTAGTGGGTTCCTTACATTAGACAGTTTTAAGACTCAGCTTGACAGGGTGCTGGGTCATCTCATTTAAACTGTATTTTTCTGTCTTGAAAGGTTGAACTAGATGACCCCTGAGATCCCTTCCAACCTGGCATTCCACGATTCTATATTTTAGCAGTTCCTTGTTGAAATGCTCAGATTAGAAAAGTATTAGATCTCCCCTAGTTTCCTTTCTTTCTTTGCAGAAAAACAGGTAAATTTGATTCTTAATAGGTCAGTAGGAGCGTGACCAACCCCATTTGTAATTGATGATAAGAATTGTGGGTATAATATGCAAGCACTAGAGGCGAGTCTTCTGTCTGGTGTTCATACAGCAGTTTCTGAACAGCTTTGAGATGGCATCTATTACTTTCCTGCATCTCATGATCCAAGAATTCCTTTACAGCAATGCCTGTATCACCCACGATCAATCAGAGTGGGCTGAGGTACAGAAGAGCTCATTAGTCCTCCACTTCATAAACTGGATGTGGAAGGGTTAAAGAAAACACATCAAACCCTGATACACCTGCACCTGCCTTTCCAAGTCTATACAGATGAGGGCATTTTCCAATTGATCTGACTGATCCTCTTCAAAAGTGCTGCTGGAGTAACAAACCAATAACCACTTTCATGAAAGGGAATATTTCAGCAACAAGGGTAGCAATTTTTGGCAATATCTCTACAGATCCAGGGCTTGAAATTTTTGCTGACCCAGCAGATGGATTTCATAAAGCACCATGCTGGTTTTTTTTTTAAAAAAAAAAACAGAACACCACAAAACAAAACTGTCCTCCCCCTCAAAGCCCAACGTCATCCCTGTCACTAGCCCAAGAAGAAATTCAAGGGTCTGAGATTTCACTGGGAAATGACACAAACTATTAGCATGCAGTATTCACATGGACTCCTGAGAGGCCTGGGATTATTTAATGTCTGACTACTCAATCCTTTTTCAACACTTTCATCCAGAAAATAAAAATCCTGCAAATGTCTTCTATGAACAACACCAGCTTCTAAAGTCAAATTGTATAAACAGGTATCAATAGTCTGCTCTGCTCTCGCTGCTGACAGTGAAGAACAGAACTGTTTATGCCTCTACCTAAATGTACCAAACACATCAACAGTTTCCTCCCAACCTTTGCTTCTACTGAAAAATGTTCCAAGTAAATCACAAAAATGAGTTAGACAAAATGAGTTCAGACAAAAAAATCAATACGTCTTTTCCATCTGCCATTTTGTTATTAAAATAATACTCCTTTGTGTTGATCTGGCATGAATTGAGAAGATAACTTCTCATATAAATCTAGATGTACAATAGTACTACAGAGTTGTTCACGTTTTATCTTAAAAAGATAGCTGTGCTCTAAAGAGAAAACAATATTTTCCATCAATCTTTTAGCTTTGAATAAGGCAGGGCATGTTCAAACCGTACTGCGGGGTTTTTTTGTTTGTTTTTCTTGTATTTATTTTTTTAATATTGAAGCTGAGTAGGTAATACAACTCCAACAAGTTCTGAGAAAATCAAGGTTACTCTGGCTTCAGGGAATTCAAATAAGCATCTTTCTCACTTAAAATCTAATTTTAAAGCATAGCAAAATACTGAGGTCACTAATGCAAGTCCAACAATTCCCACGAACTTTGGCAAGGAACAAAAGTGCCGCATTTTTAAAAATACATTTTTGATAGTTTTATATAACTTTCATATTTCTCTATTACAAAATATATATTACATTACAAATTTGAAACTGCTGCATCTCTAGAGAGGGACTAGAATTTGAGCATCCTAAATAGCACGAGTTTCTTGGCAGATTCATGTGCACCTACTATATCTCAACAAAATCTACACGTATATGTTACCATGACAGGTAATTCTACAAGCTAGCAGACACTCGTATGTATTTTTTTCCTGAATGTAAATGTAGGCATTTCATTTTATAGGTGAAAACTAATTTTTTTCAGTGTATGCTAGAATTTCTAATTTTGACTCTATTAATCATATTGTTCTACCAATCTCTCTGTTTTTCAGGAGAATGAGACCTAATGGACCAAATTTAAGGCAGCCAGAGTTCAAGAATCAGTCTGGGATAAGCCAGTGTTTGCTTTTGTTCCCTCTGCAGTGCCTCCCACTGAAACCACAGCTTGTTTTAGGCACCAGAAGGAAATGTAACAACATAAAAGATGTAGGAACATCTTTATCCTTGATTTTTCAAATGCAAATAGTTCAGATCCACAGAAGCTTTAGTGAAATGGAAGCACTGAACTTCACGGCAAAATGCGAACAGCAGTGGAGCGTTTCCTGCAGAGTGCTCTTGCTGTCCCTAGGGCTTAGCAGGGAGCTACAGCACCAAGGTTGTGGCTTACAAGCCCACAGCACAACACTAAATCATGTTTTAAATGGCCACATACTATGCCACTATATAGCTGAGCCAGAACAGCCAGACAGGTAACGCTATATTACACAATACAGGCAGACCAATTAACAGGTTTATTAGCGTCTATGGAGTCCAGACATAGAAAGGTGCAGACAGTTGTGCTCACAACCTGCACCATATATGCATCATCAAACATTTCCTAAATCTGCCATTATTTACTCAGCATTTCTTAGCACTCTCCATGCCGATGACTGGAGAAACATTTGATAGAGACAAAATCTAGATTAGTGTCTGAAGACCCAGCCCAAAGATCTAATCAAAGAGCAACTTTCTTAAGACTGAGAACCAATGCTCAAATCCAAATTGCACTCCCAAATGATGTTTCCTCACATGTGATATGACTTAAGATTTATTCAGTTCTTGTACCAGTAACAACCCTGCTGAAGAGAAGCCTTGGAAAGACAGATCTGGTCATGATGCAGCTGAGGGTCAGCAGCCCAAGCTGTCCAGCAGCTCTGCACCACACTAAATCCTTGCAGAGCTATAGGTACAGCAAGTTCAAAGGCAACTTTCTAGAACATGCAGGAAATGTTTCCACAGAAGCCATCAGTTAAAAGAAAAAGCCTGGCAACTGGAGTATTCCTGGTACTGCACGTTCATTTTTTTCTTTTAAGGCAAGAAGGGTTTCAAATACAGGGAATTATACACAATCATAAGTACTGGCTGAAGGAAAAGAAAGCTAAGGAATAATGTCCTGAAGCCATTTTTGAAATACTGCTTTTAAAATCTCTTACAGTTTGTATCATTTGAAAATGTAATGCATGCAGTTAGACAACCTTGCTCTCCTCTCCTTCCTCACACCTTAATAAACACATTAAAAACCATCCATAAAATCCATTTGTATGTCGAGTGTGGGTGGCAATACAGGCTCGATTCTCATCTCTCTTATTGTTGCATATCACTTAGAAATCTCACTGGATCCACCCTACTACCCATTGCTCCAAAATATATAGGTTGCTCCGACAACCAAAAGCCTGTACTTTGTACTGTCAGATATATATAATTTTGTCAGCCTAGACAACCTGTTGGCAGCTATTACAAAACAAAACTGCAAAAAGCAAGGAAAAGAAATTACCTCTTTTCCATGCATGCTTTCACTTCTTGAGATAGTCAAGGTTTTAAAGTTCAGAGGAGTATCTGAAACAGCTTTTGTTTCACCTTTCACATGCAGAAGGATGACTTCTCTTCCCTGAATTAGAATATTCTTATTACTCATTACTGCTTTTGTATTCTGCTTTATGAAAATAAAAATTGATGAGATGGCTTAAAACTCCGCTTAACTGTAAAGCTACCTCTTTAATATTTTGTTGCTATTGTTTCTTAACACAAAGACCTGTTCCAACATACACTGCATTTCCATCCATGCTGTAAATTAACAGAATTAATCTGGAATGCTACAACTCTTCAGAAACTTCCTAGCAAGCCATAGCCACCATTCAGAAGAGCCTAGCCCTCAGTAGAAAATACAGGGGAGCACATATATACTTATATGATCTATCAAATCTAAGGGGAAACCTCACAAGAAGGATAAAGAACTGTCTATGCCTAGCCCGTATCTGGGGCTAAACTACAGCAGTTGCTCTCTCACCTGATGACCCCACCCCAGCCAAGAAGGGGGACCAGGAAAGGAGAGAAGACTCACAGGTTGACATGAAAGCAGATTTAATGAAACAGCCAAGCTAATACCAATGCCAGTATAAAACAAATAAAGTTATATTCAGCCCAGCAAAAGTACAGTGGTCACAATAAACAGGAAGACAGTCCTTGAGAACAGGAAGAGGAGCAGGGTCAGAAGAAGACCAAGCAGGGGACCCTCCATTCTCAGCAAACTTCCACCTTTATACTGTGCATGACATTTATGGGATGGGATACACCTGCAGCCAACTCAGGGCAGCTGCTCCAGCTGACCCCAAACTGCTAATGGCCGGCAGACCATGGCAGGCCTGGGATTCTGTCCCAGTAAAACCAGGACGAGTACACAGATGCATCAAGGAAAATATCCAGGGCTCAGTCTCCACCATGCCTAAGACCAGCAACAGAAGCCCTCGCCCACTGCAGAAAATGATTGGTATGCATTACTTGGGATTTTCTAAAACTGACATTAAGAAAATAAAATAAAATCTAAATACTGTAGTTCAGCCCAATCATAAGTGCTACATAAGCAACATGCTGCAAGATAAGGGATTTCCCAAGTCCTAACAAAAGAAATGAGTGAGTTCCCTCTCCACCCTCACTATTGGCATTAGAGACTGCTGTAGACATACTTTTTAGTATCATTTGCAGTATTCCTTTTCCACAAAAGAAAACAAACAACCCTAAGAAACAAGTAAATTTTTTTCTCCCAGTAATTGTTACATAAATCGAATGACATTTAAAAATTTATAGATGTAAACAGATTTTAGTTTTCCTTGACCTACTTGAGCAAAAAGCTGAGTCTCAAAATTCAGTGGTTTGTAGCTCAACGTGAACCTGAGATCCCGAGGCCAATACCCTTACTTAATGCCATAGCAGTGAACACTTCAGCACACAAAAATATTATTTTCTCTCACCTCAACTCCAACAGGATCACAGTAACATAGATAATTTAATTTACAACCATGGCTGCATTGTTTGGTCATTTTTCCAATGACTATAAGCACGATTCAATGAGCTTCCTCTGAGCACTGCCAGGTTCACAGTCAATGTCCTGTGATATTTCAAGGATTGCTACCTGCCCAGCCCTTCTTTCCTCCACCAACTGGCTGAGCTCTGAGAACAGAACACGGCACACCAGCAAGACCACACAGAGGAAAATTATTCTCAACCAGGCTGCAGGAGCAGATTTCTGATTCCTCCAAGGCAGTGATGGAAGCACAGAAACACTATAGTCAGCTTTGTAAGAATGGATATTACATATGTATAAAGTTTATAGATATTTATCTCATAAATACATATGTATAGATTACACACATATAAAAATATATTAAAAAGAAATCATATATGCTTCCAAAACTTAAGTAAGCCAAGATGTTGCATCATCTGGTTTCAGTGCATTGGGCTCTGCCTGTCCAGGACCTCTTAGTGGTTTTCAAACTTCATTCAGAGAGAGGTTTCTCCTGAGAAGGCAGCAATTTTACCCTTCAGCATTTTTACCTGCCTCTTACTATCACTGAAGTTCAGCACCACTCAGGTGCTAAAACCTGAAATGACTGTTTTCTCATAAGGTAATGGACTTAAATATTATTTAGGCAGAAATAGATTCTTTCCTGCACAAATGTGATGGAAATAATCTGCAAGTACTTTCATTTAGAACCACTTACAATGTAAAATTTTTTCAGACTGTGGCTTCACTCTAGCATAGTATAAAAATTCATATTAAAGCTGACTCTGAAATATTTCCAAGCTGTAATTCCATTCCAGGACCAAATTTATGAAATCAAACCCATTGCAAAAGAGACTGTTAGCTGATTCTTCACAGAAGTAGTAAGCCATGGAAAAGTATTGTTGATATCTTATAGCCAGAGTTGTATAAAATACCTGCAGCAGATGAAAATGGATATCCTGCATACAAACAGCTTCATCTTTCCTTATTATAAAGTCACAAAGAAATTCTCCATATTTTACAGAGTTTTCCCTCTGATAAATATGTCCCTGTTCCAGAAAAAGAATGAGTCCTTTTATAAAAAGCCTGGACACAGTGAGTTAAGGCTAGTTCAACAACATCCCTTAAATATTTACTATATGGCCACTTAACTGAATATCCAAATATCTAACAGAAAAAAAACCAAACCAACAAACCAGCAAACATTTCAAGCATCACAGTTACCAGTTGAACTCTTTCACACACTCAATAACACCATCTTTTCAGTTAACAAAGAAAATCTGCCTCTAAGTCTACTTTTAATACCGAGTGTTTCACACTTAATATGCCCACAACAAGTCATCTACTTTTGCCATTCAGAAGATTCCAACAAAGTTGCTTTTAGCCACCACAACAGAAACACATTTTGCATAAATCTTGTGGCCTGCCCTGGACAGCAGTCAGCAGTCCCTCCTTGAGGACAACCAGAGGACAGAAATGTACACACTTGCATCAGGCTCACGTGGGTCTATTTGCATTTACACTTAGTAAATTACCCAGAAAATGCCCAAAAGAGCCAAGGAAGGTGGGCAGTGCTGCTGTAGCGTTGTGCGGGACACAGGAGTGAGCCAAGGCTACCATGGAGATGGTCTGAAAACCCACCTCTTCAGCATATAATGAAATGGTGGAAAATGGGATTCTGTATAAGACTTCTGTTGGCTTGGGTGGAAAATGGTGGCTTTGCTCATCTTGTGGGTTTTGGTTTTGTTTTGTTTTTCAAATAAGAAAGAAAATATTCAGTAAATTATTCCTCTGTGACAACAGATCTGAGGAGGCTTGAGGAGCACGTTTCGGGTCCTTCAGAAGAAGATATGCCTGCAGGGACTGCAGAGACCCCAGAGCCAGGCAGCAGCAGGCTGAGGTGCAGGGTGACAGTCTCAGCAAACCCGTATCGGACACAAACACCGATCAGGACGCACAACAAGCAACTGGAGCAGCTCCCAGCAGATCTGTCTACTGAGAATCAAGACCTACCTTGCAGGTCAACAGCCCAGAGCTGTGTTTGTGGAGAAGCCCCCTCCCAGTGCCTGGACAGGGTGGGCCACAGAGCAACAGGCTCCAAAACTAAAAGAAAGGAATTTTTTGTAGAGGAGGAAAGCTGTCAAGCAGTCCTTCAAGGTCACTGCTCACTCTTCAGGGCTGGCAGTCTTGCTCATGTTCAAATATCCCAAATTGAGACATTACCATGTTTCCTTTTATTCTGCTTTCCAATAATATTAAGGCTGCTTAACCGGTTGTTTGGGATTTGACAGATAACCTAATTACAATTTATTCTTCCTGCTTTCTAGGAGAATGATTGACTGGTGGAGGCTTTGCATTTGTATTTTATTTTTTTTAAATTTATTTGGTTAGTAATGGACTCCTTGCTGTCAACTGGTGCCTGCAGAAGTGTTAAATTTGTAAGACGAGCAGCAAAGACATGTTCAAGCATGTGACAGGCATTGCAAGAGATAAAAGTCTTTTATGAACACCAGAATTATGTTCCAGTAGAGAACTTAAACTTTTATATCTTCCAGCAATTTCTCAAAAGGAGTAATACTTCTATAAATGAAACAGCTGCCCACACAAAAATTAAAGCAGCTACTGCCAGCACATTTTACTTCATCTATAAAGGCACGCAAGGTAGCAAAAAGTTTTGTACATATATTTCTCAAGGAAATAAACTCAGCCAGAAAGCAGCTTTCTGACTTCTGAAGACACTTACTGTTCATGGAGAGCAAACATTAGGCTTTACAGCTTTCAGAGGAAGATACACATTACATCCCTGGAAGCCAACACAGTGTCAGACAAGAGATCCTGTGGGTTTCCTGGAGGAGTTAAGAACACAACAACAAAAATCCACTAACCGGGAGCACTAGATTTTTGACAGAGACAGCACAGCTTCCTCCCACTAGTGATGCTGATGGATGTTCTCTGTGCCAAAACTGACAGTGACAAAAGAGGCTTTAACGTGCAGGAGCCTTTCCAGTCCCTCTTTGCACATCTGGGAAGGCTGGTACTGACAAGCAAGTCAAATATTATGAATGATTGACATCCCTAAAACAAATACAGAGGTAGGGTGGCTGCAAAGCTCAACCGCCGCCACTGCTGGGAGGATTTTTTGTAAACAATTGTTGCAAGAACTGGTTTCACTGCACGTGGCTGAGAGAACAACTGCTTCTCAGCCTGGTCTTCTTCACAGCTGGCCCCAGCCCTGCCCTCTCTTCTCAGCCCAAAGAAACCAGAAATAGTTATGCTGGGATCCCTGACATAGAGAACAGACTTTCCTGATCTGGGGTGTTGCTTACCGCATATATCCACATCATGGAAAAGAAAAACAAGTTGGGAAAAGATAAAAATCAATGTGAAACCAAAGGCAGAACAGAGAAGGCAACAAATGGTAGAGGACTCGTCTTTCTCACGCCTATTCCATTCCTGCCTGGGAAACACACACTTGTCACCTCCAGTGTGCTCAACAACGCTTGGCTTTGGCTTCTCAGGGGAAAACACACCAGCAAGAGATGAGGAAAAAATATCTGAAGTCTTTTACGTCCCTCTCAATTCAGAGTGATGATCCCACATTGTTTGAGAAGTCATCTGCAGAACCCTAATCCCTAATGTGGCACAGACAGCACCGTCCCACAGAAACCATCTGCCAGGAGGAGCTCAGGATTTCCACACAACATTTCAGTTCAATCTAGAGGTAGTGGCAAAGTAACTTGAGTTTCTTAGGAAAATAGCCATAGTGAGGATGTGTGTTTTGGGCAAGATTAGCACCTGCTGCAAATAAATGTTAGATTTATACTTCCTAAGGATCTAGTCCACCAAGGAACAGAATAAATTTAACATTCAATTAAGGAAACAAGGACTTAATTTTAGTACAGTTTAGGATCACGACGTAAAACACAGAATCCTACAATCTATTATTGTTAACATGATTTTAATGGATCATTAGAAATGCTTATGGAACCTATGAGTTTCTGGGCACTACTTTGAGATCAGCAATAAAAAAAATTCATTCTCTAGTTACCTCCTAAAGCAACTTAGCATACCATATATGAGGAAGAATTATAGTCTAGTTGAGAAAAGATACTTAATTCCTTACAATGCAGCAATAAAAGATGCCTGATCGGAGATGAAATTTGAAAGCTTTGAGTTTGATGGGCTTTGAGAGTACCCCTATGTAAAGTATTATATTTTGTACATTTTTTTTTTCCTTTTCAAAATGATTGTTTTTCCACAGACTTTCTAATATGAGCATACAGGCAGAAAAATTTCATTATTTCTTTTCAGTTACGACAAATTTTAGCTATTCATTACAGTGCAGATAAAAAATATTGCATAAATCACAGACCTAACTCTATCTGCTGCTTAAGAATTTAAGTATGTCCAGAATCAGACACCAGGGTGACTGCTCATGAAGGAATCTTTTTGGAGTCAACACGCATCCTCTATGGTCACCTGTATCCACACTCCCCCATCCTTCCTACTCTGCTGCTTTAATCTCTCTTCATATTTACTATGCTCTGAAAAATTTTAATAAATATTCTATGTGGTATCCATAAAGCAAATAAAAATGATTAACTAACAGTCAGCACAAATGCCTCTAAAGCAGCACACACTCTCCTTTCATGCAGGATCATCAAGTTCAATACCATGATAAAGGTTAAGTTTATTAAGCATTAGTGAGTTCTGAGTTCTCATCACTCAACCACTCTTCTTTTTTCCCTTTTTTGGTTTCAGGGGTTTTTTTTTAGAGAAAGTGTAATAAAAGGAGGTGCACAGCTACATGGTGACCTTTAGAAGTACTGTGTGTTCCTATGGAAGGAAATGTGCTATATTTGATTGTTAGCTTTTATAAGATTAATTAGTCTGGCATGCTAATTTATATTTTTTGTTAGGTGAGAACAGTGAAGTAATTTGTTACCCTTTAAAGGAATTCTGTAACAAATGCAATCCACAGATGAATAAGTGCTCTGCTTTGTCATAGCAATACACTTTTTTTTGGAGGTACATTTTTAAACATAAAAGAACCACATCCATTTGGGTAAGTTAGCTGAAAGCATTGTATAGCATAGTTTTTCCAGACAGCAAGAAATCACCAACCAGATACATAATAAAGGTCTCCTGTTTCACAGGGTGACAGACATCACCAACAGAAAGCCCTGGCAGTAGTGAGCACATCTCAGTCCAGGATTATTGCCCGCGCACAATTTCTACTGTAATGCAACTTGCACACAAACACAACAGCACTTAGTGTGTAAAGAGCCAGACTGTTGCTTAGCTTTTACTTGTACTAATATCTGTGTATATAGGAATAATAATCTTTCACAAATCTAACCCTCCGTAATGACACATTGGTATGCAAGTACATACAGTAGACTGCAGACACTAATGAAGATATGTAGACAGTGTAGTTAGACCTCAGATGCATGATGAAGCTGTCACTAATATATTATCCACATCCAGTAACTCTCCAGTCACCTGGTCTTAGATTCTAGAATGCAAGGTAAGGAAGCAACCTGCATTAGCAAAGCCCAATCACTTCAGGTTAAGCCAAGTCAAATAACTTCACATTTGTGCAAAGGTGGCCAGTTACTGTCTCTCTGCAAGCCCACAGTGACTGAACAGGTCTTGGTAGATACATCAGGGAATCACTTGGGTTGGAAAAGACCTTTGAGATCATTGAGTCCAACCTAGCTCTGCCAAGTCCACCAGAAGCTGTGGAAACAGATGCTGAGATCCTTCAGCTGGGACAGCTGATGTTTTCTGTGTCCTGTTGCCTGGAGGAGGCCATCAGCAGTACCGTCATGTATGTAACCTGCTAGATACACTGCTGCCATCTCAGGAATTGCTCTAAAGTAAGACAGACATAAATCACACAGTGCCAGAAGCGTCCTGCATAGACCCTGGCCAACCCTTTGAGAGACTACATCAAGACTTATTTGCCTAGTGCCTAATGTAGCAGTGACACTCCAGCTCTCACCACATCTGTCGTGAAGCTATCACAGCATCAGGCCTCCTCATCTGTAAGCCTTCATGGCAATAATTTGGCCTATACAAAGCAGCCCAGAACATGCTTGTAACTGAATATAAATTCTGGGTTAGAAAGGTGACATCCCACTGTAGTGAGATGATAAAGCTTCTAACACCCCAGGAGATGCTCTTTTTCTCACCAGATCAGCAATTCCCGTAAGGACCGCAGGGAGCCCAGCCCAGATGCACACAAGGCTGGAGCTGCTGAATTGGGACTGGGAGTGAGGAGTGGAAACAGGAGTGGAAAAGCTGCCTACCCCAGTGAATCTCACCAAAATGGAAACACTTTACTGCTCACTAATTACAAGCTGGGAAGAGGGACCAACCAACCAGCCTGATGCCCCCAGTCCTGACGAAAGTAGAAGAGAGAAGAAGATGCTTACGAAGCACCTTAAGCACAACGATGTAATTGTACATTAGGCAACATTCGATCTTGCTGGTAGTAAGAAATACAAATTCAGTTTCATGAGCTTTATCAGACACATGTCTCCTGGGACTTCGCTAGAAAATGTCATTATAAATGGTGGCCAGACTCTGTTAGGGTTCCCCTAACAGACCTGGTGGCAGTGGTTATGCCAGAATCCTGGCATAAGAGGAAAAGGCCCATGCACAGTTTGATCTGTGGTGCATTTCTTTCAGGAAACAGCTCCAAGACCATGGTCGCTCTCTCTGTCTTTCCCACTCAGGCCCATAGAGCAGCTGGGAGAAGCACTTTTGGCTTTTTTGTGAAATTCTGTTCCCAGCAGGCTTTTGACTGCTGGGATCTCACTTCTTCAGCTTTGGAAAGCTAAATCTAGACTGCTCTGTTGACAGGGAATGGCAGGAAGCAAGCAACATGACAGGAGGAGGAGGACATTTTGTAAATGAGAAGCATGCTTACATCAAGGTATGAAGGAGAAAAAATATATTGATGACTTTTACACTAGAATTATACTGACATTATTCTACCCTTCTCATAACTGCAAATGAGGAGTAAGATTAATTTTACAGCAGCAGATTTTCCCCAAGACTTCAAGAGAATTAGATTAAATTAATGTTTCAGTTGTGCTTAATCTAAATTTCTGTCTTCTAAACTGTAGGCAAATGGTTTCTAATCACTATTTCTGTACCATCTGATCTTAAAGGTTCATCAATTTTGCTTCCCACCAATACAATTAAACTCTTATTCAGGCAAGAAAACATTGTTAGTAAGCAAATCAATTTCTTTTAGAACTCTCTCTCATGTACTACCAGTTAATAGCTTCTTCAAAACAGTAAAAATACACTGTTCCTGAACTTATTTTCCAGCTATATACTGAGCTGTGGGGGTGCAATGTTTCTTCCCTCGAACTCTGCCTGTCACAGACTAGTAACAGACAAGATATAAATTTGAATTTCCCTCTATGCAACTCTTTAAAAAGAAAGAGCTGTTAGAATCATAAAATTACACTATTTGGCAGTTTAACTTATTTAACGAAGGACAGAATGAATTTCTACTTTATAAAACGTAACTCCAATTAATACCAAGAATAAAACACCTTGCACTATTATCAAAAAGTAATAAAACATCTGGGTTTAACAATAATCCATCTGAAGAGTACTATACATAACAGAAATAAAACTCCCTATTGCCGTTCATCATGTTCTGTCTTTAAAATGATCCTGCACTCAGACATTAATTACAGATATTAGATAAGTAAATTGTATCACGACTCCCTGAAAGGCTGGCACAGCAACTGCTGGAAGAACACAAAACCATTAAGCTGGCAAGAACCTGGCTCTGCTAGGTCTGCCAGCAGCAGATTTCACAACATAACACTTTGTCAGCCGTTCACCTTCAGCCATACTCGTGCAATATATCCGCCCAGAAGTGCTTTATGTGTATTACAACTCTGTCTAATAGGTGAAAAAGACTTTTCTAGGTGGGGCAGGGGGAATTAAGGGGTCCCTGACACTGCTTTCAAACAAACGGGTAGATAACCCACCAGCGGCACAGCGAGGAGTGAACTCTGCCATTCTGAGGTTATTCGTTTGGTCGTACAGGGATGATAAACATAGGGGATGACAAAATTGGTCTGTTACATTAACAGATCTACTTAATTTAGAGTGCGTGCACAGTGTAAGCTTTGGCATTTCACCCAGACAAGGCCAAGCACCACCGTGGTTACTGAGGCACTACCACTGCAAAAGCACTGTCAGAAGAAGCCCCTTTTGGGAAAACCAAAGCACTACAGAATTCTGACCCCTGCTACCAGCCCTGACTCAATACCACAGCTTTTCAGACACTGACAGCTTCTGGGGATTTCTCCTGCTCCCAGCACCAGGCTCAGCTAAGTTTGGGTTGTGAAGCAAGCAAACGGGATGTGATCTCTCCAGTCTCTTACAGTCACTCCAGCACTGCCAGTGCCTGCGACCTCCTTAACACCCCCCCCTTCGCACACAGCACAGCTCTGGGGCAGCCGGCCCCTCAGCTGACCCCAATTTTAGGTAGCTGGCTCCATCAAGTAAAGTCCTGAGTGGGAAGGAGAGAGCACCACATCTCTCCAGCCAGTACATTCCCCAAGTGTCCATTCTGCACCCTTGAAGGGGCAAGGACAAGGAGTCCATGTTGCCCCGGGCAAGGAGAGGCACCTCTGCGCCTTGCACAAACTCTTGGGGAAAAAAAAAAAGGCATTTATTCACAAAATGACAATCCATCCTGTCCTGCTTAGTAACAGTTTTTCTCCTCTAAGAAGCATTAATGATATATTTTTATCTAGTTTCAACACCACGCCTATATGATAAAACATTTGATTCTTTAGAAAAATAAACTCTGCCTCTAGCAAGGATAAGTTCTGTAGCACACCAGCAGATGTGGGGTTTTGACAGCTGACTGGTAATAAACAATCAAAGGTTTCAACAAAAGATAAAATACATGTGTGGGCTACTATTTCTGCCAAGAAATTCAATGAAAAGTGAGGAACAGCAAGGCAAGAGGATAAAATATCACTGACTTAAAGCAAAAGAATTCTGCAGATGACACTGGCCTGGAAGGAAGGAAAAACTAACAAAACATATCACACAACTGTTAATTATGCCTAGTAAGAAACAGACCAGATTTCAGAGGAAATCCTCCTTCTGTGCAGGTTTCAGGGTGACAAGAAAGGGTGACAAACTGTCAGAAGCATTTGATTAGTACCTTACAGATGGAATTTAACACTGGAAGGTTAATAATCAGGAACTCTCCAGGGCATCAGACTCCCACTAACGTATCTCCTCCTTTACCTGGGCCAATCAACCCACACTCATAGTTTCCCACCACCTGACAAAATACTTCTCCTGGTAAAAAAACAGCTTTTCCTGGAAACAGACTAAATATTTATGCCGTTGAATTACTGATGTAAACACTTCTACGCAATTTTCTAGATATAGATCAGCAGCTTCATTGCAAAACTTAATCATGAACTGTTCCCCAAGAACTGCTTAAAAGTATGGTTTTGAAACTGTTCACAGAAGGTAATAAAACATACTTAAAGTCACATAAAACTTATAATCATTGTTCCAGCCATTTTAATACTGAAAAACAACTGCGCTCAGGAGTTGAACAGCCCTAACACTACATATGCCCTTCCAGTAGCTAATTAGCTGATAATACTCTGGGTGCCTGTAATGCACAATTCAAATGCCTTGCTTACCAATGTGTTTAGTATTCTGCAAATAAGTCTTTGCACCAATTAAATCCCTTGTTATTATGAAAATGCTTCCATACTGTTGTAATAACACAGGATAACACAGTCAATGCTACTAATCATGAGGCTATTCTTTGAATAATTGCAGGATTTATGAGTAATCATTGCTAAGGATACACTACTATTCAGTACAGAGTACACAAAACCTAATAATACCTTTCAAATAAATCTGATTAATGTTACAGTATCTTTTAAGTGAGGCATGTACATAAAAAATCTTCCCGAACCACTGAGAAGCCGTATTTTATAGTGCAGTAATTGTACCATAGCAATTTCACAGTAATTTACAAGCACAGTAATTTATAAGTGCATGCAGGCAACAAAAATCTGTTTTTCTTCTCAATATCTGAAAATATTGTTAAATATCAGTTTTGATTCAAGAGATTATTCCTTCCACTTCCCCTACACCAGGTAAATTAGGAGAGACTATTTGCTCACAGGAAACTTCTGGGGCGATCTCAGAAATGAGCCCAGATTCCCTATCAAGTAAACCAGCAAGTCAAGAACCTGTAATATCTCTACAGGAATGTTTAATGGTACTGGTTTATAGTTAAGTCCAGATCTAAATTTTCTGCTGAAGTCATGTAGAGTAGGAAAAGTATTTCATTTATCATCAAAATAACCAAACACATTTCTTATAACACATTAAGTCATCTTATTACTTCAGTTATTGATCGCAGAGTTACCTAAAAAAGAAAACTATGGGGCTGCAGAGCAAGAACCTCCTACCATCAAAAGAGACTGTAACACTAAGATTTACAATGAGTATGACCTTGAAGAAAATAAATAAGGTTTTCAATAGGTAACTAAACGTGATGATTTAAAAGGTACAAGTAAACAGTGAAAATAAAAAAACAACTAAAAATTGTCAACTCTGCAAGGACACAGTATCAGAATGGAATCATTTTAGAGAATTATTTTATTAGTAACTTATGTATATGAAGATCTTTAAAATGCTTTTCACACGACTGCCCAAACCCACAGCAGTCAGTGTGACAGGAGAGAAAACACAGCCAGATTAGATCATTTCTTCCCTGACAAATCAGTCTCAAGCGTCCTTCACCCATGCCTAAAGCAACACCTGAATTTAAAGTGTCCCACCAACCCCAAATCCTTCCAACCTTTTACCATTCAGCCCTGGAAACAGCTGAGACAAGGGCCAAGAAGATGTGCGCACAACATGTCTGTAACCTCCTCCCCTCCCAAACAAGGCACAGGAGAAGGACTGATATGGATGATGCTTCAAGAGTGCAGATGGTATTAGCATTCACCAGGATACACAAGGAAAAAACAAAAGACCAAGTGCTGGAATCAATACCTTGAAGAACCCTCCTTCTTGCAGATTAGCTGTCTGCAGGACTCTGGCACAGCATCTCTCTGGAGCATTAACTCCATGATACCTGCAAGGGCTACGCTTCAATCCCACCATCTTTGAAACTTCCAAGTTCCCCATATTGCTTTAAAAATACAATATGTGTGAATATATATCTGTACCCTCTTACAAAAAATTATTTAATTGCATCTGCCTCCAATGTGTGTTTAGAATTCAAAATGAAAATGAGGATGCTTGCTAAACAAAAATATTAGTTGGCTAAAAAATGACTAAAGTTCATTAGAAACATTTATCTGTAAAAGATACTCTCTTAGATATCAGCAATAATACATTACATGCAAACTATAATAAATAGAGAGGAAGTGAAAAATCTCAACAACCCGCTTTAGATAAACAAATCTGTTTATTTTTCCTTCAGAAGACATTGGTTACTCAGGCGAACCACTTCATTAGCAAATCCCTCCAAAACTAGAAGATTAAATATTCCACAGAGAGATTAATAGTAGGTAAACTGTTGCTTCTGGTCTCCTGCCCAGTGAATGTTTTTCTAAAGGAACAAAAATATTACTATGCCAACCATCACTACACAACATTGGACTCCACCTCTTCCTTTTATAAACAGCAAGTTACCCACACACTAAAAAAGAAACATTTCCCTATTTTATTATGTCTCAATCAGATGGACAAAGCTTACCCCAAAGGCATTAGTATCACCAAGTCAAGCCAGGCAAGCCCACATTAACAACACTTTTCAGCAGCATCCTACATAAATTTATTACAGAGAGAAAAAGGAATCTTTACACATAGATACAGCACTAGAGAATTAAAATAGTTGAGATACGAACAGATGTGAAAAGCCCTTCATAAAGACAGCTATTCTCCACAAGTCTTTAACAGTAAAGGAAAAAAATTCCAATTCTTATCTTAAGGCACCCAAATCACATCATTGAATACATTTTACATGAATTTACACCGTGCCTTCAGGGGCAGCAGGTTACTTCTAGACAAAGACAAAGAGGAAAGACAGATTTCTACCTAGTGCAAGGTCCTAAAACTATATATTAAGTATTAAATCATGAGTCTGTCTTCATTCAAACTGGGCTCTCAGCATGGGGACGGTGGAGGGAGAAACTTCCTTTTTCTCAAATGCTGAAATTCTGGGGTTTGAATGCTGAAGGTTTGCTTTCTGACTTTGATCAGAAGCTTTCCTACAGCTTTCTCACCTAACATGTGCCATGTACTCTACAAGCAATTTGTGGCAATCTAGCAGTTCATTACAGCATTCTTCCAAAATCATATTAAACCACACTAAATGATTTTTTTCCAAACATGTAAAATGTCTTAAAAGGTATTTACATAAAATCTATAAGTAAGGACTTGTTTTAGCAAAGCAAATACTTGAAAACATTAGATTCAAACCCATTCAGGTAGCCACGGAATCATGTAAAATTTTCTTTTTTTTTTTGTTTTGTTACACAAATTCTTTAATGTGTGAAGGAAACAATAAGAATTTCATTAAAATAAACTACAAAAAAAAAGGCACAGGCACAAAACTGGTACCATTAGAAGCCTCAGATTAATAACTTATGACAGGCAATCTAATCTGTTAGCAGTAGAGCAAGTGAAGAAGAACGAAGGTCTGAACTTTTTACCTATGTTTCATTAATTTACTTGCTTGCACATATGTGAAGTGTACTGTCATGTGCCACATAAACATGGAGCAGATCTGCCTTTGTATCCACAGAAACTGCTCCACAGCATTTGAATGCGATCTCTTTCAATGAAAAAATTCCTCAAGAGGTGTTTTTACCAGGCATACACCACTTGGCATCATCACCAGCACCTCTGCCCTTCCACACCTTCACTGTCTCAACCTGAAATTCTAAGGTAAACAATCTTTGTCTGCCTTCCAAGTTGTCCCTCTAAAAGCCACCCATGGGCAAACTCACAGCTACAGCAGGAAGCTGTTAAATAAATGAAGTGCATGCCTTAACCCATCATTTGAATCAATGTATATACAACATATGCAACAAATAATAAAATGACCCGTATTAACAGTTTTACTTGAAGTTATGTCTACCTGTCTGGTGTTTAAATTCTATTGTTTGCAGCCCCTGGCAGTAACTGTTAACACTACATTTAATCTGTACATGTATTACATATCATACAGAAATACAAAGCAAGGAGTAATATGCCAAATACGGCATCTCAAAGAAGCTTCAACATTAATTAAAGAACACACATATTTTGGATGCCACACCGACCTTTAGGAGCTGCCCAAATGCAATTCACTTCAATGAATAGATTTGTATCAGAGCAACTTACTTTATGCAGATAAAAAACCCAAGCACAAAAAGTAATGGAAAGTCTGAGAACACAGAAAATTCTCTTTTGGGTTTTGATTGGTTTTGCTTTACTCAATGTAGTTGATAATAATTAAACCTCAAAACCTGCAAGCCTAAATGACATACTGCAATTTATCCTCATTACAGGGTTTGTTTTGTCATTTGTAGCTCGCCATTTAATAGGCAAACACAAAATCACACGTCTCCTTGGTAACAAATTGAGCCCAGCTCAATATCCAAAAAAAGTCTTTCCAACCTAATGGTGGGAAAGGGCATGAGGCCCCAGCTCCCACCACCCAACAGGCACCTTCTGGAGACAGGCACCTTGTTGGTGAAGGTGACAGCAAAGACTTCCCAGATGGGGTTGTCAAACACTTCTTACAGTGAGGCCTGTAAACCTGCACCAACAGATTCGTGCCTTTGTTCAGGTGCCCTAATTCCAATGGGGTTTGGCACAACCCACACCCCAACCACTCCAGGGCTTATACAAACAATCCCCACTCTCTCACTTTTTTCCTGATAGGTCTGGTATTAGTTGTTTGTGCTCCTGTGTAGTGAGTGATAGCTGATGAATATCTCCTTAACTGCACTATGTGAAACTGCACCATGGAAGGAACCTGTTATTGATGGCACAATACATTATAATGGAATTTTATATAGATCTTATGGATTTCTTCCCCCTTCACCTACCAGCATTATTTCAGCAAGAGGTTTAAGCAAGAGTCAACCTGACTTTTGTTTTAATCTCTCAACTGCGACAATATAATTAAGCTGTGAATGATATATCAAAGTGCCATACACAAAGACGAATTGACAGGAGTAATTTTTACTACTCAAGGGCCTCCAGTTTCATATATCATAATATCCTGTAAAGCAAGCCCACAGACATCTGCTTGACTGTAAAAGCAATAGCTCGGTATAAACCTCAATTCATCCTTCAAACAGGCATATGTGCTCCCTGCTTATTACCAGCACTATGTGCATTACTGCAGCTGAAACCTGCATCATTCATTATTTCGTTTCTTTATTAACTGCTTACCACAAACCAGAAAGCAGAACTTGCTGTATTCTTGCATGACAGTATTTCATCTGAGTGCTATGTTTAAAGTATTTTAAATGTTTTAGCATCTTAAAAGATATTTTGCTTCTTTTGAAGATGCTAAAGAAGAAAATTTGGCATATCTGGTTAGGATCCAAATAGGTCTCCTCCTTTTGTTTTGTTTTTCTTTTTTTATTACAACAACAAGAAGGAATGGAGGATTTGTATTCAAGCTCTCATTGTTTCTCATTTCACTTCTAGTTTTGAAGCTTTTCAGCGCTGGAGCAGATCGTAGTTCTGTACCTACAAGAATGAGAACCTCATTTACAGCTAGGATCCTAAGGCACTATGTTAATGCAATTATTATTATTATCATCACCATCAGTATCAGCCCAATCAATCTGAGTATGTGCTTCTAATGAGTTCGTGTCTTGAGGCAGTTAATGTTCAGGCTGATTTTCTGGGTTTTTTTATTGTTAAGTAACCAATCTTTGCAGCAAATAAACTGAAAGCTTTATCAAACTAAAATGAGTATTTAGAGAGCAACTATGAAAAATCTGATTATAGCAAAAAATTGTCAAGAAGAGCAGATTAACCTAGCTCACTTGGAGGGCAAATTGTATTTGTTGGGTTAAGAGATTATCACTTGGTCAAGAGGCAATTTACTTATATCTTCGGGTTCTTCTGTAGAAGAATAAAATAATTTCTTTGAAATAAATAAATTATACAAAAAAGATCAAATCCTCTCCCATACAGACCACATGTAGAAGGACTGCATACTATTGAAACAGATGTTTGCCAAAACCGAAATTCAGGACATTTGTTTTCTGCACATTCCTGTGTGATTCGTCACAATAAATCTCCCCACCTTCCTCAGAGAACACCAGGGACAATTTTCTTTGCCGTCAGACGCCAGAGAACTTCCAACTTGAAAAAAAAAACTCCAAACCCCAAAACAACAACTACAACAACAAACCCTTAACTTCATTTGCTGTTATCTGATAAAATACACCGCTACAGAAATCCCAGTTGTGAACAATTACCATTCAATCATACAAATTGGGCTTGTGTGTATGATCCAAATTACAGTGAGAGACTCATTTTCGGCTGCGTGTTTGCAAGTATTTGTACTAGAAAGCCACCATTTCCAAGGCAAGCATCGAAAGAAATGTGAAGGTGAAAACTTTTTCATTATCTGAGGAGACAGCCTATTACCTATATCACTTCCTCAGCTACGCATCCATCCACACCTAATGAGTCCTATGATTTAGTCAGAACACATTCATAAAGATGATTCATAGTTGTTATGCAGCCACTTGATGTTAATAGCAAAGCTGATGTCTTAAATCACAGCTGTTTCCCTATGATAGCCCAGGGGCAAAGCGACACTTTGGAAAACAGAGGAAAAAATTTATTAGGGCAACTTTGTGAAAGCAACATTTACAAGAAAAATGTGAGGCAGAACATCAGGGTCAAAAGCACTATAACCAAATCACTGGGTAGTATTGGATGCCATATAGTAATCTGCATTATGAATTGGTCCTCCTTTTGCATATGTTAATATTGCCTAAAATTTACTATAGCTAGGTTAAAAACTTTCATATTTCATTTTATCTATAATCTGTTCTCAGTGTTCTACAGAGATGCACAATAACCTGTATATGATTAGTAAGAGGTGAGTAAAGTGTCATTCTTTCCTATACTAGCTAAACACTTAACCACAACCAAAAAGTGCAGATTTTAACAACAAAGTTTTATATTTAGCAATTGAATAGATTTGTTGGTTTTTAATTATATCAATTCATAGATAGATAATACAATGTTAAGAGTATCAGTACTAAGCTAGTAACAAACACCAAATGAACCAGAATCTTCAGGAAAACTACTTCCATCCTTGAGTTCTAGCTCATCAGTAAGTTCTGTGGTATCACAGAGCATATAGGGGTTTACAGGCCTGAACCCTCTCTACATATACCCCACTCACATGCAGCTTGATCCAGGAGCACTCTGTGTAGATTGCAGACTCTGAAGCTTTAAAGAATGTTGTAGCTTTGCAGTCAGGAAGGAAAGAAATCACGAGTAAATTTGGCATTGCATAAAAGGTAACAATTAGGCACGAGATACCCACTGGCTCTTGGAAGTCTCTTAGCAGATCTGTGGTTAAAGAGATGTTGCAGCGTCAAGCTCTGAGGAGAAACGGGTGAATTTTTAACCAGAACCAACAATCCCTGACATTTCACTTGCTTTCAGCAGGACTCTGTTTGCTTTACTCATCGCTATTAAAAATACCTAAATAAATCCAGCAGGATTTCTGAGAAAGCAGTGAATGAGCTGTGTTTTTGCAAAGCATAGTCTGATTTCTGCCTCCGCTCTTCTGGCCAGTAGTTGTAACAACAGAAATCTGGAAGTTCCCATTACCAACCAGATGGTATTTTTAAGAAGGAATTAAATAACTGCCAAAGTGGAAAAAAATACGGAGACGAGAACAAGATGTGCATACACCCTAGCAAAGTGGAATAATTGCATAGGTTAAGTAGGTCAACTACAGGTACGGATTTCTTTTAAGGAGATCCAAAACCGTATGAAAAGTTGCATGTGAAGGCACGCCCCAAAAGAATTCACAACTGCAAACCAGCCTGTCCTACTCAAAGCAAAGGAGGCAAAACTGAAACCACCTACCCTAAGGAGCTTCCACTGGAAAGCTGGTCCTATTTCCCAACCTGCTCGCTGGAAAGCTGCTGTGGAATAACCGGAGTGGCGGAGGAGCGCATGTCACACAACTACTTCTTAACGATATTTTTGTCAGGTGATTTGTAAGCAGGAGCCTGGATTGGATAGGAAATTATCTTCTTTACAACCACCATCTAGTATTTTGCATTAGAATTTGCTATTCAAAATACATGAATATGGCAATTGCTGCCTTCCTTGCACCTTTTTCTGAACGTGAGCTCTGAAGTTTTCTATTACTATTTAGATTTGCAATGGGATTTTTCAATACAGAGCTAAGCCTGTGTACCCAAAATAAAAAGGTGACAGAAGGTCAAGAACCACCCTGTTATAAAACAAGTCTTTCATTTTGCAGGGGAGGGGGGTAGTTACTTTTAAAAAGAAAAAATCTCTGAGGAACAAATTGCTGATGGCTCTTGGGTATGTGGGTCAGTTTGGTTAGTGGGTTTTGGTGGAGCAAGTAGGAAAAGACATGCACACACATGTGGATTACCTCCAGCTGCTAAACGCACCTGGAGATTTTTAATTCATAGATATTTTGACTCTTCAGGAGTCTCTTAATTTTGTGAAACTCATATGTGGATTACCTCCAGCTGCTAAACGCACCTGGAGATTTTTAATTCATAGATATTTTGACTCTTCAGGAGTCTCTTAATTTTGTGAAACTCATATGTGGATTACCTCCAGCTGCTAAACGCACCTGGAGATTTTTAATTCATAGATATTTTGACTCTTCAGGAGTCTCTTAATTTTGTGAAACTCATATTATTCTCTTCCTAATTAAAAAAAAAAAAAAGAAGAACAAATTTTGGAAGAGAAAATCTAGAATTAAAATCTATCAGGAGAGCCTTGTATTTCTGGAAGTGCTGAAACATCAGGTTTATAATGAAAAACTGACGTTAATCTAAAGAAATCTGAGATTTTCCCCTTAACTACACACACGGCTGAAAAAGAAGGTGCTCCAGCACACAAATTCCATTAAAGCCCCTGGAAATCTCCATTCCCCATGCACAGGAGCAGACACAGACCACATGCCAGAATCCCTAGGAGAAGCCAGCAGAAGTCCAGATGTTGGGACATTCTTTACAAGCAAGCACTAATCTGCCATGCAAACCCCAGAGCGGGAAAACCCAGACTCTGGAAGATGACCGGCCTCAGGAAAGGAAAGACATGAAAAATTCAGAGCTGGGGAAAACCTCTCGCCTCTACACCACACTCCATCATAGAGCAGCTCCTCTCTGAAGTGGCGCTAGATAGGGATAGATGCGCTTGTCACATCTTTAGCAGATGGAAAACTCCCCTTAGCAGTGAGAAGCAGCAAGGAAGAGACATCCCCGCACCCAGTGTTTCTTACTGGGGCTTCTGCACACAACACTCACAGATGAACTCTTGCACCACACTGAGGTGGGAGTCTCCATATGTAAGAAATCTTGCATGTGCTGGCAATCCTGGCTCAGAGCTTCCAGATGAATGAAGAACATGATGTTACTGATAAGAGTATGTATAAAATTAAAATGTACAACTTCCCATGGCTGGTAAGTTTTCTACTCCCTTCTCCACCCAAATATCAGAATCTATGGATGTTAAGTAACTGTGAACATGGGTAGAGATCTCTGCACACATCCTTCTCCTCAGCTGCCTATCCAGGCTGAACAACAGCACTATTAGGGCAGGAGCAAAAAGAAAAGTCCAAAACAAAACAAAGCAAACTACTGAAGAACAACATGTTGTCGTAAATTAATGGTGTTTTGGAAGGATCCAGGAATGTTCCTGAAGTTTCTTCCTCCTCTTTATAATGTCATGCTTCTGATTTAGTTCATTTATACTAATAAACACTGGATTACACAACTATTAGTCTAGTTGAGAACTGCACTAAAGCTCACTAAATCTGTCTCTAATTATTATGATTAATGGTCTAAAACTATCAGCTTCCCAAATTAACAACCTAAAGCAACTGGTATAGAATAAAGGACATTTTTCTTGGTAAACAGGGTCTTCAGTCTTTTTAGTTAATGAAATCTTGAACAGTCCATTCAGTAATACTACATTCTAATTCACCATAACTACCCATTTACATAGATTTGCATCAATTATATTGCCACTATGTACTTATTTGAGATGAATTATTTTTAAATTGCACTAAAACTTAGGTTCATGTTTATTATAATACTGCAGAAACGGATCTTCAAGAGCTGAATACCTTGGCCTTATTTTCTCACTGCTGCCAGAACACGCACTATAGACAAGTTTTTGTATTACTACTCCTACTATTCACCAATACTTATTTTTAAAGGACGAGATCTCCATTTCATACCTGAGGTTTGTAAAGCAGATTCCTAACACTTCCAGGATTTATTGACAAATTAAGAAATATAACAGCTAAAATACTTAAAAGAATTACACTTCTTTGAGTACTCCAATGTCTGGTTTTTTACATTTTTAAAGAATACTAAAGCAAGCTGATCACACAACCTAAGTTAATTATATAGTTTACAACTGAGAGACTATAAGGGAAGTCTCATCAAATCCACAAAGTATCGCATATTTTCAGTTCTACCATCCTTAGATGCGGATTTTTAGATTTGCAGTTTTACCCAACAATGATAGAAGATAGTTGCAAGGTCTGAGCCAAAGCTCACAAACATGATTACAGCAAAGTAGCTGAAAATAAGACCTTCTCTTGCCCCTACCATCCACAAACAAAACAGCTTCTCTCACCCCCTGAATGTAAGGCATCTAATAAGGACCACATCTACTACACTGATTGCCAAAGGGGAAGAGAATACTCTCCCATGGCCCCACGACACAGTGATATGGGTTAAGAGGGAAAGAAAGTCCTTCAATAACATCCAAATGAATGGCAGTTTCCTTTGCCATATGAGACACACTGAAAATTTAGTGTCTACTCTTGTAAACAAGGATTGATAGCTCTTGCTCAGTGTATCTTCACCAGCAGTCTTTTTTTCCCCCAACATCTCCCATCGGAAGGTTTTATTTTTCTCCCTTGAACTAACAACATGAAGAGCCCTGCATGGAAAATTAAGCCCCGCAGAACATAATGAGAAGCTTTCCCACCGCTGCAGGGAGCCTAAGGGACTGCTCATTGAGAATTAGTTTTCAAACTGTATCTATATCGTAAATGCCACAGGGAAGAAGAATCTGTCTCAAGAGTGGCAAAGACCACTGACAGTTCTGTTTGGTCCTCCCTCACCATGGCCCATTCCTAGGACCACTTAAAGATTCTTCAACAATGTGCTTCTACTGCAGACCACCACTGTGATGGCCATGGCCTTTACTGCTCTCGCTCTTTTCTTACATGCAATACCATTGTGGTATCTGGTCTTCTCCTATAGGTCTCATATTCCTATTGGGAGCTTTTTGTGAGCTATGACACACAGGGACACGTGCAGTCCTAATTCAGCAAATCCTCCTGGACCAGCCACATTCTGCACTCCTCCACACCACTGTCTCAAGCTAGACACCATGCGGTCCCTGCAGATAATGTTTCCTTATTTGTAATAGGTTAAATGCAACAGTCTTTGTATTAATTCAGATAAGCCTCTCTCTGATACAGGATTGAAAAGAAAATATAAAAGTCTTATTTTCAAATACGTATTTAAAAGCTAACAGAACCTACAACACTACTGGGGGAGAACTTGCTTCCACTTGAAGATTCCTCTTGTAAACGTCAGATTACATACCCAGTTTAAACAAGTTTGTGTTCAGTACTTCTGTCATCATCCAACTTAATAACATTCACTCTTTAGTGCCTGTGAATAACCGAGACAGCAAAGATTAAAAGGGAAAGTCGATACCTAAAACAACTGGTTTGGCAGCCACATGGAAGAAACAGGAGTGGTTAAACCACTAAATTCTCACACTTCAGTCTGGGAATGCCCTGCAGAGGACTACTTAGGACACACTACTGGCTGCTCTGTGGGAAACCTAAGTACAAGATTGTTTCAACATGAGAGGCACATTTGAATACTCTTCAAAGCAATTGTGAAAGCTATGCAGAACCCACTCGATTCTATTTGGAAGGTTATTGGGAAATGGCAAATTACTCATAGCTGCGTGGTTTTGTTTCTGTGCTGTTGCTTGAAATGTCAGAGCTTGCAACTAACCTGAAAAATCTCAAAAAGTTCTGACACTTCAAAAACTTGCCAAATGCATCCCAGACACTATTGCACTGTGATCACCCCTCTGTGTGACGAAATGTAAGGATGAAAACAAAAAATCTCCTCTTTCATGTGAAAGAACTGCACTACCTTCATAACTAGAAGATGTAACTACGATGAACCACGCCGTGGTGTCGTGTTTTGCAGGTTCCTGAGTCATGGCAGTGGGAGACGAGCACAGGGAGCATTGCTGCTAATGATGAAAAGCATCCAATGTAACATGCTGTAATTAAGCCTCATGTAACAGACTTAAATAGTTAACTCTCTTTTTTTGACTGATCCATTCTACAGAACGTGACCCTAACACCTTTTCTGTGGGCAAAGAGGTAAAAAGGAAATTACCACTTTTACCTAGAGGTAATTTGGCTTATTTCCTCATTCCAAAACTATGGTTTCCTTCCCTTTCTGTAACAGCAGAACCTGGAAGAACATTTTAATCACTCCTGTGATACTTCAATGAGCCCTTCTACTTACTTTTCCCAAACTAGTAAGGAATTCACATCATACTGAGGAGTAAAACCACCTGAATTCCATCTGCTTTCAAGCCTCAACAAGAAACTTCATTCACCTCCACCATCCTGAAGTGACCTTGCAAATCCTAGAGCCTTACTGCTCTATTTCTTAGACTGAATCAGAAAGAATAGACCCACTCGCAGATACCCCGCAGACTAAAAAAAAACACGTAATTTGCTCCTGTGCACGTACAAGACAAACATAATTTGTGAAAGCATTCATGTGTATAAGATTTCCCAAGGCTTCATGTGACACAAGTTCATAAAACATATTTGTACCTGGTGGTATATATTTTATAGCACCACTACCCACCTCTCTTCTGCTACCATGAATTTTCATTAAGGGAAGAAGCAAGTAAGGAGAGTTTTAGTAGCAAGTGATGGGGTGAAGGTGATCTTGAGTTCGAAGTATGTTTGCCCCACTAAGTTCATGGTACTAACACCACCATGAAAGGACAGTAATATCACGTACCACTTTTGGAACGACATTTTTGCTAATGCTGGCTCCTAAAAAATATGTCCCAAGAGCTAAATTTCATTATAATAATTAAATTGAGGAGATTTCAAATAGTTTTAACAAAAATAATAATAGAACCTGAGAAACTCATTTAGATGAATACACTTTAGAGTTACTAATTTAGCAATACCAGAACCCCTTTCTTTTTATTTTGCAATCTTTTGTAAGGGGTTATCCTTCTTTAGGTGCCATGCTAAAAAAAATACTTTCAATAGACAACAATATATGATACGGGCATTGCTGCTGTTAGCACCAGGTTTTGATCCAACTCCTCAGTCTGTAATGCAAAGAATTCAGGGAAAATACAACTTACAAAGTCACGCTGGGTTTTTGCCCTCTGTGTGAATAGGAAATACACATCCACATTGGATTCCTGAAACTTTCCATACAAAACTTTCACTGATTGTAAAAAGGAAGCCCTGATATAAAAAAGAGATAGTCTATGGGGTTCCCAATCAATACACTCAAACAATGTAATTGCAGATGTCCATGTTTTTTACAGATCACTGAAAAAAGGGTCCTTTTTGTTCTCACATCTGGGAGCCAATTAAACCACATTCAAGACACCAGAAACCGCTGTGACATACAAAGTCTAGGACCAACAAAACCTCGGAGACTTTGGATCTGTTCACACTGAGAAAAAGTCAGTGTTAAGTTTCTTTTATAAAAAAAATTATAGTGCTAAATTTACATTATACAACTGTCAAACTCTCAGTGCTTCCACACTTCCAAAATATGAATTTATTTTTTAAAAGAAAGTCTTCTCATATTATTTCCTATCTTCAACATTATATTCAGTCTTACAGTTTTAGAACACCCAATGTAGGTATCTCAAAGTCAGGACATAAGGACAAGAGAAAAACCAAAAGATCTTTCAAATGGAGAAGGTTTGCAATTCTCAATGCAGAGATGCCGCTACAAAAATTACAATCTCTAAGACAGAAATTGGTTACCAAAGGCTACAAGTAGTGCAGGATTACAAGGCCTAGTAAAGAATAAGAAATATCAACTTCAGGTTGGTGCTCGTAACCCCCATTTTATAAGACCATACATCATTCCTTGTATGAAGGGAGTTATTTCTTAGACATTTTAAGTCTCCCTCATTGAGACCGCTCTCTTGAGAAACTAGATTATAATGTAATATATTTTTTAAGACTTTTTTTTTTTTTTTTAAAAACACTGTATGGCACCTAATAGGCTTTTACCTCTTAGAAAAAGTTGGCAAACTGAGGTGCAGAGACACAACACATCCCTGCCTGCTCTCCCCACACAGAGCTCTCCCAGGCTCTCTATTTACAGAAGCAGCCTCACGAGTCGTCGCTGGGTTGTGTGCTCCCCCAGGAGCTGCAGGGGAAGAGTCTGGTACACCTGCAATGTAGTTCATTGTGTCATTTCTCACCTAGTTAGTGAGGAATAAACTTTGATCAAAAGAGGTAAATCACTTATTTTTAAAGTAAGGCTTCCACAGACTGCTGATATAATACAGCAGAAGTCCTGCTGCATCATTATGGCCACACTTTCTAATCATATGTCTTAAAAACACTAAATAGAGCACTTAACATTCCCTCTCCCCCTCCACAAACAGCAGATTATGAAGATTTTCTAAGAAAAATTGGTTTCCCTCAGAAAGCATTGTTCTTAAAAAAACCCAAAAGATTTCACAGAAATGTATTCCAAAAACTTTGCTGTAAGTTTTCATATTCTGGGGAAACTGCTGAAGTTTCCCATGTGAGAACTATAATGCTCAAGCAGTTAGCTCTTCAGGTGGGTGCTCTCGCCCTTCATTTTCCATCAGCTTATGGAAGAAAAAAGGTGGGGAGCGGCAGGGAGTGAGAGAGAAACATTTCCTGAGCATCTCTAATTACAAGCACCACCATCCTCAAAGAGAGGCTTAATTAGCCTGATTCTTATTTTAGCCTAGTCAGTTCACTCATATGTAACAATTACTGAAAGACATTATGCTGTTGGTCTTGAAATTATTTTTAGACACCATTAGAAGCCTGGCCTTAGCAAGAATTCCTTATTTAATTTGTCACGAAGAGGGTAATGAACATACTCAAATAAGAAAGGCTTCACGCTGACAAAAACAGGGGGAAAAGCGAAAGCTTTTAGTCACAGACTAAGCACAAAAGGTTCATACAGAGCTCCCACCAATGAGAAGATGCTCAGTGAACAATCCTCAGATAGCTCAGATCTGCTGTGTCACTCTTGCAACATTTTACAGCTACTACATATCAACAGGTTGGGAAGAAACTGCAGATCTGACCAAATTACTGGCTGGTTTCTCATGTTCTGCTTCCATCCTGCTCCTCTACGACATTGGATAAATCCAACACAACAGTGCCAAGTTCTAATACTGTAAACTCTTCCTAAGAGGAATGATGTGGGTGTTGAAGCACCAGGTAGGGCCAGCATGGGCCAACCCAGGAGACTACTTGAATACACACACACAAAAATATTCTTTTAAACACAACAAAACCAACCTTCTAGAAGCAAGGTACAAGTAGACTACTCTCTAAAAGTTGTGACTGCTACTGAAAACTATCTATACACATCTAAACCTTCTCTTCATCTGCCTAAAGACAGTAACCTCATAATGGCTAAAGATGGGAGATTCAAGCAGAATATAAATATAGGGAATCACAAAGCTCTACACAGCATCCCAAAGTGCTGTACTTCACTTGAGTATTTGAAAGATACTTATTTATAGTAAAAGCTTTGTGTGCTGCAAAATGCTGCTATAATGGGCAGTGGTAGAACTGAATGTTATAATGCTGACCTATTCTATCAGAGGGCAGCTTTTCGCTTTAAATGGATTCAATACATTAGCACAAATATTTGGGTTTATTTTCCTGCTCTCAAAGTCAGTACTAAAATCTAGAGGCAAATGGAAAACATATATATGTCATTGTTAGAAAAAAGTTTTACCTTTATGTTTCTGAAGAGGTTTTTAAAATTTATTTAAAAAACCCCACAACCCTCTACTTTAGAGCTACAAGAGACATCTTGAATCACCTTTTTACAAAAGCCAAGCTTTCAAAAATATGACTAAGAATTTGACAAATTACTCCACAAAAGTATCTATTAAATCAAAAAAGCTTTTATTGTAAGAATTAAAAATTTCAGTTGGGTGGTTCTTTTAAAAGAAGAATTAAAATGAAGATATGAATACCAGAAGAAAAAAGAAAACCCAACATCTTTTCAGTTCTTTGCTATATTCAGCTTCCAGGTTTAGTTATTTTTGAGATAAAGCTCCACTGCAAATTTATAAAAACTGGATATTTACCATTTGTCCAAATACTTATGACATTCAGGGCAAGGCAGGCTGTCATCTAAGTCTAGAGTTCCTGTTGCATTTCACCAGTCAAGTGTGTCCCTCATATGGTGGAAAAAACATCTCTAAAACCTGAATTCACTACGATTATGTGGAAGTTGGACCAATTTCTTGGTGATGAGTGTATGAAAGATACAAAAGCAGTAAACTGGATTGCATGCAGTTATAGTACCTCTTATCTTACCCCTACTTAAGCATCTTAGAATGAGATCTTATAATGTAAAAACACCACAAAATTTTTGAAGTGGGGTTTTACTTAACGCTGATGGCTTTTTCATACCCACAGTTTTTCTGCTGTTTTCTCTATATATTTTTATCATCAGCCTTTTTTTTCCTATTTTATTTCATGCTTATTTGTACTCATTATATCATATAATTTTATTCCTTTCATTAATGTTATTTCAGATGCTCCAAAGTGGAAAATAAACCCCCTAACTTTTCTAAGCCTAATGACTGTCTCTTAGAATGCTTGAATAAGATAATTAAGGATACTGCTGTTTTCCATGAAATTCCACTGGAGCCAAATGGGTGAGATTTTTAACCCCTGTACTTTAGTGCAGATCAGGCAGGATTTAGTCTCTGGTTGATGGAGGTAGCTGAAATGACAGCACTCACAGCACAGGGGACACATCCCTGCCTCAAACACGCTTCTCAGGAACATAACTGTGTAAAAATTATGCTTAAATTCTCTCTCAGAAGAGAGAGTTATTACATATAACTGCATCAGTTATTACATACACAAGACCTCTCATAGGATTAAAAAAAACTACTCCCTTTTGGAAACCCTCAAATTTTGGACAAATTTTTGATCAAACCAGATAAAAAAAAAAACACTTGGCCTTTGTTACCTTGGCATTTTCTGAAAAACTCAAATCAAAACTTCTAAATGAATCTCTATGCAAGACAAGAAAAGTCAGAAATTGCATTATACAATGCCACAATTAATCATTAATACAGAGTAAAATTTAATAGACTTCCTTTGAAGTTTGGTGGTATGGGAAAATAGTGGTAATGGAAAGCCTCGGGTAATCCCAGCCAGCAGGTGGTTTAGCCTGAGGAGCTGGAATCAGGAAGATCTTTGTATTTTCATTATTATTTCTTTGTAAGAGATCAGAAGACAACATCTTGAGTTAACGCAATGTAACTTCAAAGTACAGGTAAGACTGTGCCAAGGAGGGAAAACAGTGCGGAGGCTGCCCAGGGAGGTTGTGGAGTCTCCTTCTCTGGAGACATTTAAAGCCCGCCTGGACGTGTTCCTGTGTGACCTGCTCTAGGTGATCCTGCTCTGGTGGGGGGATTGGACTAGATGATCTTTCAAGGTCCCTTCCAATCCCTGACATTCTGTGAACCTCAGCGACCGAGAGCAAGGCAGGGAGGCTGGAGCCGCTGGCCAGGAGGCCGCTTTTACAGGAGAGCTCCCAGGAGCCATTCAAAGACAGTTAAGCCCCAAAACACAAGGTGATTAAACAGACTTTTTTTCTCACATGAATAATGCTACTTCTCTGTACATGCCTGGAAAATATCCGTAAGTTTTATAGCATCTTAAGTGTTTTCTAAAATAATATGAGTTTTTGTGACTAGTACATGTATTTGAAAGTAATTTTAGAATTTGGGAATTAATTGAAAGAGTTATTCTTATGAATTGAGTTAGAGAAGCCCACATGGCACACGACACAGATTTCTTGAAATTTTCATTGAAAAACGTAGTACACTCCTCCAGAAGAATGAGCTGCTGCATGAATGACAAAGGAGCTCTCAGCTAATGAGAGAAATGATCTGACTGAATTTCCAAGGAGGTTTTACCATAGCTTATATGAAATATTTCATTAATATTTATCTCTGTGACAAAACTCTGACAACCATTGTTATTTCCTCAGCTTCAAGTTACAAAGACAATTCTCTGCAACACTATTATGCTCAGAAAAAAATCCCATACAGGTTGTGACGTGCCATAAATTAAAGCAAATTATTGTATGTGCTTCCATATATTATTTTTGCATTTAAGGAGAAGTTCTTGCCTTTCACTAACAGAAAAGTCTCAGGAATTTGATAGTTCTGGATACTTCAGCCAACTTTCTTCTGGCAGCAAAAGCGCGGTCCATTCCCAGCAACAAGTGTGCAGTGCACACATCTAAGGGGCAACCTCAGGACATTAGCAGAATGTTTAAATATTTCATTAAATTAACTTCTCTCTGCTTGCAGGCATTTCTTTCAGCTGTACAGCTACTGAAATTTAGAAACTACTACCAGTGCTTATGCAATTTTAATTTGACTGATGCGATGAAAGAAAAAAGTATAATTTATTATACGCCAGATTTACTTTCACGCAGTCACATGGTCTTTTCCCTTCATCCAAGCACCCTCCGTTTAAGGAGCGCTGTAATTCAGCCACCCTGCTTGGAGCTGCTGCTGCAACACCTAGTGAAGCACAGTGGTCAGAAATGATGCTGGTGAGACTGTGGTCAAAAATTGAACAAGAGGTTGAATAGATGTTTTTTTTAATGTCTGTCTTCTAGAGTTGTGGTGGGTTTACCCTGGCTGGGNCCCCGTACCTTTGGTGCCGTGTGGGCACTGATAGTCATAACAAGGGTGTGTGTTATCAACACTCTGTTGGTCCTAGTACTGCAGCATGAGGGCTGTATGGGGAAAATCAGCTCAGACAGACCCACTACAAGAGTGCAGGGACCCAGAAGCAGATCAACAGTCTTAGACAGCTTTCATGCATGTAACAGCAAAAACAACACCAAAGTAAAGGACAAAAAATACAACATACTACCCATACCAGATAATAAAGAGAAGGATTTCAAATAGCTACTTGCTGTCTGCATTCAATTTCTTCTCTTTAAATTAACGTCCCTACTAAAATTAGGCCCTATAAAAATGGCGGGCCACTGAATATTACTGGTTGGCATAATATGAGACCAAGTAAAAAATGCAGAGAACTTTCTGTGGACAGAAGGAATTTTCTATGTTGGTTTAAGTTCTATTGCTAACAATCAGGAAAACATCTGTCAATCTACCAAAATGTCAATACTCAGCTAGTCAAGCCTATACAGTTCTCGATAGTTCAATGACCTGCAAGGGCTGTGGCCTTCGTGTGAGAAGTCTGCAGTGGTACTAAAACGTAGTCATATATGAGCACTATTGTGAAATTCAAGAGAAATGCCAGGACTCTTGTAAGAATGAAAGGTGACAGGGAATCTTTAAAAATAAATCCAGATTTCACTCAAAGCACAACACAGCTCAGATACACACAAAAAATTTAAATAATTAATTTTACAAGACAAACATGCACAAAACCAGCGAGAGAAGAGAAAAAAAAACAACTGAGCCACTTCTACGGTGCAGAGAGCATCTGAAACACTTCAGGATTCCTCTCTGCAAGTGGATTAGGAATGAGTGTTTCATGAAGTTCCCTACTAGTTCTACCATCAATCTCTTCTTTTGCTTCTTTATACTCTCCTCTTTCTAGTAAGGGTAGCTATCTAGGTACCTATAGCTAACACACAAAATCACAAAGCTCTATAGTAGGCCAACAATGCCTTTTCCTCACGTTGTGTATAAAAGCAGAGTCCCTTTTATTCACTACAGCACTACAAAGCAATCCAGCATTTAGTTACCAGTCCTTTTGTCATTAGAACTTCAGACGTGCTGGCTGATGCTATCGGCTTTAAAGATCCTGTTCCCCAGGTTGTCTGTGTGCAGTTTATAAATCTGCTTTGGATTATATTGATTCACTAATTGACCAAAACACTGGATTATACACTCAGCTGGAGACTTCACGCATTAAACAAAGTAATTGATAAAGACAGTGTGCTCTTTGGGTTGGTTTTTCTAGGATTTGATCTTTTCTAGAAATGTACATCATTTCAAGTCAGTCCTTAATAGCACAAAGAAGTAGAATAAAAGAAAACAGGGGAAACAGCCTTTGGAAACTGTGATTTTCTACTGGTAGAAGCAGCAGCAGGAGTAGAGACCTGACTGGCAACAGAGGCCTGATCAATGCTCACTATCATGTAGTCAATGGAAATTCATTAGGTAACACCCTCTGTAGCCTAGCAGAGGTGCCTGCAGTGTTCCCCAGGAAACTGGGAAGCAAGCATCCTATCTATCAAATCCCTGGAAAGAGCAGTTTATCTTCCATCCCCTTGAATATACATCTGTTATTAATCAATAGCTGTTAGAATTTGTGTCCCCTCTCCACCCATTTTTAAAAGAGCTGGCAACCTTCCTGTGACTGAAATAACCCAATTAATCTTCCAAACAGAAAGGCAACCTTTTTTTTCTGACAGGCAGATGTTTGACAATTGATCTTAACAGCCTGAGGAAAAGGAGATGGAGCAAGTACAAAAGAAAAAAGCACATGCAATATCAGAATACAGAGACGTAAACAGTTCATTGCTCCACCTGCTGTTGGGCTCCTTCTCCTCTAAAAACTGCATGTTCTCTAATGCTAGACAGAAAAACATGCACCTACAGACACCCTCACCACACAAATCCATTTTATTAAGAAGTCTGGACTAAAAATGAACAAATCCAAAGGCAAGTCAGAAGGAGAGAGAACACTGATTTACCTCTTAAGTCTCTTTTCATTGGGATCTAGAAGTATAGAAGATAAATGAGCAAGGATTGCCACACAGGCTTACAGGCATCTTTGAAGGAGATCTGTATTGTCCAGAGAATAATAAAAAAATAATAAAAATGTATGCTACAATGCAACCATTCCTCACTCAGGTCAGTATTTAAACAACGAATTGTTATTCCTACCAGAAGGCCAAATTCAGGTTATTCCTACACATTTTGCAGGGGAAAAATTAAACCAGTCTGACTGTGCTTTTGCTCTAAGCCCCTTGGATTCTCTTTTGCAGCAGGTGGGTTCACCTGACTCATGTAACCGTTGCCCCAGGGCCGGCCCTGGCTGGGCACCAGCACACACGGTGCTGCCTGACGGGAGCTCCACCTGGGACCTGCTCCAGAGGAGCAGCACAAAGAGGGAAAGGACACATGTCACCAGGAGAGTTCTCCTCTCACCTGGTACCCACCGTGCCACCTAACTCGGGGTGCTCCCATCCTCTGCAGCAGCCAATTAGCCTCTTTAAACACTCGCAGAGATCAAACACATTCAGTTCCTCTGGTCAAAGGTGTGGGTTTAGGTGAGCAATCGTCGTAACTTCAATAGTCAAATTACATGTTCCACTGTGGCTAATAAAGTCTGCATTTCATTAATCTTTTCAGTAGGCCACTTGTAACTGAATGTTTGATTAGAAAGGAGCTGTGCTTCAGGTTGTGGTATGAAGGCATTAATATAAATAGGTGCTGTGCTGGAAGATGTACTGTAAAACTGCTTATGAATATAATGGCTCAGCCACTGACAATTGTTAAACAGTGGAAGGTCAAAAGGGCTTCTCTGAATTTTCAGGAGTTAAAATAAGAGGAGATTCTGAACTTTAAGCATTTTGGCATTTTAAGTAATGATATATCCTTTTATACTAACATTTTTCTCCTTTAAGGTATCATCCATAGTAATTTTTCTTTAAAAAAAAAATCTATTCCCTTTGTAAAACTATATTGATAGTTCATTACATGTATGTGCTAGATATCCTTACAGTTAATACTCTCTGCCCATCAAATTTTTTGGTCCTCTATTATCAACCAAAACCTTTCTGACCTTGGTGCATACCCCTCAATATCAACAATATACCAAAATTAACACAAGTACCACCATGGTTACATCTTAAAGTTGTCATCCTGTCCTCCCAAAAGCTTTCCAGCACTAACATGCCCTGTTTTCAGCTTGATTTTTAGCTTTTCAGTTAGTGATTCCGAGGTATGAGAACAGTTAAAATCCCAGGACTAAAGGCAAATAAAAGCCCCATAAGACACTTGGTTCATGATCCTTAGATCTAGTCTATCTCATCTTTGGGCCTTTTAGTGATCCCTTTGATTCTAATCTCAATCCCACACTCCACACATTTGCATCACAAACCTTCAATTCCCCCACAATAAGGATCAGACTCTTGAGTTCTGAGCATTCAGTAACCTGAATCCACCCTTCAGGTTCTTGGTTCCAAATTTGTAAGGTATGGTAAGAAAGAAAGCTAATCCCCGTTTTCAAACATAAATGTCTTCTGGACAAACATTTCAGTTATGCCAGTTATTATTAGCACAAGTTATTTGGCTATTTTAAAATATATCTCTGTGAATAAACAGAAATAAATCAGTACTATCAAATTATTCCCATTTTCTGATTATTCCAGGGAATGCATCGTACTTTAATTAGTATCACTCCAGAAACAGAACATGGCCTCACTTTTAATGCCTATGAACCTAGTTATGAAGAGAAAACAGGAGCTTCTGTACTTTAATCTAAAACTAACTAGCAGCCCATTCAGACACCAAGAGCAGCCCTTTTGCAGTACATTGTATTCAAATACAAACTCAACCTTCCCCATGCTTCAACTCTTCAAAAACACTATGGCTCCATTTAAAATAGTAATTCTGTTAGAAAATATTACTTTTAGAGTTAAGTATGAAATGACACAGTTGCTGTTAAATCCTCTGAAATCCTGCCCACCTCCCATATTATAAAGCACTACTTCCTCCAGCTTTACACTCAACCACACGACAAGCCAGAGTGCTTTCTCTATACATTTGCACCAAATGAAAACTTCACTTTCTTATTGTAAAAAAATTATACACATTAGCACATTTATGTGACATTTGCAATACTGAACCAGATGAATGCCCTGAGTAAACATATAAGATCCGCTGTACATTTATTGCTGCAGCAAAATCCCTTACAAATATAATCACTGTTAAGAATTTCGGAATAAAAGGTAATGTGGCTTTTTTCTCCAGAATTTGTTCCATTTCCAACACAAACTGTCTCTTGAATTTATTTTTCCTGTTTGAGAAAACCAGCCGCGATTCTCATTGTGGTTTAAATCCACAACTACTTGTCTGAATTCTCTTATAATTGGTATATTTTCCATTTGCCATGATGATTATCACGTGTCTGGCTAACAGGTCAATTTTTTTTTTTTTTCCTTTTCTTTTTCTACTGACTACAAGCGAAAAAAACCTCACCTGATCCTCAAGGTAGTTTGGGAGTTATGACCTTTCACAAGGGAAAAACAAGCCACACAAAGAGCAAAGGCTTTCCTGCAGTTTAAGGGATATATAACTTTGTCACTCCACTTTGCTACCACAGCCCCTTGTCATCAGGCATGGAAACACCTTCCCTTTCCATCCCTCCTACACCCACATGTTTTATATTTACCACCACAGTACAAGAGCATTCTGCCACACTTTCAGTGGCAGTGGGTTTGCTCCACCTGTCTTTTCTTTGATCCAGTAAACTACTGAAATACCAAAGCAGAGAAACCCCATGTTTTTAGCTATCGTGTCTAAACTCCAATGTTTGGTCAACTCCTCCGCTCCTCCCACTGACAGACCACAAACAGACTTTAAGGCTGAAAAAAAGGAAATTCTCGGGTTAAGTTTTACCTTTTAGGCCCAACTCTTCTGAATAAACTTGCTGCTACATAAAGGGGGGATTTTACTACCTAAAGTCATACATTTTGTTTAACAGGCCAGAAGTGTGTTTTTTGGAGGGGCTCCAAATGCGTTTCAGATTGACAGCTATTAACAGTCTGGATCTTGCGGTTAGAGGCCAATAACAAGAACAGTTTTCCAATAAAGCGCTGAGATTGTTCTTCTGAGAAATACTCGCTGTTCATTCAAAAGGTGGTAGATATTATGCAGGTGTCAACATGTGTCGTGAACTGACAGTATTTATCCTCTCAAGAGACCGTGCAGGAATTGTAGAATAATTAAAGGCTCATAACTTTTAATTAAGAGATCTCCTGAAGAAAACTGAGGAATTCTTTCCAGTAAAGCAACCGGGGTAAGCAAAGTAGAGATTGAAAGTAATGAAAACAATCGCTCTTAAAGGAGGCCTAGAGAGGAGAAATCAATGTTCTCATTGGGAGGAGAGGAACGTCATGAAAGTAAATTCCCCAGAAAAATGCAGGAGGAAGCAAACAATAATATATTTATAAAGATCCATATTTTATGAATACATTTATCTCCCCACTCTGATAATGCTATTTGGAAATGCATGCTACAAAGAGCAGGGATACGGGATGTGCAGTTTTGAAGCGTACATAATGAGCATTTACCACCTAAAATAACAAAACATGAGAGCCGCAGGAAACTGGGTTTTGTTTCTTCATCTGCCTGTATTTTTAATATAGTGCCCAAAGTCCTACCCTCCGTGCGAGAGCTCTCAGCATCTTGGCTTCTCACTTTTGAGAAAGCGAGGATGAAAACTGATGGGGTTGCATGAGGCCCCACACTAATAACTTATTCCTTCTTATATGGTCTCAACTCTCACTGTAAAAAGCAATTCTGGTTGCAAGTAGCTTGAAGAGACAGAAAAAGTTAGTTAGCTGAAGTGGAAACCGCCATGGGAATGGATGCAAGCAATGTCAGACCAATGTAATTGTCACTTTTATAAAATCTTTAAGAATCCCATGCTCCAACTCTGAGCACAGGTGGTTGGGTTTGCAAGTGTCTCCAAAATGAGATTCTGGTAATCACTGAGCTAGAAGGAATGATACAGAGGAGATTTCTGAGCAGGGACAAATAGATTTCTTTCACCTGGACAGTCTATACTTGAAGACCAAATAATTCTGTATAAAATGTTACTTGCCTAATTTTAGAATATACTTCTTCCTATCTATAGAGATGCACTCTGCAGAACATTTTAGATCCTGTGTACAGATCAGCAAACCCAAACCTAGTAGTTCTGTAGTTTTCTATACCTCATTTTCCATTTTCAAGTTAATTTTTATTTATTCACAATTCCTAAATTAATTAGGCATATTCAAAAAATAATGTCCTACAGCACAATCTTATTACTGAAGGTCAATTTACACTATTAAATACAAAACCTAATAGTGAAAATTTTCATATGCTTAAAAAAATCACTCATTAAAACTATTCAGGTAACAGCAACTGGGGGAGTTTCCTATAAGGAAAAAAAAAAAAAAAATCCCAGAAAATTAAAAGCTGTGTTTAGCTGTGCAATTGCAACTCGAAACTGTAACAAACCAAACCAAATTCTACAGCTGGTTACTCGTGGTTAATCGGCAAATACTGTCATGGACTTCAAAAGAAGCTACTGCATACTTATTTCTTTTTTAACTACAAATCTGACCCACTAGCTCTAAAGCATCTTCTGTATCACATAATGATGATCCACTGAATAAAGATGTTGCGTGTCCCAGCTGGACTAAATCTAAGCCAAAATAGATGCAACTCTGCTGGTACCTACTGGCCCTGCTGTAAGGAATAGCAAAAGCTTCTGAGAAGTTGAATGCAACCCTCATGCAAAAGTTGCTTCACATGATGAGCCATGGGGTTGTGTTTGGGGCAGGAGCTACAGCTTACTCAAAACATCTAGTGTTGGGAGGAAACAAGTCAGCTGGAGCTTCCAGCACTGGCATGTCTGAGTTGCCCTCAAATCAACCTGGGTGACCTTCAGTTAATGTGGTCTGGACAAAACTACTTGCAGCTCTGCCTCTGTGTCTTTGTTCTTCTAAGCAGGTAGTTGTCCACTTCATGGCTTCCTTTGAGGATGAGGAAGACAGGTCACAACACTTGAGTGTTTCCCCTCACCTCTCGTTCCACATAACGATAATGAATTTTATTCTTGTAAAGGACTACCATTGGAAACTAATCATACAAAGCTGTGCATCCACATTTCAAATTGCCCTGACCCCGTAACCTCTCTGCTCGTGCCAAGCTCAGATGACTTTGCAGTTTGGGCGATTAACCACAAGAGACTGAGACAAAAAAAGTGGCCTCAGCCCTGTATTAATTATCTACTCAGGAACTGTTGGTTCTTTCCATTCAGCAAAACTCAAGTGTCTGTAGCTTAATGGCTTATTGAGACACCTTCGGTTCAATTTGTGGAAAACAAGGCAGACATGTCAAGAGTAGAAAACAAAGATCTTTTTTAAGCTGGGAGATGGACGCTTAGAGATATGGGCACATGAAGTCACTGACATACCTGGACTTCTTTACTTTCTTGTGGAAAATAACCCCTGCTCTGAATGGCAATGATGCCAATCATTTTTATTGTTAAAGGATTTGGAACCATTAAGGTATCTGCTATTCTAGCTACTCTCATTTTTAGACTTTAGCCTCTGGTATGCTGGAAGAAACTCAACAAGCTTCTCTTCTCAAATAATATCATATCTACCTCTCTGTAGTTATGGGCCAGATTTTGACTGGAGTCCCAAGCCAGTCAAAATTACTCCACTCTGAAGCAATCACATAACAGCATCGGGCTTTCATCCTGTAGAATTTATGTGTCAGACCTTTTCCAAACATGTCCTGCTGGTCACCAGCAGTTGGCAAAGAGCTAGCTGGTTACGTCCAGAAAGCAGCTGACAATAATGTCTAGGCTTAATCTACTTAAAGCTGTCAAAGCATGAGGTTAAGCAAAGGTAATTGCACATGCACACAGCTACTGTGTGCTCAGAGGAGTATTGGATGTACGGGGGTGGGAGACAGTCTCTACAGGTATCTCTCCAGGGGACCAAGTCTTCAATTTTTTTTTTAGGAGCACACTCGACCAAGAACCACCTCCAGCATAAGCTGAAAATGAGAACTGGCACACACCAGTCCTCACAGAGCCAGGTATGACAAGGACGTAAGGTCCCATCCTTTGGAGCAGGATCACTCTGCTCATCCTTATCCAGAGCTATTCCCAGAGCCACAGACGAGTTGTCACTAGAGGCAGAAGATAAGACCAGCACATTGAACGCAGCAGGAAAACAAACCCATTCTACTGCTCCAGATGAACCAAAAGCAGCCACTTTTCATGCTCAAACACAAGCTGGACTCATCCCTACTCCCAGGCTCTTTGAAGACCCATCACCACCACAGCCAACTTCTGTTTCCCGATGAGAGGTGACAGCACTCACTGCAGTATCAGCTTTACAAAGAACTTGGCATGACCATTCCCCATCCACGTTCCTTGGCTTTGGCTAGCAGGTCTGACGAGGTTAATTTCTGCAGCTTAAGGGCACCTCTAACTTAGGTATTGACAATTTACAGATGTTTTGCTCACCTAATTTGTTCCACTATTCACAAAAACATGCAGTTACCTTAGCAACTACTACATTACATTTTATCTCCTAGCTGCAGAGCTTTTTCTTTTCTAAAAACAAATCCCACAAACCTACTGATACTGCATGTAACCTTTGATATTAGTTCTAGCCATTTCAGGAAACATAAAAATAGGCACAAGTGTAATGAAAATAACAGTCTCTTTTCTAAAGTCTATCTAAGTTTTCCATTTATGAACAGATTTTCTTTGTAGATTTGTTCTATTCAGTTCTTCTGTATGTTTGTTATTCTTCTACGGGTTACGATTTGCATAAAGGAAATTAAAAGCACAAGGAAGAAGACCTGTTTTGACATAAGGAGCTAGCTGGAATCTGGACAGAAGATATATTAGAGAATGCACATCTCAAAAAAAGTCAGGAATCGAGGAAGTATGTGAAAATTGCTGCATGAAGAAACAAATGCCTTTAGGCCACTGACTTCAAAGTATCCTTGCTCAATGGATATCTAGAATAAAAACATACCTACTTTTATATGGCAAATCAACAGAATACCAAAAATTCTTTTATAGTGAAAGACATCTTCATCTATGAACATATCTAGAAGAAAGAATAATTATGCTTGGAAAATATCTGCAGTTGTTTATGTAGCAGAGTTGCTCCCAGGAGCCACTGCTTCCTGCACTACATAAACCCGCATTCCATTGAAACACGTTTGTTTTGAAAGGCACGTTGACATCATGTGATGTGAAATGATGTGGAGACATGTAAACAAATACTGGGTAACCTGGGATCTTCACAGTGCCTGCTGCAAGATGAACTGGCCTGAGATCTAGATGTGACTTGCACTTCTTGAAATGTTCACGTGTTGCTCCCCAACGCTGCATTGCACAGGGGGCGTGGGAGGGAAAAGGAGTCCTTCTGAAGAAACAACTATTTATTTGGGGACATATTTTTTTTGCTTTACTTGAATCAACAGAAAATCACGATTTGGTGTTCTCTCAGAGCTGTGAAAAACTATAAAGGTTTATCTTCAGGGATGACTAAAGTTAGTGAACTTGTTGAGTCTTCCAATTTCAGCAAGTTACCAATTTCAATCGGTAGATGAGTGCTTAAGCTCAGTTTCTAATAAATTATTTTAACTATCTGTGAAATTAAGCATGATCTTAAATACTGTCTTAATACTTTAATGAAATAACTTCTGAAAAGGTCTTGTAGAACATCTGTGTGGTATCTCTTTATAGCTGTGACATGTTTCATTTTTAGCTACCTGCTCTACAGTGCCCATTTGTACACGTCTGAATACACAAGAGAATCCGGGTTCTGCTTTTTGTAAAATTTCCATGTTTCAAAGGCTAATGTCCCTATTAAAGATGGTTAAAATAAAAAGCAGCCGGACAGAGAATCTTTCTGATCTTTCTTTTTAACAGGAAGTTAAATTTTTAATCAAAAAAGCACAGCATCTTTTAAAAGCAATAAAACTTCATAGGAAGCCATCAGTATTAAGTGCAATCCAAACTTAAAATTTTAATGGCAGTTAATTAAAGTATTAGTAGGGAAGTAATCTAGTATTCAACCTGGTACTAGTAAATAATCTTCCAGAAAATCTAACTGAGGATGAGTCTGGGTACTTAAGTTCTAACTCAGAGGTTTTCCACTTTATTGACCCTTGAAGGCTTCTGCCAGCTCAGACACCTGTACAGTGACTTTAGGCCAGCTGTAAAGTTTCGGTTTTCTTCATTACCCTCACAGATCCTTAGAAGATTCAACTGACTCTGAGTCAGCAGCCACCAGGTTGAAAACACCTCGGCGAGCTTTAAGTCACTGCCTCATTTCTACTTACATTTCTTTCTACTTTCTCCCCTACGAGCAGCTATCTAAGCTGAGGCTCAGCATGACTCTGCTTTCAACCTGATTTTTCTACGCTGCTAAAGAAAGTCACTGAAGCTGACCAGTAATAATTACCTCCCCAGTTCAGCACATCAGTTTTTCTGTAGCCGTTCGACTACTTCTGAAATCACAACTACATTCGAAGGACAGTTTATAATTTATTTTTTTTAACAGATGTGACTGTGACCTTTCCATCTTAAATACATGCCTGCCTACAGCCACTGTCCTATTCTGTCCTTGAACACTGCAATTCACTCTCATCATAGGTTTCAGAGGAAGAAACAAAACTCCTGTCTGCTGGCGTCTATTACAAATTGTGTAATACACTTTCTATGATTATGCATTAATTCACCCTGTGACCATGTACAATGCTCTATCCCTACCACCGATGTAAAATAAGGAACTACATAAAGCAGTAATACCACTTTGTCGAATAATCCTTTACTTAGATTCCTTTCAACAAGGGAGAGCAGAATGGAACACTGAGTTACTTGGCTGCCTCCTACATTAACATTTATTTAACTTACTGAAGAATTTAACGTAGTTAAACAGAGTAGGAAATCACAGTAATGCCAACACAGCATTAAAATGTGTCAGTACATCCTGTTACATCCCTTCTCCAACCTCATCTATCAGACAGAGCAAACCTCCCCTCCTCAACCTCTCCCAAACAGTGCTATGGCTTTGATTTGCACTGTTAGAAATGATACCATATCCCAGTTCAGCAATGGATGAGTTTGTGTTGCATGAAAAGATTCACAATGTGCACGATGACTCGTCTAGGTTGCACACAGACGCGACTAACACATATGAAATGAGTTACAAGAAAATGATATGAATTAGTATCCTGCTGTAATTTATGCCATTCATTTCCTTTGCATAATGCCGCACCATACCATCCATTAAAATTCATAAAAACAATTCATTGCTTTTTAATTTCTACATATTTATGAACACTCATTTGAAATGAAAATTGTTTCCTTATTGACACATTCTTCCGTCTTGACAAAAAAAAAAGAAAAATTTTGAACACTAAAGGCTAATGACTTCAATATTTTTTGCTGATATTAATTATACTTGGAATGCTGCAAAAACGAAGAGACATTTACTCAAACCCAAAATACAGCAATCAAGTAATTAAGACACCTAATCCAAAGCCAACAAATGATATTCCAAACATCAAATGTGGTGATGTAATTATAACTGCTTGAGCACCTTTGCCTATAAAGAATATTTGAACAACAAAATAAAAATTAATGGCAGCTCCAGCTGTTATCATAAATAGAAACAGTACTTTCATTTTAAAAGCAAGCAGATATATCTCCTTCAGTTCAGATTACACATAGCGTTTTCTGGAGTATTCACATGGACTTTATTTAGATCAAGCAACTTTCTTTATGTTACTGTACTCAAGGTGGTGGACACATGCCCGGTCAACGAAGGATTAGAAAGCAACTTAAAATGACTGAACTTCACAAAACACTTCAACAGGCTGATAAATATAGAAGGGGAAAAATATCCCGTCTTGCAAATAAACACAAAGTTGCAACACAAAAATTGTAAGAGATTCTCCATCTTCACAGCACATGCAAAGACACGAAAGGCACAGGAGCACCCTGACAGGGCATTCATATTAACATTCATCTAGTTTATCCAGCGTGATTCCTGGATATATAGAGTATGTCTTTTCTGTGAGGAGAGATAATGGATGTTGGTAGCTTTGAAGACAGCAAGCTGACCCTCAGCTTTTTTTTCAGGGAGCCAGGCTGGGAAAGAAGAAAGGAAGGAAGAGAGGAGGCACCGACAGCCACCTGAAATATGAAATTAGTACTTCTGTGAATGTTTTACAGAACAGAATTGTTAATTTCTCATTAGCTCCTTTAATGGAAAGAGCAAGTCCAGCCTGCTATCCCTGATGCTCATTACGATTCCCCTCCAGCACCAGCTTTACAACTGTGATCTGCTAGAATGCACTAGGCAGAGCCTGGTAATCACAACAATTCAGGAAAACAGTCAAAATCTATCTCCCTTGCTCACAGCCTGGCAGAACACTGTGCTCTGCAGGCCCCTGTCGTGGCTCCCATTACTGTGAGTGCTGGGCGCTGAGCTCCAGCCAGCTGGGAACCAGCCACCCTGCCCGGAGCCCCCGGCTTGTCCAGCCTCACAGACAGGCTCTGCTCATTTACACCCACCCCTTTGTACCACAGACACCTCATTCTGCTTTAGCCTAAATAACTACTACTTATATATCACGTATACCCCTGATTCTGCTTTAGCCTAACTACCTTTTTTTAATATGCCACGTATAACCGATTCTGCTCTATTCTAAACAAATACTTATTGAGAAAGTAAGCTCACCAAGGCAAGGATTGCTTCCTATTACAGTAGCACAAAATTTTAAAGCAGATTGGTACATAATTGAAGTAAGGGTTCTAAAAGATGCTATTATATAAATACAGGTTGGCCAAAGTTTTCAAAATAAAGCATATCATAAAACATCACTCCACACTTGATAAAATATTGACGTGTCCACCTCCAAAATTTGTAAGGCAATTTGAAGCTTCTGTAACTATTACAGAGCTGGAAAAAAATCCTGCCAACAGCAAAAGCAAACATTTTTTTATTCATTTCACTAGTTTCAAAAAAGTGCATACATTGTCAGATTGAGCCTGAAATTTTAATCTCTGATCAATGCCTTTAAAAAAGTTCTCTACACAAGAAATAGTTTGATGCCAAATAGCAAAACAAGTATTTAGAGGGGATTCTTACACAAAGTTATTACTAGGAGTGTCAGAAGAATAAATCCTTATTTTCCAAGTGATTGTGCATGTTTCCCTTTGCTTCAAGAAAAAGAGGATCATTAACATTTAAATTGAGGTAAATTAGACCAATTTCTACACTGAACAGCCTGCAAAGCAGAAAACATGATCTAGCATCAAGCAAACTGGCAAATCAAGTCTGTTATCAGCACCTCCTGAATAAAACTCTCTGTAATGTTGTGTACCCAGCACACAGTGCATTGCTCAAGAGAGGAACAACCCATAATGACCTTTGAACAGTCAAGCAGACATTAGAATAGGAACAGTCTACAGGTGCTGGAGTCTGCAGGAACTTTACATCTGCAATATGGATGTCAGCACTGGTTTAAGAGTCTTAATACATTATTGCACCATTAAAGTAACTTGGTTCACTACTTACCAGCATACTTACAGAAGCTCTAATAATTGTGAATCTGAGTGAAAATAAAACTCAGGAAAAAAAATGGAGAGGGGTGAAAAAAAAGGGTTTTCACTTTCTCAGACTTGCCTGGTTGCAATGGAGTCGGCAAACCTGCCACAACCTGGGAGGCAGAGGGGGGCTGGATTCTGCACAGACCTGCCAGAGCACGCTCTGGGGGCTTTAATGCACTGACAAGTTACTAGCATGACAACAGATAACTTACATCCCCACTGGGATCCAGGGATGTCACTTCAGGCTCCAGGTTTAAAAAAGAAACCCTCCAGATCACATACCTGTCCCTCGTATGGACACGTGCCACTCGGCTGCAGCTCAGGGCAGCTTCACCACTTCAATATATGGTGTCACATTAACTCTGAGCTGTAACTGCAGGTTGAGTCCCTGTCCTATAATTTCTTCCACAAGCACTTAAAGTGTCTTGGGTAGGATTAAATTTCTACCTCTTAACAGGAAGAGAGAAATTTTGCCCTGATGAAGAACTATAAAATACCGAATATTTTTGTTGCTGTTATTTCCGCTCTTAGGATCTTCCCATTTCTAAATTACACTTTTATTACCGCATCGAAGCAAAACACGCAAGATAGAAGCTGTGTGCCAACTGCAGCCAGGTTCATAACGGCTATCACTTCAGAGCCCTAACGAGTGTTTAAGGCTTTCCTAATGCAGGCACTGTACAATAATCATTTTTATAATCAGGTTACGAAGCTTCTGGCTCTTCTTTGGCAAAGCCCCCTCTCTCCTCCCTCCCTCTGACACAACACACAGCCAGCCTGGCTCAAAAGCACCATCCCTATCACATAAATTTCATAAATATATTTTAAACTTCAAATACTGTTATGGATCTGCCACTAACAAATGCAAAAAAAAAAATCTAAAAAATTCAAGATGAAGACTGCAATATGCTTTCATATTTTTTAGGCCCTGATATTGCCAACAGCAAAATTAAACAGTAAGAAATAATGACAAGCTGAGGCTTTATCTTTTGTGGAATATGTGCAACAATGCAAATACCAAAGGAGTTATTTTTCTTCCCATGCTACCAGCATCTAAGAATTAGTTAAGAGTATAACCAGACGGGGGAAACCACTCAAATTTCTTTCTTTATTGATAGGGTGATATGCAAAGAGACTTGATACAGGCAAATAAGGACAGAGCTTATTGTACCACTCAAACAGTACAAGACTTTTCCCCTAAGTATTCCATTTTCCAATGGAAAACTAAAGATTTCATTTGGAATATAAGTAGTTAAAATACCAAAACCCAACCAAACAAGGAAGTTTTAATTCTTCCTTGTAGTATTACATAACTTGGAAACTTCAGGCTATTCCAAATCTTTGTAACTCTACATAATTTGCAGAAATAAGAGCCAGCAAATGACAGGCGATCACACATGGATCGTGGTTACCACCATTTAAACAGCAACCAAAAAATTATGAGTAAGACAGAGAGAGGGTGGGAATCTTTACTGTTCGAAAAATTCATTTTATTGTTGTTCCTTTCAGAATGTTTTAATTCATTCTTCAAGATTAATGATTAATTACTCTTTTAAATTTGGATTTAATTACTGTGATCAGATGAAGACTGAATCATCCCTCTAACTTCAGTACACTTTCTGAGATTCTATGATAAAAAATGCAACCCAGCTTTATCCTCATATCATTTTTTTTCTAGTGCATGAACAATTATTAATGTTAAAGTGTCTTTGGCAACACAAGCACAACAAGGAAGTCAGGAGGATACAATTGATATTTTGCCTAATATGAAACACTAAACAACAGCAAGTGCACAATTTCTCCAAGTAGCACGTGTCCAATTGCCATTCTCTATTTTTTTCAGAACCAGATGAAAACTTCTACATTGCAGTTAACCAGGCAAAGTAACTCAGCTCAGCCCACAGCCTTCTGCTAAATGTAAACCAACAACAATATAAAACCAGACATGCCTGTAAACACTTCCTACCAAAATAAACATATTTCTGCTGCTTGCTGGTAGACAGCAAAACCAGAGCAGCATGCTAATCCAGAGGGAAAGCAGGTGGTTTGCTAGATAAGCACAATGCCCCAGACCAGAGCTGGGTTACTGCATCTTCTACTTGAAGATTTTGAGATGCCACTCATTGTGTTTCTGACAAGAGCTGAAATCCCCAGTGGACTGAGCCCATCATTTCCAGCACATTTCCATACTCCTGTCAGCAGGCGCAGCGCTGCAGAGATACTCCTGACAGGTTCCTGGTGATGTATCAACAGTTGACTCTTGCTGATTAAATGCAAGGCAGCCAGACAACAATGCAAATTAGTAAGCAGGAACAATCATTAGAAATTTCATTCATTATGGGAAAGAAGCAAATAATTTCAAATAGGACTATTAAAATAGTTAAAAACACATTTTCACTATGTCGTAATTTCAGTTAATTATAAAAAGACAACAAACTATTTAGAAATACTGAGTTTTGATGTGCAAAAGGAAAACTTCAGTAATGGGTGAAGTCAAAATCCACAGGAGCTTTTTGCATAGACTGACCTGATTAAGAAACAAAAGTACTCTAACTCACATAGAATTTGAAATCTGCCTTTAATGATTTAAGACCAAAAGCTAGTGGGAACAAACGGGTATATAAAATACAGTCATTGTACAATTATGATGATGCATTAAATTACTAATGTGGTAACACCTGAGTTTAATAACACGATATAGGGTGCACTGTCACAATGGCCTTAGTATATCAAGAATACACTATTCAAAATTATTTCTCTTTGATTTCTTCTCCCTTACCAACTAGAAGCTCTGCAGAAGCCACAGCATCACTGACTGCCTCTGAAAACATCAGTTACTCTTGCATGAAATTGAACTTTATGAAGAATAGGAAGTTACTGATGATCTTCAAATTTTGCAGCATAATAGAAATGTTTATCTTTATACTTGGCATAATTTAAACATTTATACACTAGTAATTTAAAATGGCTGAAATGCCTCACGGTTACGGGGTTTACAAATGATAACTGAACAATCCAGTAACCTTTCAAACATCCTATCTCAGCATTCTGCTCCTATACTATTCCATGGAATACAGAATTTTAATTTTCTCCTATTACAGTAAGCAAGCATGCCTCTATCACTCTTCCATCTTTACAACAGATGTGCGTATTCAACGACCCACACGCTAACTTCCCAAAACAAACAATAAAATAAAACCAACATAAAATTAAAAATATAGACAACTACAACCTTTTAGCCCATAAATGCCATAAAAAAACCAGAAAACAAGAAAAAAAAAAGTTTGCTAAACAGTCTGTCAAACAGAAGCATGCTAACAGGATAATTTTTTTTTTTTTCACATTGGATCAATTGTAATTTGCCTGTTACAAGTGAACGTTCCAGACCTAAATTTAATATTTATTACTTTATTTTTAGGATTGAAATAGTCAGTGCATTACTTATTTCTTTTTTTTTGTTTTCCTGAAAAGCCAGATATGGGTCACTGGATGGACTGGGTGCTCCCTTGCTCCCTTTTCCAATGCTGAATAAGAAATGCACACAAGATAAAGGGAATTAAATGAAACGCAGACAATTTTTCTGCAGTCTTTAAAAGGAAGAATTCAAATCAACTGTGATAGGTAGGACAAACTGGATAGATAGATATCATAAAAATGTATGTATGTTTGTGCTTATAATGCCCATAACCTGTTAAAGGATATGATTGCAATTCAGAAAAAGTTTTAAAGCTGGGTTTGGTTCAAAACTCATTCTCGACCATTTGTGTTTGCTTATCAGGTAAGAATTTCCATACAGAAAACCAAGATGACCATCACAAAATTTCTGTGGGCTTATTTCACGTCTGGTCAGCAATAATTTAAAGATACCAGCTGTATCTCATCTCCTCCATTTAAGACCTGGCTGCACTCAGATGCAGCGCGTATGAAACCAGTGAGCACAGCCAAGGCCACGGGTTCCTACAGCCACAAAAAAGAAAACACCACAAAAATCACTTTCTAGAAGTGTGAGTTTTAAAGTTTGAGATTTGATTTGGACCAAACTCAATTACTCAGAGTTAACTGGAGATGTGCTGCAAACTGAAGTTCCTGCATCTTTTAAACCCTGGCAATTAGCTATATACATGAGCTTGCTTTGTCAGCAATTGTTTCTTTTCCTGGGATGCTTTACTCTGCTGACAGAAGCCCCATTCCAAGTCTTCAGTATCCAGAAAACTCCTATTCCCTTGTTCCTGAGGCAGTTCATTTACAAAAGACTGGTACAAAATAAAACAATAAATTAAATCCGAGTGCACGTTCATGATGGGGTTTAAACAAACATCTGTTTCTGAGACAACAGAAAACCCATTTTAGTTGTTTTTTTTTTAAAAAATCACTTCAGAAATATGAAGGTGATCTTTTCCTGCATCTTTTAGTTTTGCTGTAATTGCAATAAAAGATTCAATCCAGTTCAAATAGCTGCAGCTGACACCAAGTAAGAAAAAAAGGAACAATCCAACACACTGCAGAACCAGACAGAGGCACTGAATTCAGTAAAATGTTTTTTGCTCTGCACTGAAAACAAAGCAATAGACAGAAATAAAGATACAATGGACTCTCCTCATGACATAAATAAAAGAAAGCAGAGAACACAACAACCTAAAGGCTGCATACATCTTGACACTAAAGACTCCTTTTGTTTTCAGAATCAATTTGATTTTTATCTTGCTTTTGGGTAGATGTAAAGAAGAAAACCCACCTCTTCCACCTTCACTGTGTTCAGGAAAGGTTTCTTGACCAAAGTAGATGACTGGAGAAATAATATGATTACTGCCTGTGAATGTATCACTGAATTCCTAGGTCAGGAGTCCAACCACATATTGAAAAGGCAAGAAACCTAAATTCTACCTTTTTTAAAGCCGAATTTAGTCTTAAGCTAAGTCTGTAAACAATCATGAACTTTAACCACTACCCTTCTGTGTGTAACCGCAGAACACACACAACAAGGTATTGTACAACCTTTCCTCATTGCTCTACCCATTCATCTCTGTCACATGCTCTGTGGGAAGGGCAGAATTTAACAAAACAAAATTACATATCCAAGGTGGGCAGGCAAGGTGCTTGCATGCTACTGGTTTGTGACAAATGGCTGCAGGCAGAACACCATCACCATATTGCGTGTGTATACACACATACCCACCCATCACAAAGCCTCCATGTGTGATGGATTTCAAGTCACAGGTCACTCCTGTGCTTGTAAAAGCATGCAACTTTGGGATGTGATGTACAGATCATCTCTGATCTTCAACTGACAAGCATAACAGTAAGAGAAAATCTGGTTTATAGACCCTTGAGATGTCCCTCAAGGATGTGAAGAGCCACCTTCAGCAGAACCAAAATGTCAGTACCTGCTGTTTCCTCACTCTCAGACATCCATTGCAACACTAGAGCACACAGTTTACCCTTAAAAAGTACAAAATGCAGTGATATCAGAATAAACAAACCAGTACACTGCATTTATAAGCCAAGACTCAGCTTTCACATGTAAGAAAGACTGTTNCTGCTGTGCACAGGGCATTGAAGTAACTAATCCCTTTTTCGCCCAGAAACCTACCCTGAATCTTCCACATGACACAGGAAGGAGGTAATGCAAATAATTACATCAAGACTCCCATTTAAATCTGTTTTAGAACCCTGTTATTAATACGGTGCCTACAGCATTTCAGCCAGCCAGCCAACCAGGTGTTTGAAAAGTCAGTCCTGAAACAAGAAACAACCTCAGGAAAGTGGAAAATTACTCCCTGGTTTTTGGTTCCCCTAAGTGCAAAGGAAGGGGGCTGATGCCACCAGCCTTCATAACTGACCATGACTGCAGAAGCCTTCCCTGAACAAATCATCACACTCTTCACTTTGTTCATCTTCTTCTCCCAACCTTTCAGTTTCCATCCTTCATGGTAAGAGTTTTACCCTTCCTCTTGAATTTTAATAGCTCAGCATGTTCTAACCTCACATCTTAGCAAAGCTTCCTTTCATATAGAAGACTTGGGGTTTTTCCATTGCATTTGAACACTCTCTTCTGCAGTTAGAAATGAGCCAATTAAAACCACAAAGGAACCTGTAAGTAGTTCTTGCTGCTATAGTATTTACCTTTGCTAAGATAAAGGCACTTGAGAATTATTGACAGATTTTAACTCTGCAACACCTGGAGAGCTCAGGCAGCTCCTCTCTGCCCATCTCAAATTAGAGTCTAAGGCAAAAAGCAAAGCAAGAGATTTGCACAAAGCAAGACAAGGAGGCAATCCAAGTCTATACAGAAAATCTGTTATTCAACCAACAACTGAAACAAGTCCTCTTCTGGCTTTGAGTCTTCAGAGTACAACACAGCACCCAGCTTTTAACAGGCAGGAGCTACTGCTTTCTTCTTTCTCTTCCTGCCAAAAGGAGCCCTCTCCCTACATGGAAACATCAGCAAATTTAGTGAGAGTCATCTGTTGTTAGAGCAGACACCATGTGATAACAAACATAAATTCCCTCCGAAGCAAAAGCCAATTAAATGCATGTCTTACATAACCAATGCGTTAAAAAGAAACAAAAAAAATAATTGAACTTCAATATGAAATCTTTACACCTTTTGCAGATGATTATGTTATTTCACAGTTTAGTATAAAACATTTTCTGTGATCATTAACTGAAAGTTAATAGTTTTCTGGCGTGGCGGCTTGAGTGTAGGAACTGCAGTGACACACCAACATGAATTTTAAGTTGCTGCAGCAGTACAAATCTGACCTGCCAGCCAGAAACAATACATTAAAAAATTGGAGTACATAAAAATTAAAGCCTACATTTTTCAAGGTATTGAGCTTCCTTTTGTCACCAAAAACAAATGGCTTAAAACATAAATGGCAGAACTTTTCTGGAGTACAAGGCCCAAATTAAGTAGCTAAAGAGTAAGTGCAGAAGAGTGAAAAACCAGGCAGGGCTGGGTTCTCAAAATGTTGGAAGTTTTTAGAGAGAACTGGATGTTTCAATGGATTCTTCCAGTGTGAGAAATGCATAAATTTCACATTTTTCAGAAGAGGAAAATAGATTACAAAAATATTATTTAATTAGTACTAGGGTTCTTCAGAGTAGGAAGATTTGGAGGTGCTGCAGCTTTTAATGTTATAGAGAGGGCTCTGCAGTCAGATCGAGATGCCACCTTATTCCTGCTCTGAAAAGAGAACACAGGTGCATGTTCTGACATAGATAATTACTCTTATATGAAAATACTTAAGTCAGAACTTGCTATAGAACGCCTACAGAAACTGCATCTTTGCTCCATGCCCTTGAAACAGCCACAGCTGTCTTCCTCACGAGGTTCATCCCAACAAAACACTCGATGCTCACACGACACATTTTGTCTCTGTGTGTTCTTAATAGGCTTCGTTTACCTGCTGGAGTGCAACCTGTCGGTTTGGCCACCTCAAATGCCTGCAAGCCTCAATGACAGTTTTTTTTCCACCCCTTTTGTTCAAGGCTAAGCAGAGAAAACTCTGCCAGAAGGGTTCAAGCATCAATACGCCACTGGCAGATACTCTTAGAGGGAGCAATTTCCTGGCAAAGAGTTGGCAACAGCTACTACAAGCTGCCTCTCTGAAGTCACCTTTGTCCTACTTTCTTCAGTTTACTTATTCAGTAAGAAGTCACAGCATCACTGTAACTTGCACAAAGTTTGAGAAGCTTCAGATGCTGCTTGGTATCAGCGCTCACCACAGGGTGCATGAAGAGAAAAAGATGAGAATCTAAGTAAACTAACAAGCAGAAAGGGACAGAAGTGCATCCAACCCTTGCTAAAATCAGGAGAAAAGGTGTGTTGGGAGTTTCCTTCACAGAGCAGCCTACACACATGCTATAGCTTTACCAGTGTCTTTCCGTTTAGTACAGATGCATCAACATAGCATTTGGCACTAAGATTAGGTTCACTGTATCTTTGAATTGAGCCAACTCAAAACAGCACTAACTTGGCACAATGCTAAGGACCACACAAAGTACCTCCTTGCTTTGCACGATGTAGACATTTGGAGAGAAAGTGAGCACTGCCTACTCCAGAGTCACTCTTTGCCATCCCAGTGAATTGTTTTCCATCATCCTTCCAAGGGTCAGGTCTTTGGAGATCTCTAACCCATTTTTCCTCTATGTAGCTCCAGTTCTCCTGGATAGGAAAGACTATCTGCCTTTACTTACCTCAAAAGGAGAGCACCAAGCAGCACCTCCTCAAAGACCATTTTGGACGGAGGAAAAGAAAGAGACCTTTCTCCTACTCTGCATACAAGGATTCTTGAACTGAAGTTGTAATCAGAGTACAGCCTGTATTTCCAGTCACTTAAAATGACTGTTTTCGGGGATCACCTCAGTTCTCCCTTTTCATTCAGCTACAGTCAAACCTTGTGAACCACAAGCAGACATGCCACAAAACAGCACGTTTGGCCTCACTAATGCTTCTAATGCATTTCTAATGCTGCGCTCATTACGTGCTGCTCTGAAAGTCAAACATGTTTAAAAGCTCCTCCTCTTACCCTGTGACATTTGAGGAAGAGCTCACTGTGCTGAAGAGCAATGTTCGCTTTGCCACTGATTTCAGATCAGAATTTCAGTTTTACTGTTTTTAGCCAGACTTCCAATTTTCACACCAACACCCATCCTCTAACAGTCCAGGTTTAAGGCAAAAAGTGAATGAACAAACAAACAAAAAAGGTTCCAGCCTTTGTCTCATCTGGCCCTTGAAATTATAATTTTTCCACAACAGAGAAAAGTCAATTGAATTGCAATTGCATTTTTACGTGTATCTCTAAGACAAGAAACATACTATATACATTATAGTATCTCATGGTGAGAAAGGGTCTTCGACAGAATTAGAATTTGCTTTCTTGCATCTCAAATGCAAATTTTTCTGGAGATAGCTAAAAAAGAATCTGGTAAGAAACAAAAAAACTCTTCAGCAATAAAATATTTTTAGTACGTAAACAAACCAAAATATTCTCATTTGCATATGGTACATCTTCATCTCCTGTGACATTTTTTATTTTTATCCTATATGACAATGCTATTCACAAACTAAACCACCCGAAAAAGCAGGCAGCATTTCTGATGCCAGATGCTGAAGATCAATAGCTATTTCCCAAAGTTTATGGCATAATTAAAATTTGTAACAGGAATAATTTTCTTTTCAACCCCTCAGGCTAAGCCTAGAATTATTGACTAAGTCAAAGTTATGTGGTATAGCATTTTTTGTTATGTTTATAGATAATATAAAGGATTTAATGGTTTTTACATGTAATCTGGTAAGTATAGAAACAGTAAGTATGAAAAATTTTCTATATGAGCAAAGGAACAGTTATAAACATTTTATTGTTTAGGTATGTAGAGGACATGGGCTTATATAATTATCTGCTAGTGAACCATCAGCTACACCACAGTTCACTGATGCATGGCCAGAATGCCCATGAATTACTAAGAGGACTGAATCTAGAGTCCCATGGAGCTCATGGAGCCTTTGTCACAGGAAGGCAGCACCCCCGGGATGGTGCACGAGGTACCAGAGTCATCAGTACTGCCAGGAACTAGAGTCATACAGTAGCTGTCACTTCATTTACTGACATATTGCAATGGCTCTATATTTATAACCCAAACTGTTCATCTGTGCTTTCTTCCACCCAAGGCACACTGAGAAGAGCCTAGAGGAGAAAAAAGGAGAGCAAACGAGAAGAGGGTGCAGTTGATCAAGGACAACCACTCATCACCTGTAAGAGAAGAGGGGGAAAAAACAATTCTGCTGCACAACCAACATTGCCATGATTTGGGTTTACTGTAACTCTCAGACTTTCAGGTCAAATATTCTCAGTTTAGAAGTGAAAAGATGTATATTTGTTTCCCCTCAGCCCTAAAAATTCAGCCTTGGGCAGTGGAAGTCTGACTGGATTATTTCTTCCTCATATGTCTCAATCAATGCTAATAGCACAGGCCAAATTAAACCCTCCAATACCACTGCAACCTCATTACTTTCATCCTGTTTTCACAAATAAAATGTAAGTAGAAAGTTGGTAAACATTTCTGCCGATGAAGCACAAGAACAAGTACAGCCTGACTCAGCCCCTCTTTGCAGTGCTAGCAGGAATAAAATGAGGTAAACTTAATTGTGTTATGAAGGCACATAAAATCTGAGCTCACACAGACAGCAGAAATGCCACTTCTACACAAGCACTATTTGAAGAAAAAGATGAATATATATAAAAAAATTGACAAAGCCACCTATTATTAAACCATGCCTAGCACTACAGATTCACAGTAACATTAAGGCTAAAAATCTCAGCTGTGCTTTCTATGACTGCTTCTACAGGGATGGATTTAGATAACTTCAGGTTACACTTCTTATTCTCCTGAATGCTAAGCAGGGCTTCAAAACACGACCAAAATGTAACCAGAACATGAACCTGGCATGAAAAGGCAAAAGCAGCTACAGCAACACTGCAGGAGTGAGTCCCTAGTACCAGGGCAGCTGCAAAGGCACCCGTGGCTCTGCACCAGCTGAAGTATCATCCTGAGGAACATGTGGCAGTGGAGACAGCGGACAATCAAAAAACAGAAATTAAAAATTTGAGCAAAAAGCTCCAGCACTAGTACACAGAACATGCACATCATTCTTGAGAGGGAAGAATCTGACATGTCCTTGAAGCTAGCCATTGGTTTCCAATGATTTCTAGCTACTTTCTTGATGTAGATTAGGTAAATCTTTCTTGCTTCCCTAACTGCTGACTAAGCACAAAAGCAACAGTTTTGCAGTTCTTATTCCCAGTTCAATATATTCCACAACCATCAGATTCCTTAAAAACTGTGACAACTATGACACTAAATACAGCTGAACTGCATCATTACACAGGGTTTTTTTTTTCTCTGAGATAACGAGAAGTAGAAAACACCCCAGCAGGTAATGAAGTGACAGTATTTCTGACAAACGTGTCCTTCTTCAGCAGCCCTTTCTTCTGTAAGCATGGACATGTCCAAGCTTCCTCAGGGTTGCAGAGCTTTCTGTGCAATGAAAAATTAATCTTAGGCTATGAAGATCTGAAGTCACTGAAAAGTAATTAAACTTGTTTGCCTTCCCCACCCCCTTATACCTAAGACATATCTTCACCTACATTCACTGCTGCATAAATCAACTGATCTCTGATAATATCTTTTGGAAAAATACGCTTCCAGAAGAACATCTGAAATACCCAAAATTTACCTGAACATTCTCAAGTTCATCCAACAGAGACAGCATAAGCCTCAATTCCTTAATCAATAAGGCTAAAATAGCCAAAAATTCCCCCAATTTTTTTTACACGTGTTAAATTAACTCTGTGTCATGAACCTGGCTGCTTGTAACAACTATTGAAACCTGCCTGACAAAAGCAACTTCACTCAGAGCGCAGAAGTCTTCACACAGTGCACTTCACCTCTTTTCAATGCATGTGCAAATAACGTGATGTGAAACATTTTCTGTGTCTATCCTGTTCTTTGACAGCCTTCACAGTGTGCTCTTAGTTTAACAATTCATAAATAGTTTCAGAAGGCTAAATTCAAGCAGTATGTCTTCTCCTCCAAACAGCCTGCTTGGCCTTATGATTAGAAACATGTGAACGAGATGGAAAATTATCACTAAAATTTCCTTCTGCTAATACAGAGTTGCTTCATACACCTCAGGATATCAAATACCTAACAACATATGCATTATGACAGCCTGGAAAGGCACAGAGTCACCCTAATAGCAGGGGAACCAAGAAAACCAAGCCTCCAGGTTGGAACAAATCTATGATGACCTGTTTTCTACTTTTCAAAATTTACTCCATACTACCCAGGAGAGCACTATTGCACAGGCATTGTGCCACTGCTCTTTTCATTTCGCCTAGGTGTCCTAAGTAACTGAGGTTTCTCCTAGTGATTTGAATCTAACCTAGATAACAATAGTATAGAAAAAACAACCCCAGAGCAAAAAATACCCACATTTGATCACTGAAAAGTAGAAGTTCTTCCAGTAAAGTCTACTTTATCCTAACTTTTCATCATTACTTAAAGTATATTACAATGTGACATTATTACATCAGAGTCAGGCAATGTCCATAAATCTAATGGAATATTAAGAATATCATAAGTATGCAGTAATTAAGAGACCGGATCTTGGAAAAAAACACCAACCAAAAAATAAATCAAAACCAAACACTTAAGAAAAAAATTCTAAATACCTTGATCACAGTGATATTGCAATGAAGAAAACAACCTTTCTTGTCTTTATAAAGCATAACTCACTGCAAGACAAAATGCTGTTTAGGATACTGCCCTGGGATTATACCACCTCATTTGTGGTGGAAGTCAGTGGAGGTGCTGGTTTTCAAGCAAAGGAAAAAGACAAATAAAATAAACCCCCTCACCATCACCACCTTTTCCACTAGGACTATGGAATGCAATCCCTGGATAAAGGTGGAAAAAATTCCAGCCACTTACAGAAAACTTCCAGTACTTAAAGGAGGAGGAAACAGAGACCCTGCCAGGATCTGCTACAAACACAGCACTCTTTAGACACTCTTTAGTGTCACATCTGCATAAGAAGTTTACATCAACCTTGATTTCATTCATTTCATTGATATTCCCTCCATGTCAACCTCAGTTCTCTATTTCCCTCCAGTAAGTGACATGCTTTCAGAGAAAAGGGGTACAGGAGTGGCCAAAATAAATATACCATTTACCACACACACTGAAGAATGATGTATTGGGAGAAAAACCAACAACTTCCCTTGGATCACTTCCCTGAGAAGTAAACATTGGATCTGATAGACTCTACTGCCAACAAGAGCTTATTTCTACATTTGGTAGAATTCGAAGTTTAAAGTAGCTTTATGATCAAGATTATGAGGAAAAGTTTTCGGACACTTTGCAAACGTCATCCTTTTACTAAACATCTACTACGCTTTCAATTTCAGTTCTATTTATTGCAGCAAGATGTTGTTATCTTGTTTCATTTTCAAGCATATGTATTAGGATGCAATCTGCAACATTCCTCTAAGAACTAGGAAGGATTATAACAGCAAAACAACAATAATACAAAGCAGATTGGGAGCTTAAAGTCTTGGGTTTGATACCCAAGTTCTGCAGCGGATTCTCACCATTGGAGAGAGATTCAATGTTAGGCTTCAACTTATACGGTTTTCTTGGTTTTAATATGCTTATGTTATTGAGGATATTTCTGCAGAAGTGAAATCCCAAATCCTGATACATGAGCACATCTAAACTGGGAAGCTAAAAAAAAAAACAAACCCAAAAAAACCCAGCATACCAGTGATAAAAGAGTTAAAAGTAGCTAGAAAATGTTAAAATTACTTCAGCTGAAGTCAAAAGAGCGCTCTGTGCTGATCCAGCTGCTGATGGCTCTGCGGGACTATTTGAATCTCATATTTTTCACAGCACCAGGATAGTGATCAGAACATACTTCTCCAGCTCTCTAGATTCATCACTTTGAAATGAAAGTCAAAAATCTACAGGAGCCAGCAATAAAATGAATTATTTTAAATTACCCATTGTTACTGTACCTAGTTGGGGAATAGAGCCAATCTGTGTAAGAAATGCTGTCATAAGGAACCCTGACTATTCTCATTCAAAAAGAGTCAAAAGGGACCCAATGATGTTCTGCTAGTAACTGTCCAGAGAGCAAACAGCCACTCAGTTCTGGGCACTGAGGTCATCGAACACAAATCAGGCAGGAAACATTTTACAATAGACTTTCAGAGTTACCATCTTTTGCTAAGCACAGTTAATAACTGCAGCTGATTACAGCATTCATTAGCATTATTCAGAGTCCTGCTCAAAAACACAAACCTGAAACAAAACTGTTCTTTATATGGCCCCCAGCAAGCAGGGTAGACCTGGTGGCCAAGAAGTCCTCTCATTAAGGAAGGGAAGCTTGAGCCTGAAATTAGCTTTTCTGGGACGTTCCCATATTAATTCCCACTGCCTCGTGCAAATATGCCATGTTCTCTGTGCCATGTTCTTTCCTCTTCTTCTTTTTCTCATATAGTCTCTTGCTATTTTCCTATCATCTTTCTCAGCAAAAAGTAGTAGTTGCTTCTTTTACACCTGGTCTGTAAATGTTTCATGAGACTACATATATATTGATCTAAAAATCAACACAAGAACACAAGAACAAACCCTAAGGAAAACACACTTCGGAACCAATCCAAAGCCTAGATTAATTACAGAAGGAATCTGAACTTGCTGGAAGTTATTTATAAGAAATACCACATTTGTTTAATCATAGTTCTCATTAAGGATATGTATAATGAAACCATTTATAAAAATGTTTTAAATACAATAATAGAACAGCACATAAGGGAGCCCTGAAAAATAACAATTTTTTTCAGTATTGCCTATTCCTAATGCTCGTATGACTCCTCTCGTTCCTGCTCACTTACTGTGCCTGCCGAGAACTGAAAGAATAAGCTGCTTTAACTTGAACTTGTCAATTTAACTCTGTCTGCTGTGGGCCAGAGAGGCAAGCATGTATTACATGCCCTTAGCAAGCAAGCAAAAATTCTGTGCTCATCTAGCAACACGATACAGTGTAAAATCAATTACAGCTTACGTACAGTAGCATAAAATTAAGATTTACAGTAATTGCATCTTGTGGGGCTAATATTGTCATACTCTCCAGTAAACAGTACTTAATTCATAGGAAGAGTGAAAACAACTTGTGTGAAGGAATGGATCTTGATTCTAGAAGGAAAAAAGAAACAACAAAAACAAAAAAAGCAAAACAAAACAAAAAACACCACAAAACCACAAGATACTCTCAGTTAGTCGCAGTGCATTTTTGAAGGGCTCTCAGTGTGCTGGCTTGAAGGAGGAATCAATCTATGGCTGGCAGTGAAAGCCCTATTGTTCTGGGCGCTGCTCTTTTCAGTTGTCACAGCCCGGCTGAAGCCTGCACAGCAATGGGGCTCTGAAGCGTTCACAAGTCACAGAACAACAACAGAACAGAACCAAGAGCTAATTTATTCTCAGAGCTCATTGTACTTGGAGCAAACCAAAACTGCGGTGATGGCAGAGTGACCTTACATCTACTGACTGACCAGATGGCGAGAATTACTGACTGATGTAAGCCCCGAGCCTTCCTCACCATCTGACGGCTGCTTGGTGAAATCAAATAAAGGTCTCTGCGTAGTCTTTAGTGCACAAACCCAATCATCACAAGACCATCATGTTGTGCCCTTAGAAGAAAACGCTGCAGGGAAAGGCAAAGAGCGAACAGGACTGAAACCCTTGGATCCTTGAAAAGGGCTGGTTCACAGAACTGAGACACGTGGGTATCGCACAGCAAGGAGGTTTGTGCACCTGCTGCCCCGGCCATATCTCTTCTGCTAATGAATAAGTGCAACCAGCCTCCAGGGCTGTCAATCTGGCACCTTCAGTAATTCACACAAGCGCAAAGTTCTCCAAAAATAAATAACATGAAAAGAAATTCAAGTTGTCTGACTAGCACTGGTTTTGACAGGCATCTTGAGTAATGTTAATTTTTCCAGGTTTTTTTTTCCTTTAAACCAGTTGAATCACCAATTATTTTGTACAGTTGCTAAAAACAAGCACATATGGAAATAACCCAGTACATTGGGCTGATGGCAACAGAAAAAAAAAAAAAACTTACAGTGGGGGTGTATGCATGTGTCTGCCTGTGCATACACACAGAACATCTTTATCTAAAAGCCAGTATTACTGCACAGCCCCAGTTCTTGTCTCATCATCACTAAGGCAAACCAAGAGGAATTCCAGTTAACTAAGCCCACTTAGACAAATGGGGAAAAGGCACAAATTACTCAGAATCGCTACCACGGCTCTCAAAAGACCAGCGTAAAATACAACAGGCCCAAAATGATTTTACATCATTACATTTTTATCAATATGATTTTAATAGCTGCAATGAAATAGCTTCTCATAGCATGAAAACTAAGGTCAAAAATAGGCTGGAATTTATTTCTGACCAGTATACCCCTGTAACCTAATGAAGAAAGACAAGACAGAAACAACACCAACTCTCTTGTTATCACACCAGAAATGGTGTTCAGACCCATATGCTACTGAACGTTGCTGTTTTTCTCAAAATGAAAATCTGGATGAAAGCTGCATTTGCTAGTGTAGTATGAACTTATTAACACGAAAGAAAAAGCAGTGGAAAGGTTCTCCATGAAAAAAATCTGCTCTGGCACTAGCGGAGTTTTAATCAAGTAATATAGGTCTGAGACACATCTCTGAATCCCAGTATTACATACTTTGAATCCCAGTATAGCATGTTTGTGTATCTACAAAGACTAACTTCAAGGGGAAAAGTAGTAACACGGTTTCTCGATGACTGGAAAGTCACCATTTTGGCTCTCAGAAAACTGTTTGCATATTTTACAATAGCTTGAAGATTCTGCAAACCCCAAAAATAGATACAACGCTTTATCTCTCACTGGTATGCAAAGCAGGAGAAAGAGGCCAGGAAGAGACTGGTAAAGTCAAGCAAAATAAAAGCACGGGTTGAATGTCAAGGGAAAAAAACCACTGAATGCTAAGAAGATAAAATAATGGAATAATTCCTCAGGAAGATAATATTTCCTGGGATGTTAAAACTGCCTGTTGGAAGAAAAAAGCGCTACTGGGAAAACATTCTTTCTCAAAGCAAAAACTTGACATTAATGTTGCAAAAGAAGGACTAAGCAAGATTTATGAACTGTCGTGTTCAGGCTTCTACTGAAAATTTAAAACACCTAGGACAGAATACTCTGTTCTTACAGTGAGTCACACAAGTGCTTACAAGGGCTATTTTGCATGCATGTGTTGGTGTTACCTTAGCACAGTCCTCAGAGGAAAAAAAGACAACAAGCTGGAATAAGCCAAGAATGCAAATTGGAAAGAAGATCCTGCATGTTTGTGCATCTGCCATGCCCCGCTCACATGCAACAGGTACACAATTTATGCAAAACAGCCGTGCAAAGTATTTCCTATCCAAAAACTATTTGCAGAGGACTGAACTATGTTGCAGAACAGTAACCTCACCTTCCACAGATCACCTGCAAGTTTAAAGCAATCTTTGTTGACGACACGGTGCCAAATGCTTACACGATCTTATCAGACCTTCCCCTGCCCTCCTGAATTCACACGGGGTTGTTGTTTATTATTTTAAACGCAATGTATTGCAGATGTGAGGGATGTGGATTTCCTCCTTTCCCCAGAACACATGCAAATACAAACCCACGTCCCCTCGTGTGGACACGCAGCACAGGCTGCAACAGCCCACAGCAAAACAAGCTCCCACATGCAGACTAACAATGCCCCAAACCTCCAAGGAGAGCAGCATTTTGCAGGTTGCACGCGCTTACCTTCTTGAGACAGACCCGGTACACCAGATTCATTCTCTCCCATTTTTAGAGAAGGACAAACTCCCCCCACCCGGAGCCAGGCCACTTTATCAGGTTGACTTGGTGGCTGTGCGGGTTGTGACCTCCTGACTTTCAGCTGGAGCAGGTAACTGTATACCTGACTTTCTTCAGTGAATAATTAGTATCCTACTTCCTGAGCTACCTGGGCTTGCCTGACCTGTTTCTCTGTAAACTGACATCATATCCTTTGATCTCCTTTGATTAACATGTGCTTCAGGCAAGGCTGCTTTGTCTCCTCTTGGACTCTCCCGCTCATTTGCTCCCCACCCTTTCCTTTCACTTTCACACAGACAGCAATCTGAAGAATTTTTCTCTTTTCCTGGCAGGTGTTTTTCTCAAAATGCCAAAGCTTGCAGAAAGTTTGCAGCTGATTTTAAAAATCCTTGGAATTTGCATTTCATAAGACGACTAAAGGATAACTATCAAGCCAGTCTCTGTGGGATGGGAGCTTTGCAGCCACAGCTCTCCACCATGGGAGAGGATGATGGCCTCAGATGCAGTGCCCCTTGGCTAGAGCTTTGCAAAGAACCCAAAACCTAAAAACCAAAAGCACCTTTCCCCTGTCTTTCACTGAGATTACACCCCAGGAAAACGATTTACTTGAACACTGTAATTTTGAGATTGTTTTGACTGAGTAACAGAAAGGGCCTCTAAACAAAACAAAAGGTTATTTTGCTTTTCTTCCCCTCCTTCTCCAGCACAAGGACACAAACTTTCAAGATAATTTTATCCAGCCAGACTTAAAGTTGAGTTCCAAGAAAATATTTGTTCTTTCCTGCCAGGGAAATCAAACAACAGGTGTCTGATACATTTGTGATCAATTTGTTGAGCAAGTACACCTGTCTCTCTGCTTACAAAGTTTTATTTTAACATTTTTGTTTGCAACTGCCAATGACAAAAAGCAAAGCAAAGCCACAGCACTGTTTTAAAGGAACAAACGACGACAAAAAGAGCTAAGTAGCTCTCACAATGTTAACCACCATCTGGATTACACTCAAAATGGTCTAATCAGTAGCATTAGAAATTTTTTTTAATCCGGTAGAAAATAAGTCTATTTTTAAAACAAAACTGTATTGTATTTTTCCTCTTTTTTTTTTAAAGGTACTGAAAGAATTGTTTATTAGAGGAGAAACATAGGGGGGGAAAATGGAAGATAGCTTTTCCAGGTAATTCAGGCTAGGTAAAGCATACCTTTAAAGTAGAATTTGTGAAACCAACTATGCTAATTCAAACAAAAGTTGTATTTAAGAATAAGAATATTCCCACAGACAGTAGCATTTCTCAAGCTAATCATTGCATAGGCAGAAGTAAAAAAAAAACAAAAAAAACTTATGTCCTTCATTGATTTCTCTGTCAACTTCTTCTGTGCATTGTAAGCACTTTCCTCATTCACACGCAACCAGCTTTTAGCCATGCTCAAACATCTGAGGTTTGCTAGAGAAGGCAAATCAGAATCCCAAGCCTTAATCATCTGAACAGTGAATGCCAAAAGAACTTCTCACTTGGTTCACAAAAATGAAAGAGTTTACAAGAAAAAGCTCACGCTTTATTCTTGCCTGACTATCAAATTAGTTGGGTTAAATCAACCATTCTGCAGTCAGAAAAGGCTCTTTACCATGAAAGCAAAGAGAAAAGCAAAATGAACTTATGTTTGAAAAATGAGCCTTTCATTATCTTCTTTGTTGGTTTAGCTGAGCTTTTGCTAGTTTTTTTTCCCCCCCATAATCTTCAATCCCAGCTCATGACCCAAAATTTGCAGACAGTGATTTCTACATTTGCCTAGGCTCAGGCCTCCTAGAATATCAGTTTAATGTGAATGAACTGAAGCTGTTCTCGGACAGTTGAGAGTCAGTGCAGGAGGTGAGACTCCAGCAGACATCTGGGGAACGTCCCCAACAGCACAGAAGATGCCCAGCAACTTCCAGGTTCAATGCTCATCATCATTTTGAATTACTTGGCTAAATTTCCACTTGAAAGGAGTGAAACATTCAACTGAAACATCCATTTAGCAGATGGAGGGCTTTTTCTGCTCACTTCCAATCCAGCTTCCTCTACTGAAGAAGAGAGACCTACATGTGTGCAGAGAAATGCATGAGGAAGAACTTCGCCAGTTTTGTAATTACTTCAAGTGACAAATCAGATTGGCCTTTCCAGAGAGCATGCAGTACTACAGCTAATACAATGAGCACACAAGGGTGGACATTGAGAGTTTATTAAAGCATCTGCCTATGTCTATTCCTGCTTTTCAAGCAGGTCCCTAATATGAGAGATCTGCATGATCTTCCTGAAACTCAAAGCTGAGAAACTGCACCTAAGACAGGAGAAGGAAAAACATCTGGGCACTGCTCTGTTTTCATCTCAGCTCTCAAACAAGGCCAATAGGTCCACCATTTACTATGAGCTGGATTTGGGAACCAGTACGTAGGCTGCACATGTCCCCTCCTGGGGAGAGTGAAGCCCATTCAGAAATTCTCCCTTGACTATAAAACCCAGTGCAGTCAAAGCTTTAGTGCTGAGTTTTTATAGTCAGACAAGCTTGAATTGTTCTATATTTAAAAGGCATAATCAAGAAAAACAAGCTTGTTTATCAATGAAGCTCTGCAGTGCAAAGCAAAACACATCTGGTAATTAACTGATGAGATAGAAACACCCAAAGCATTTCTGCCCTCTCCAAACACAAAGATGTCCATCTCTTGAAAGACAGAAATCCTTAAATATCCTACATTATTATAACTTCTAAACATGGGAGAAAACACAATGATTAGTTTTTACCTTCAATACTGTATTTTCTGAGGCTCTCCACAATATAAAGAGAGATACTAATTCCAAAGAAAACAGACGTCCAAGGCAACAAAAATAACTGCTCTTCTCATCTACCAAAACTTGCTTTACAGTAATATTGAGTTTAGGCTTTTAGCACCAACAGAAGTATTTTGTAGTTTAAGTTCTAGCATTTTATCACATCACCTTCTGCTAAGTCTTAAATATTTTTAAGAATTCAAGAGTTGAGGGCGATAGTACTGAAAATACTTCTTGCTTTGAAATGAAGCCTGCAAGTGGGAATAGCGCAACAAGGACTGAAACTCAAGATTTTTCACACTCCCTCTTCCAACAATGACTGATGGTGAGAAACAGCTAAGTTGGGTTTATGCTCTCCTAAAACCCTTTTTTGTGCTCACTTGTGTACAATGATTTACATGGAGTGCTTTCTAAAGAGGAGCTCTTAATTCACTCACTCTCTAGAAAGATCCAAATGGAAATGCAGTGGTTTTGTTCTGCTCCCAGAAGAGACAAGACAAAAAGTTATTCTTTATATTTACCATACAGTGGCTGATTCTAAGGAGTGTGTTTGACAGACAATGAAGACAAATATAATTTTGTGATGACAGTGATCAGGGCTATGAAAGAGAAAAGCTACATCCTATGCTGTGCCTAGAATCATAGAATGTTTCAGGCTGGAAGGGACCTCTAGAGGTCATCTGGTCCAACCTCCCTACACAAGCAGGGACATCTCTACCTAGGGTAGGTTGCTCAGAGCCCCATCAAGCCTGACCTTGAATGACTCCAGGGATGGGGCCTCCACCACCTCTCTGGGCAGCCCATTCCACTGATCTATCACCCTCATGCTAAAGAACTGTTTTCTAAAATCTAATCTAAATCTATCCTTTCCTAGCTTAAAACCATTACTCCTGGTCCTATCGTTACAAAACCCTTTTGAATAGACCTTCCCCTGCTTTTACGTAGCCCCTTCAGATACTGGAAGGTCACTATAAGGTCCCCCCAGAGCCTTCTCTTCTCCAGGCTGAACAGCCCATGCCGAACAGATCACGGCATCATGCTGCAAACCTCACGGGTAAGTGTGAGTGCCATTAGAAACAGAGAACTCTCCGCTAATAGTGATAAGGTTTGCCAGGGAATGAATATTGTCTCAAGTGTTCTAGAGTAGCTCTGCAAACCTGGAGAGAGGCCCTCACAACCGAAAGCCTTCAGAAAAGCAAAGATTTCCTGTAAGTACTGACCAAATTGTTTTCAGGACTCTCATTTTTACTCAAGAATTTAGGTATTTTATAGAATTAATCCAAACAAAGTAATATCACCAACAGCTAACACAGCCACTGTCATTCTTCATCGGTAACGTGTTTCCAACTCCCAGAAGTATTATGCTACATTGCAGATGTAATGGTAAGAAGGGAGGGGTGGAGTTCCTGAAGAACATAGATTCAATGTTTCACAAACATGGATAATGAGGCACACTTACTACATGAGAAATTGTGCAGACAATACAAATCATCTCCAGAACTGAGATGTAGGCACTGGGGATACACAAATCATTAAGATGCCTGTGATACAGCCTCTGGGAGAGCCGGCTGGTTGATAACCAAGTGTTTTAACGTGTATCAAAGCAGAGAAGCAGCCCACCAAGCTTCCTGCAGTGACTACCTGCCTGGCACCAGACTGACATTTTTCCCAGGAAAAAATAACAAATGTTTCACCTTCCACAATGGCATGAGTGCTAGGAGCAAAGGGACAGTGCCAGTCCAGTCTTCCTCCCAGAAAGATAGGAGCACAGATACTGATGTTCAGGTTTTTCTATCATTGGTGTTGGGAGGTTTGGGGGTTTTCAATGATGGTGGTGATTTGCCTGGTTTTTTAAGAGCAACATGGCTATTTTATGCATTCCCTGGAAAATGGTACAGTAAAAAGAAGAGCATAATTTGGTCAGCCTCCAAATTAGAAGCAGTTTGATTAGTGTACAACCTCAAAATAGGAGATGGGAGTGGAAAAAATAATATTTTCTTTCACAATTAGAATGGATTAATTACAAAAGCAAGGATAACCAGCCTCAAAAACCACAGTGAAATAGGTTTTCCGTGTTCATGCAGGTGCAAACACACCACTTCGCAGCTTAGTGGAAAACAAATTTGGTTCTCATTTATTTCTAAGCACTAACTACAGCTCACTACAACTTTGTCAGAAAACTACTTGCCATCAAATACATATCACTTTGTTGAAACAACTGTTTTTATGGTGAAAAGGTCTAGTTTTAATGAGTCCTCCATTGAGAAAGTTTCAAAGCTTCAAAAGTGCTTTTAGGGTCTTTACTCTTTTTTTTTTTTTAAGAGACCAGAAAAGGCTCCAAAACACAACTCTAACCTGCAACATACCGATGCAGACTGAACAGGATGAAGATTTAGTTCTTCCAGACCTAACAGGAGGGTTTTTTCCCTCTAGGCCACTTTGTTGGAGGACGGTTGCAGAGAGGAGCAATCTCCATTTTCATTTGTTGCCCAAGCTCCCCTTGATCCCTGAGTGAGTAAGAAAATCACATGCCAAGGGAATTTATTAGTACACAGAAGAAAACACGGTTCAAAACAGCCACGGAGTTTTCATTAATTACTGTTGTTTTGTTAATAATGCATACATTACTTTTCACACTACCTGAATTATGGATAATTGTTCTGTCTCCTTGAGACCTATCAGTCCTGACATGATTAACAAATGTAACGCAGTAGAGGGGATCTAAGGCTACAGTTCAATTTGTGATCCCATCTCATAAGCTATTGCTTTATTGACCATAAGAAAACAACTCAGAATCTCTGCCTCGCCACTCTCCAAGTCCTGATCAGGAAAGCCAAAACAAGAACCCTTTGCCATCCTTCCCCAATGGAGGTATTTTTCCCTCCACAGAAATCAGGCGCTTTGCCAAACGTAGTTTCTGAAATTTTGCTAAATATCTTTTGCTAATTGGTTCCTGCCCCTCAAGTTTTCATTACCACAGCTTTAGCAACCAAACCTCAAAGAAATGCTAGCAATCAAAATCAGCAATGCCCTCCTGATTCACTCCCAGTGTTTTTCAACTTCCTACTTAATGAAAATATAGATGAGTCTGTAGCAAATAAACAACAACTCAAGCTGAGTCCAGCAGCTGCGTAGGAGCCAAAGCTACAGACACATTAGTCTGGCATTTGTAGAAGGCAGAAAAACAAAGAATTAGCTTCTCCTTTTTCCTTCTAATTTGCTCTTTCTGATATTAAATGAAATCAAATTATGCAAACAAGTATAAAGGTCTGATGCATGGAAGATGATACATTATAATCTGGGCCTGCAAACGATAGTAATGCAGAGTATACAAGATCTAGTGGAAAGGATAACAATTTCACTGCCCTTCAATTCACTTCATTGTTTATAAAAGCAGTGGAATTAAACGAGTGCTTTTTACAGATGCTGTTTGTTTACTTAAAAATCTCTGCATGATCTATTTCTACCGTCTCTACTTTTGATGACTCTTGTAGTTATAACCGAAAGCAAAGGATAAATTGAATGATAAAAGCAAGCAGCTTAAAATAAAGCAGAGCAAAACAGGGAATGAAAAATGTTTTTCTAATATTTCTCAGCAAGAGAGCTAATCCCGTCAATGAGAACTAATGCTGAACTCCATCTTGCACAACTAAGAAGTAAATCTTGCTATCCTAAGTTTCCATTAGGAAATATAGAGCCCTAAAAGCCTGATACATGGAATCAAAAGCTGATCAGCTTTAAAAAAAAAAGCCATCATTTTATCCTTACTCTCCCCCTTTTAGAGCAAGCACTCCTTCAAAGCACAAAACCAGGTCACCTTGTGTTTAGATTTCAGCAAGATGAACACTCACCTCTTGATACATCCAGCACAACTAGGAAGAATTGTATTTTAAGAAGGTGAGCTTGCATTCCAGCCACGTGTGTAAGCTTTTATAACAAATACACTGTAAAAAATACAGTGATTTAACACAGAGGCAGATTTTTTGAGCCATTGAAGACTTGGACTCAGAAGTATCTTCTACCTCAGCAAACACAGAAGAGCCAGGAAGAATCTTACGTGTGAATCTTCAATCACTGAAAATTGTTCCAACAGAAGAGCTGTAAATATGTATCATGGAATCATAGAATGGTTTGGGTTGGAAGAGACCTCAAAGATCATCTAGTTCCAACTCCCCCCACCATGGCAGGGACACCTCCCACTAGACCAGGTTGCTCAAGGCCCCATCCAACCTGGCTTTGAACACCTCCAGGGATGGAGCATCCACAACTGCCCTGGGCAACCTGTGCCAGTGTCTCACCACCCTCAGGGTAAAGAATTTCCTTCTAGTTTCCAATCTAAATCTACCCTCTTCCAGTTTGAACCCATTATCACTCCCCCTATCAGTACAGGCCTTTGTGAAAAGTCTCTCCCCAGCCTTCTTGTAGGCCCCTTTCAGATACTGGAAGGCCACAATACAACAATTCCAATTCTCTCAACCTGTCTTCATAGGAGAGGTGTTCCAGGTCTCTAATCATCTTTGTAGCCCTCCTCTGGACCCTCTCTAACAGGTCCATGTCCTTCTTGTGCTGAGGGCTCCAGAGCTAGACACAGTGCTCCAGGTGAGGTCTCACAAGAGCTGAGCAGAGGGGCAGAATTACCTCCCTTGACCTACTGGTCGTACTTCTTTTGATGCAGCCCAGGCTAAGGGTGGCTTTCTGGGCTGCACTGGCACATTGCTGGCTCAACTTGAGCTTATCATCAACCAGCATCCCCAAGTCTTTCTCCTTAGGGCTGCTCTCAATCGATTCCCTGCCCAACCTGTATTTGAGTCTGGGATTGCCCTGACACAGGTGCAGGAACCTTGCACTTATCCTTGTTGAACTTCATGAGGTTGGCATAGGCTCACCCATCAAGCCTGTCAAGATCCCTCTGGATGGTATCCCTTCCCTCCAGCACATTGACCACATCACATAGCTTGGTGTTGTCTGCAAACTTACTGTGGGTGCACTCAATCCCACTGTCCACATCACCGACTGTTTTGCTAGCTCTCTCCTTCTTCAAGTGATCCTGCTGACTACACCAATTTCATTTTGTTAGCTCTCTCCTTCTTCAGGCCAATGCCAAACTCAGCAACATCCCCTCAGCATACCTTCATCTTTTACATATTCTTCACCTTTTTGCTTTTCTTGAATCAGCCATCACAAAAAACCAAGGGGGTAACAAACCACCAAGAGAGAGCTCAGCAAGTTGACTCCCACAGGAACCTCTTCCAACTGGCTCCAACAGGAACCCACTCCAACAAGAACTCTCTTTCCTTGTTGCTTCTCACAGACTGGTCAGTTCCTGGTTGATCTCTCTCAAGCCTCACCCACCACCAAAACCACAATCACCTGGGGGCAGTTGGGTCCTCACACAGCTGGGCCAGGTTCTGCCTCTGGGGCCTCGGGGAACAAAACATGTTGCTGGGTTGTGACTCATCCATAGGTCAACTCCAACTCAGGGCCCACAGCCCAGGCCCCAGCACTTCACCGACACAGATGTTAAACAGGACCAGTCCCAGTACCGATCCCTGAGGGACACCACTGTATATGTGTGTATCTTACAGAGAAGCAGCACTATGCTAACAAATCACCTTGCTTTGTGGGACAGCCACACACAGCATTCATTTCATGAACCCTGAGTTGCAATGCACACACCCCATGGGGTGCTACGAGCCGGCAAACAGTTCCCTCCTGAGACACAAAAAGCAACAAAACTCAGCTTTGTCACATCATCAACCAGGCTAAACAGTGAGCCTCTGACAAATGCTTTTGATACATACACACCTCCTGACAAATGAGGGGGCATATTGACAAGAAGTTGTCAAAATGATAGTCCTACGCCCATTTATTGTATTTATAGTCAGTAGACTTGCTGCCTCCCTGTACCAGGTGTGGTCTTCTCCTGAAGCTGATTCAGTTCACTAATCCCACAGTTTCACCAGCAGAAACCTACCTACCTTTTCCTATCACTTCTCAGTTTTCTGCTACTAAAAAAAAAAAGATGTTAAGCAGCCCATGAAGGTGTGCAGAACACAGGAACAAGGCAGCTTTTTTTTGGTGCTGACAAACTGTTTGGTGAGCTCAGCCTCTTTGATCTGTGCACGTATACATGCAGCCCAAGTTCAGCACACCCATAAATCAGTATCTCCTCCTCTTCACTGAGATACTTTCATATCACATCTGCTTACAACCCTCTGCAGATAAAGCACAGCTCATTAGTGTGTAGTAAAGCACATTTCATTAGTTTTTTAGCAACTACTCTGTAAAATCAGATGGGTAGGTGATGGATGCAGCATTTGGACTACAGAAACCAAGGCTCAGATTCTGGCCTGGCACGCCTTTGACAGCAGGGCAGATGCATCATATTTGAACTGTGCTTCAGACTGAATAAATTCTTTTTTTCTAAAGCAGTTAGCTCAGTTATTTACTATAAGTAACTCCCTATATAAACCATTACTAGTATGGAGTAACACTCTTCATTATTGTTTGCATCTCTGAATTATCGATGCAATACTCCTAAAAAACAGAATAAACTATATATTTTTCCAGAGAAAGTAAAGGCAGCAAAATCTTATTGTCCCTGAAGAAAAAAAAAAAGATAAATGATTTTTAGATTAGCATTGTTTTCCATTTCTCCCCAAATCTGCAATAAAGTTTTATTTTTCCCAATCCCAGTTACGGTGGTGTACTCTTGGAAAACACAGCTGTTGGCTTTGTATTTACTACTATGCAGTTATTGCATTGCTTCATATTTTTTAATACAGAAGCAACATAGGAAATGAGATCTAAAATACATTACTCGTGCCCCTTTTTCCCTGCTTGGACACCACGCACTTGTTTCATATGCTTTATTCAATTTGTTTCATATGCTTTATTCAATAAATTGTCTCCATATCTCAGACAGGGTATTATGTAAGGCCAATAAAACAGCATAGAAGGCAAAATGAAGGATGATAAATTAATTCTGTGTCCTTAATTAAGAAAAGGAATCAGAATCTTACTTTCAAACAATGTTCATGGTACAAAAGAAAATTAAAACTAATAATAATAATCATCTTTTAACTCTTGTGTGATCCGGGTTGATCTTTCCATGACTTTCAATGTTTGAGCCCCATAAAAGCAAAAGACTCACAGAAATCACTACAGTATGAGGCAGGAGAAGAAAATTAAAGAAAATTCACACAAAAATAAGTTGAAAGTGTCAAAACTGGCTGATTTGAAGTATCATTTTAAACCACAACTTACATAGTTTAAGGTTTTTTAACCAATGTTCCAATGCAATCAATGGGTTAACAGATTAGCAGCACTGAACTGTCATAAGACACCAGCAGGTATTCTAACAGATCCCTTAGAAAAGGTGGCCAACAACTATTTAGAGTTTAAAATTATTTAATTTGGTTGTAAATAAAGGAACATTTCTGATAATATTAAATAAGTTGGCCAGGTTTTTTTCAACAGCTCTGCGTTATACAGAGAAACTGTCGTAATTTTTAAAGAACATTTTATTGATCCTTACTTGTTTTCTTGGTTCAATTAGAATAATTTTTAAGTTATTTTTCTGTCCTAGACTCCATCATAGGAGATTAAATACCCAACAACTTGGACACCCTGGAGATGACCACAGATTCAAAACTCTTACATAGGTAATCTTTTCCTTCATCGATATAGTAGATTAAAAGCAGAACTTCCAAAGCTTTTGTCATCCTAGTGCAGATCGCAGATCCTTCAGCCACGGCCCTTATGTTTCAGTTAATACAATTAGATCAGCAGACACTTAAAAGTGCAGATGATGGGAAAGAGCAATCTTACCCACAGACCAAAGTTGCCCTTAAGAAGACAAGTTACCATGAAATACAGTCCAGAGCACTTCACCCAAACTTTCCCATGAATCATCATAAGCTCTGAAACAGTTCTCAATACCCTGTAGCAAACTTAGGGCTTGTAATATAAGTATAACCCATTAGAAAGATAAATAGTAAGTCAGAAGCTACAGTTTACAACATGACAAATGAAGGAGAGAGACCATTTTGTTAATGACAACTGCCTTGAGGCCTTGGAAGTACAAATTGAAACATTTCAAACCTTTCACCTGAGTATCTCCAGTTATGAGGAAGTAATTCTACACAGTTGGCTGCCGCTGTCTTGCCTCTGTGTGTTTGTGTGGGGACAGAGAGAGAATAGACTGTACAGAGCCAAAGTTAGATGAAAACACTAATTTTTTTTATCTAGATTATTCAAAGTCTGAAAATCACAAAGTGCCCAGTAAACATAATAGATTTCTTTGCAGCTTCCATCAAAATATTGCCATACAAACACTCTGTATTTTGACAGCTGGCGAGGGTTCAGAGTGTGCCTAATGCTCTAAAAAGTTTCAGCCTTAACAACCACCATTAACAAAATCACTGAACCCAACAAGAAAAATATGGAAGCAAGCATTGTGCAAATAATTGCTCTTAATAGTAAGAGGGTTTTTTTCTTTTAACAATTCCCAAAATAGAAATCCACAGTAACCTCATTTTTGCCTGATGGAAGAAACAGGCACAAAATAGGTAGGTAGGTCCCCTAACAATTCAAAACAAGAACTCAACCTGTTTCCTACAACTTTGACCTTACTATTAGGCACCAAAGTTGTTCTCAAGAGCCAAAAGGGCTAAGAAAATTACTTCCTCCAGCAATATCAAACCTGCACAAGTCTAGCGGATTGCGCAGCCTGGGTCTTCAAGCCAGTGGCAATTTTGCTTAATCAATATCTCCATAGAAAAGAAAAAAGTTACGAGTTCATTATTCACTTAATGATTACAACATTCATGTGGTAATGTCCATCTGCTTTTCCGTAAAGGCCTTCTAGAGAGCACCCAACTAACAAAGGCCACCCTTCATCTCCCTAACGAAGCACTGCCCGAGGACACTAACAGTGCAGCAGAAAGATCTACAGGTCACACTGACACCCCAGACTCAACAGTCATTTGAGCTGCTGAAAGAACAACTTGTACAAGGTCAAGACTGCCATACTCCTCTGTGTACACATTTTGTTCACAGCCCCATATTATTCCACCGTAAGAAGGGAAACAAAGTAGATGTGTCAATTCATAACTGTGTTTTGACCACCAAAAAAAGGCAATCTTCTCACAGTTGTGGTTGTAACACAAACCCCAGCTCATCATCCTTCAGCATTGAGCGTATTGATGGTCATCTTCAGAGGGCTCTCAGAGTAAGGAAACATAACTTTACCTGGAATTACACCTAAGAGCTTGCAGCTTTAGGCAAGTATCTTAACTAAACGTGGCTCTCATCTTAAAAGCATAACAACTGCATGGAACAGAACTGACAGCATGTTTTGTTCCTTTAACTAAACACTTGATTTAATTCTGTTCTTGTGTTTCTTTTTAAACCAATGAAATACATGGAGACAAAGTATGTAACATACAGATCTAATGCAGCTATGATTCGTATTGAGATTCAAGTATGCAAAAATGCAGAAGTCAGTCTTCATGAGCTCAGAGACGAGACAACTGGCAACTCCTCTGTACTGAGAAGAGCCCTCAGCCCATCCTCCCCACGTTGCCAGGCAACCATTCCTGTATCCTTAGCTGTATTCATTAGCCATTAACCACCATCAGGCTGCCTTTCTTTTCTCCCTCACACAGGCTCCTGCTCTCACAGATGCATGAAGAGAAGGGGAAGTTCAGCAAGATTACTTCTGATCAGAAAGAAAGTCACATTCTGAGTTCTAATAGCTAATAGATTTTAGCCAATTCACATAATTGCTTTGTAGTGAAAGTTACAGCATGATTATAAGGTACAGTTCTTTTAGTAAGAGGGCTCTGTTAGAAGTTGACATTAATAGAAATCTCCTAAAATGCCTATTATTAGACAGTGATGATCTCATGCTGACAGCATTAAAGTGCCCTTTGAATTTGTAAAAAATAAAATCACAGATGACAGCTTTTTAACTCCAGAAGAAGGGCATTCAGCATGAGGAAATGCTATTCTAAACCTTGTCGAGATAAATAAAAATCAGTTGATCTCAGAAGTAGAATTGTTATCTTTCATGTGTTCCACAGAAACAAAGCAATACTTTAACCACCACAAGTGCCAATCCTCTGCCCTTAGCACCAACATAAATACCCAGCACCTCCCCAGCTGCCCACCCTCACACCACAGGTTAACTTCCACTCACAGGCACTAGCAGGTGAATGATACAGCCGTAAACAGAGCTGGACAACACAAATGAAGATGAAACCTCTTTCCCTCCCTAGCCCTGGGTTAGCTTCAGCCAGAGCGGCTCTCATGCAGCTCCTCACTCGGCAGCCCAGGCATCCCTGATGGCACAGGGGAACAGCAGGGGCACAGCTTGAGGGCCAAGGGGAAGGTACAGCCCCTGCAGCAGGAGTTTGGGCTTCTATCACCCCTAAAACTACCATCAAATATCCCTGTAACACACTCTTGGTAGTTCAGAGTCTCCTTCTCTTGCTAGTTTCCACGAGACTGAAGTTTAACAGAACTTCTCAAGTGAAGAAAAATATTAAAATATTCAAGACCTTATTGCAAAGCACTAAAACACATCAAACGTTGCAAACCCCCCCAGTTCTACAATAAAGAAACACAAGATTGCCAGCGTGTTGCTGTGCAAAGGTCTCTCCAGAGCACACAACTAAGTAGCTGCTGTGTCTGTCTCTCTTTTATTATTTTTGAGACCACCCTGTGAGATTGTTTTTACATCTGTTAACCATCAATGGAGAAAGAGCTTCATGAGAAATTAGTAGGACAGGGACCATGAACAAGAGTGGGAAACTTTCTTACAAAGAAAAAGCTAAAAGAGCTTAATGTGGTATTTAAGGGGATGTTCAGGTGTGATTAACTAAATAAGTAAGTCTAAATAAGTAAGCCAGGATCAGAAATGTGAGAGGATAAGGTTGTGTACGTGAGCAGGAGAAAAAAAAAAAAAAAGGAAAAAAATTGCCATTTTCAAGCTGACTTAAACTCAAGAAATAAACAGGGCAAATGTCTTCCAACAGTGTAATCTGTTGGGTAATTTTCCACGAATCATGGGAGCTTTTCCATCACCAGAATCTTCAAAATTGGAGGCTTTTGCTTTGTTTTAAGTACAGCTACAGAAGCAATTATTCCAAGGAAGGCCTACTGCCTCCAGACAAAACAACCACATCAGTCGCCTCAGCTTTGAATTATTCTGTATATATCTGGATATAGTCTATACAGTCTATATATAGCAACTGCCAGAGGAGAAAAACCACACCACAATACTTTTACATTTGACATGAAGAACTGATAAGAGAAGGAACAGTGCTATCAGTCAGGACGACTACGCTCCCACAACTCCTTTATAAGGCTCCTGGGTATTTCTGCTATATACTTCATGAACCAAGACATCAAAATGAATGAAATTTAGCAAAGCATATGCAATGCACAGAAACAACTCTGGTGTCAAACAAGATGATGGAGGCAATTCTTCGGCACGGAAGGAAACATTGGGACTACTACTGCACTTAGAGCACAAAAGCATTTTTACAGACTCACGTTTCACAAAATTTTCTTCTGGTTGTAACCACAGATCAAAACTGAAGATTCTCTTCTTATTTCCAGATGAAACTTCTATAACTTGCACCCAAAGTTTACAGCGTAAGAAAAAGGATTTTATGTTGCTCATTTTATAATTACTTCAGTATAACAAGCAGTCATGTCTATTTGCTTACTAGACAAATGCAACACTAATCAAATCTCTAAATTGCCAGATTTCTTAACTATTTCTCTCTAATGCCAGAGTCTAATGGAGACTTCAAAACTATTTAAACCAAAAAAAATCATGATACAAGGGCACGAATTATCAAATTTGGTTGGTAGCACCAAACAGAGTGAAGAGAGAAAGCACAAGAATCTGAAACTCTTCTTGCTATGACCACATGGCCCAGAGGTGCCAGGAGAAATCCCATCTTCAGGGACAGCAGCCTCTCTACAAGCCCAACTCTCCATCTGTTGAGCCAAGGTAACCATGTGCCATGCTCACCCAAAGTTACCCATTTTGAGTGATTTCAACAGATGAACAAGACATCGTAAACAGTCAAACGAGGCATTGTCATGATAAAGGATTATTTAGTGGAGATTAAGAATACCTAGCTATACTTGCAAGTAATTAAATGTTCATAAAGTTATTAAAATAATTATTTTCTGCAATGATTTCACAAACAAAACAAGCTTGCCACGGAATGCTCTAAGTTAAACAGTTCCAGAGGAGAAAGACTAAAAATATGCAGTGTTAGAGAATACATTTTCCATATACATGAGAAATCAAAGTGTACACATGTATAATGAAAGCTGTAGAGTGCTGAAAATTAGTCTCTGGTTTGGCTGTTAATTTCCTACAGATATTTAATTACCCCTTCGTCATTTTCACTGCCTTGCTCTCTATACCAGGAGTATGGTACCATGAAAGCAAAATTAAGAGGAACAAAAATGTGAATTCCCTTTCTAGCAATTTTGTTTGCAACTGAGCTCATGAAATACAGAAGCTCAAGCTGAAACCTGATTTTCAATTATTTATACTTTGCTGCCTTCATAATTTCACATTTTCCATTCAATTATAGTGATCTCTCCTTCATATGCATATTCAATTTTTAGACAAAAACAGACACTGCCAAGGCAGTAAGACATATTCCTGCCACTGACTGTAATTTTGTTTAATTACTACCCTAAATTATCGGCTCATGCTTACACTTTATTTTGACTAAATATTAAGTTTCACAACTTAACTCCTCAAAATACTTTCTTTCTTTGCTCTGAGTACATAATATCCTCACATTTCTTTCAAACAGAACAACTATGATGAGAAGAAAAGTTAGAATAGGTGTTTGACATATATTTTTCATTTACCTTAAAGCCAAGACGGGATCAGTTTTGGAGAGACTGTCATGAAGGCATATTTTCAGTCTGGCCTCTGCATTAATTCTCTGCAAAAGAGGAACACAGCACATCTTCTAATACCATTCATTGAAAGAGAACACTAACCATTTGCAATGATGTAACTTGTAAATATAAATAGAATACTCATTTTCTTGATACAGAAGCAAAGCAGAACATATTTTTAAACATGCTAGTACTTATGAAGTGTTTTTCTCATTGAAAGAAACAAAGTCACTGCCTAAAATGTCAGAGCAAATGGCCTCACATTCAACAAGGTCTTGGTCATTAAGCAGCAGGTTCATACACGGGGAACCTGTGGTGGTGGTTCTGCTCTATTACAAAACACTGGACAATAAACAATTGCTTTGTTAAGTAGAGTAACAATGAAGCAGAAGCATCCTTATCACAAAAAAAAAAAACCAACCACCCAACCCTGATATCCTGATCATCTCAATTTTTCACCTATTTCCCATCTCATTATCATCCACACAAAGCTCCCTCATTTAATGGAAGGTGTCGATGTGTTCCTTCCCCAAGCAAAAAGATAGCTCAGTACATATTTAAACAGTCTCTGTGTACATCCCTGAAGTTCAGTACTAATCAAAGCTTATTATAAAGATTCTACACATAACTCCACTAATAACCCTCTGTTGCTACACCACATAAATCATAAAAGAAAGGGGGGAAAAAAAGGATCAATAGTAACGAAGTTGTGCCATTGTTATTTGCTATAATCGCAAACATATCGGGGCAACAATGAAGTAACTGGGGGGGGGGGATGTACTGCAGCCTCTTCCGAGGCATCCCATCAACATTCACAACGCAGAACCCACCAAGCTCCTCCAATACTCCACTTCATAGGACCAGCACTAATCCCAATAAACAAATAATGCAGGAACAGGCAGGAAGGCAGCTCCATCCCCCAGACACTAGGTTCTTATGTAAATTTTACTGATCCAACACAGTGGCTGTAGCAGCCACGCTGAAACAGGCTTCCCCTTGTGCAGATAAGAAAGTGGGAAAGAGTGGTCGGGAGATGGACAGGCCTGGGTAGGGGTTAAACTGGTTTTTATATCTTTTCCTAGGTATACATTCGAAGGTCTGACCAAAGTCATCCTTTAAATAACGGGGAGAACAAAAGCTGTAAAAAAAAATTTTGAAAAACACGTTTGAATTTGTCATCTTGAGATAAATTACCTTTACAAGAAAATCCCACAAGTAATGGTACCATACCTATTCATACCTCAGTTGCTGTTGTAATTGCCTCCAAGGTAACCCCACAGAGTCAGAGTTCATAAAAACAGAAGAACAATAAAATAGTCCTTTTATCATTATAGATCTGAACCTCGTCAGAGACACAAAAATAATTTGGGTTGGGAGTAGTCTAAGAATTCACCTGGTTCACTCCCTCATTTAAAGCAGGAATAACATCAACATTATATCAGGATGTTCAGAGCAAGTGAAGTAAACCTAGAAGGAACATACAAGTCCTAAAGTAGATTCATGTTTTGCCCTTCAAAGACCCATCCCCTTTTCACAAAGAGTTGACAATGAACTGCTGCAAAGCAGAAAAAACTTAAAATGAAGTAAGGATGGATCTACTAAGTTCCAAAAAGCACATTTCCTTGACAGTCATAATGCAATCTTGTACTACCTTCCTGCAAAACAGCACCTTTAAGCTATACAAGCCCATGTGAGCACACATTACAGTTATGGTCTTACTGGGCAAGATAAAAGCAGGGGAAATAAATAAATAACATCATTCCTTTCCCTAGATGAGAAAAAGACTTATTTGCTCATAGGTGACAGATAAAAGCTTCATGTTAAAACATTTTATGTCTTACAGTTTTACTGCTCAAAAGATGAACTATGAGATTAAATCCAAGTTTCTATTAAGCTCTAGAGATAGCCACGTGCCACGCAACTCATAAGACTTTAAGGTTTGGACTTCAGTAGTAGATACTGAATATATGAGGGGAACATTTCAAAAAGGCATTAACACTAATAGGGCTTACATATGTGCATCAAGGGAAAAATAGCTGCTAAGTTATGATACTACTCAGAGGTACAGGAAGAAGCCGAAGGCATAATTCCAAAGAATTCTGAGAGATTCTCCTAAATTCATCTACTTAGATGAACCTTTGATTTCTTCTAAGTGTTGACTGAGAAGGAAAAAAGGAGTAAAAACAAAAGGTCAAATCATGAACTAATCAAACTAGAAGATTTTTGTGTTTTACCAGTTTGAAGAACAAGTGCAGGAGCAAATTTAGCAGGCACAGAATGGTTTTGGTTATTCTTTTTTAAAAAATTTAAAACCAGAGTTGAAAAGGACAGTGAATTTTTTCCATAAAAAAATCAACAGGTTAGAGTTTTGCCCGGTCTTTCGCATTCAGACAGTCACAACATTATTTAAAACATGCAGAATAGTTTAAGAATGTTTCTGTCGCTATGATCAATAACTGCAGGTTCTCACACCCCTGCATCTTCTAAATAGGTAGTTAAAAAAGAGACAATCTGATTTGTCCATTTACATAGTAACAATGAGATTAGGGATCAGGGAATTGAAAAAAGGTTATGTTTCATTTTTCTCCTTCACCATATAGAGACATTTAGTTCATCACTGGCCACCTTTCTGAGCAGGAATGACCATGTTCACAACATACTTCAAAATTTTTGTCCATGCCACCTGTATGTAACTAATAAGCAGGTAGTGAAAGTACAGATAATGACTCTGAAGTAATTTAAGTAGGCAAGCATTAGCCCAAGGAAAAAATTCCTGTTCACAAATCCTTAAGATATTATTCTCTCCTCAGCAAAGTTTACACTTGAGAAGACAAGTATTTTTACTGAAAGAGAATGTTGCAAGTTAGAACAGAAATCCTACTTTACTTAAAATTTTAATTCCCCTGTTTCACACGAGGCTCAGAATTCAGAGCTTAGAGAAGGTGGGGAGAAGAGGAAGGAATAAACCGCTAACAGATTAGATGTTGTCACTTACAAGCCATCATCACACTTTCCCAGATTATGAAAATGAAATTTTCCCAGTAGTACATTTTCTGCTTGACAGATTACAGATCTGTTTACACATTCCAAATTGGAGCACTTGGATTTTACAAAAGTTCAGGCCTTCTGAGACCAGCATTTATTATGTGGCTTGACAGGAGTCAAGAGAAGCATTCAACAAGACAATGCCAGAGACACTTTCAGGCAATGAAATGGGTGAAGTCACAAAGTCCTTAATGATCACTTCAGCAAGCCTGAATTTAACACTTTTGCCTTGCCTATACAGCTGGCTCAGAAAGGTCATTAGACTATTATATTCACTGTTATGTAGAGCAGCACTATACACATGCAAAGTTTCTATAGCAACACTTTCTTAATTCACTCTTTAAGCAAAACACCAATTAGCTTTTTATTATAACCAATTAAAAAAATCTGCACACTAATTGACAACCTCTCTACTCAGAATTTAAGCTTATGCAAAGGAAAATTGCAGTGAAATTTTCTGTGGTAATAGCTTACTTCCTATTCTTCCTTCTTAACAGAACAGTAAATTATTCTTGATAGGGGCTAAACATTTATTTTGAATCTAAAACGTTTAGAAACACTGAAGTAACCTATCCTGATATACCTTAAATCTCAGTAGAACCTGAAGATTACAGGTTTCTGAAAGGCAACAGAAAATGTAATCAACTGACTTATTTCTTGCATCTCAGGAAACTGGGCACAGGCCTCTGCACCTGGAGACCATGGAACAGGCAACCAGGAAAATGTTTCTCTCTCAGAGTATTTAAGCATGCAAAAACCAGTACTAAAAGTCAAATGCAGTAGGGCAGCAGAGACATTTTCATTTGCTTCTTAATACTTATTGTTAGTTTTCTCAGATGTCTTCTACACAGCTGGTGATGACAGCTTCTTTGTGTGCCACTTCAAGTAGCAAGTATCAAGATATATTAGTCAGAATACAGTCAGCAAGCACAATATAAAAAGAAACACATCAAGATGCAGAGTATCAGGAGAAGTAATCAACAACAAAAGCTAAATCGCCCTTCTCAGTAAGATGTTCTGCAGGAAGCTGAGTAAAAAAAATGTCATTCCTATTACAGCTCTTCCATGTGAGATGTAGGGATTCACCTTACTAATAAATAAGTAAATACACACAGAATGAAGGAGCAGATGGCTCCTCTGACAACCGTGGCATGCTCCAATCAAGAATTAATGGCACCTGAGGTGTCAGTAGGCCTGCTGGTTCCTAAGGACAATCTACAGAACTACTTCTGTTTTCACCATTTTATAGTTATTTACTCACATTTACACTTGCAGTGTAAGAATAGAAACCTGAGGCATCTGGGAATTTATGCAGGAACCAAAAGAGTTTCCCTTCAGAGGCTGATGGAAAGAAAGAGGGGTTAGAGGGGCAGGTCTTTCAATCCTACCTACCATTATAGAGGAGAAACAGAGGTATTATCACATGTAGAAAAGGTCATTATGTATAACCTTGGAGGTACAGAAGCTGCTGCAGCATGAGAAGACCAGCTGCTGCAAAGTCAATAAGGTCTGATGGGTGGGTGATGCAGTAAGCAAAGACACCAGAGATAAGGGGCTGGGGTTAAGCAACACAGCCACAGGCTTTTACTCATGGTTCTTTAGAGAGGTAAACTCCCAAACCCAGCTCCCTGAATCACCAGAAAGTGGGAGCACATTCAAGCTCAAAGCTTTCCAAGTGCAAAATCCCCACTACCAGATGCACAGCTCTACCTCCTGCAGAGGGGTTGTATTCGTCCAAGACACAGTACACACACAGTAAGTCCTAACTGAAACTAATGTCATCATTAGTAGTCCAAAGACTTTGGAGACTTCTCCTCTAGTTAAACCCTACTACTAGCACCTCACCAAAACACAGGACAGTTCACACACCTCTGCAGTGTACATCTCTCCCTCCTCTGCCCTAGAGGAGAGCAACCCACATCCCAGCACAAGACCTGTTGGTCACAGTAATGCAGTAGTGAACACTTGAGAGGTACCAGAGCAAATAAAGTAGCTTTTTTTCTCCTTTCTCCTTTTTTTTTTTTTCCTAAGCTTTCTGCATTGCTGTTTTAAGCCACTTAATATTTCCGCCAGTTAAATATCACACACACAGTGTATTTGAGGAGAAGGCTTAGGAGAAAGTTTAAGGACAGCTGGTAAAGGCAGAGCTACTTATTGGCAACAGCCAGGATCACCTTCAGATGCTCTCCTGGAACCTACACTCCCCGTATCAGAACGGCTCCAACCAGTGACAGTAGTTTTTTCAAATACATCATCACTAGGTATCTCTTTCCTACTTTCTTCTCTGATTTGCTCTTTGCCCCACAACTGCCTTGAACAGCCACATCCCTGTGGTCAGGCAGGTGGCGTGTGATGTAAAACCCCTTGTGGGAGTGAAACAGCAAATATGATTTCTGGCAGTCTCATCCCTACCAAGAAAACACCTTTAATGGCCTAAAATATAAATCCAAGCCAGCTGTGCAGCCATCCCAGTCTTTGTAGGAGCAGACAGTTCACAAATGAACATGAACAGGTAGGGACATGTTTCTGCTCTGTATTTCCTGCTATTACGATTAGTGTTCAAAGCATCTTCATTAAAATAACAATTTGCACATTCATTTGCAGAGCTACATTCCACTATAAGACTTCAGAATCACCACTTTCCTCTTTGATAGACTTTTTTGTTTTTACTGTTTTGCAGGAGAGCTCACTGCAATTAAATTGTCTTTGTTTAAGTATAAAAGCTCAAAATATTCTGTTATTTCCAAGAAGTAATGGGACAGCTTTGTTCCATATCTAAATTACTCACCCACTGTTACGACCTACGGAACTAAAGCACAATAGAACAATAGTCTAGGCATCATTGTGAGCATGGATTTTCAACAGTTTTGAAACATCCTTTTTGACTCCTTTCATTTACCTTTCTGATTTTGAAAGACATAAAACACTGAAGCATGATTGCAGTAAATTTTGATAACTGCCATGGATTTCTCCCACTCTCCCAATGAAGAAAAATATTTGAATGGAAGATTTTTCTAAAATATATCTTTCTAGTTTCTACACAATCCTGTGTAGGCAATAATATGCACCTGTACCACTAGAAGATGAAAAGAAGAATTTCAAGAAAACCATAAATTTTCCCGCAAGAGCTTTCAACCTCTGAAAAGAGCTGGCATTCTCAATCCAAAGTTTGAACACACAACCTGAAAACAAAGTGACAGCATAAGAGAAACCTTTCTTATTTCATATCTTGGTGAAGAAAGAAAAGTATCAACTTCATGGTCTATCAACTTTATGGGGGCTGGAACTAGATGATCTCTTAAGGTCCCTTCCATCCCAAACCATTCTATGATTCTATGAACTACTACAGTAATGTGAAGTTATGACCCCCAAATCTAAAAAACTCAGTTTTTATTACAATGCTTGAAGTAATTAACAGAGGAATTACTGCATCATTTTAATTTTCAAAAGGTCTCTCAAAACTCATGTATTTTTTTATCAGGCAAAACGGATACAACAAATATACAGTCTTGCTACTGAAAATGATCAGCTCACATCTACAGGTGATGACATATATTTCCTATTTTCTCATTTCCAAGTTAAGTTCAAAGACCTAAAATATATGATAGATTAAGCTTGGAAAAGAAGTAAGCATCTCCAAGGATCCCTCCATCTCACAGTCAGGAAAATTTAGCCAATTAAAAAAGAATCAAAAAATCAAAGCAACTATTTTTAAAGGTTTCCAAGGAGAAATAACACTGTTAAAACAACCCAATCTATCTCCCCCTTCCTATTTCTTCCATCTCAAACTTCCAGAAAGCACCTAGTCATCGTATTTCTTACATCATCTTATATTATGGGGAGAGCATCACATATTTATATGTCTGAGAAAAATCAATACATGCAATTCCAATCTCAGCAGCACATGCAGTTTGATGGATACACTGTTCCAGCTAAGGGCCAGGGTGCAGCTGGGAATCGACACACGATTTCAGTGCTACCACCACAATCCTTACAGCACCTGATGGATCCCCTCTCCATCTCTGGTCCTCAACAAAGGACTGTAAGAAGAGCCAGTACAAGTCACTACACGGAGAGAAACAGGGAACCTGTGTCGGCATTATGCTTTGTCTCCAAGATGAGAACTCCAACCATTTGCCTTTATATATTCAGAGAAAAATAACTATCTACCATTTGTTAGCGGACAAAGATGGCTGCTTGGAACTGAGAGAGAAGGCCAAAGAAACTGGGTTGAGTTACAAAGTCCCCTAATAACAAGCAGGAGAACACTGTACCTTTTTTGGGTGGAAGAAGCCGTTATTTACCATTCCTGCTCCCAGGAAGATTCTCTGGAGGCTCTTTTTTACCTTTCAAAAGGTCAGTCACTGTCTCCAAGTGCTTCTTGTCAACGTTAAAGCCAGAGCCTAGTCTTTGAAACGGAGATAAAAGATTTGCTGGTATAGACCACCACAAACTGACAATGAGGCCCACTGCAGTATTTCAAAGCAGCAAGTGCATAAGAGAAGATGACCACGGTAGGAAAATATTCTGAAGGAGAACAAAATAACTTGTAATGATATACTCAGGAATAAGTTTCATCTCCAGCCTCATCCAAAATGCACTGAAGTTTGCCAGACTTCTGATGATTTTAACAGGTTTTGGAATATGTTCTTTATGCCCACTGAAATTGCATCAGGAAAGTAGTATCAGTTTATCAGGTTTAGTGAACACACACACCATATTTTATCTTTAAGCTTCTCTCCTTTATGGAAATGGAAAGTCCACATACGCGGCATATTCAGACATAAAAGGCAAATGAGAGGAAAGGCAGATTTCTCAATGATAGAACAAAGACAACAGGTTCATCTACAAAATGGTTTCTATTTTCTCCCTTGAAAAAAAGAATTCAAATAATATATATTATGTTTTTACTTGTATTCTCATTGAGATTCATTCTAGTCGTGAAAAGAAGGTATGTTCCTCTCTATATAAGTAGATTAAATCATAAAAAATAGCAAAAATTCAATTTCCAGACTTTACAACTATTTTCATCTAATAATTTGTTGTATTTTGCAACTGCTAAGTTGTAAACCTCACCAAAACAAGGTTTATTACAGCACGACGATAGATAATCGTCTGTCAGCATTTTTATTAAATTTCTTATATCAGCAGAGTTCATAAATTGGCAATAAAAAGAATATATGATACCTATGGAAACATATATTGGGGGCCCAAGTTGTTTTTAAGAAGAAAAAACTAGACCATACCTCTCCATCTCACTCCAGCATAAAGGCAGCCAAATTTTAAAAATAAAAACAATTCTTGGCTCATCAGTAAAAGCTGAGCTGTTGTTTTACATGATATTTTAGTGCTCACCATTACAAAATCTTCAGTCTTGATCCTGCAGTTCTGCCCCACAGCAGGACACGCAGAGCTCAGGGGCTTCAGCAGCAGCTGGGGGGGCAAAGATGACTCTGAGTGCTCAGCAAGCTTAAAACCTCCTCCTGTGTCCAGGGAACCACAGATAGCTTGTGAGCCCAGGAGAAGGTGATGCAGCTGCTGCACTGACCAAGAGCATGGAGATCATTTTCAATACATTTTTATACAGCCAAATGTTTTGTGGTGTGGAGATACACAAAGTAGTAATCGATGAGCTCACTCAGGCATGTTACCTGCACACAGCAACTCTGAGCTGTAAGCTAATGAAACCCGACGGCACCCGAGCTCGCTTAGCCTCAATTACTGTAAGTATTTCTGCCAAGCCTTAAATTGTGCTACCTCACCTAATACTTCAGAAGATGCCACATTTAAGTCATCCCATGTTTTTGCAAAGGGGATAGGCAGGGAGAAGAGCCTCTTCTTCATCCATGCTTTCATCATAACTGGTGAAGCACACCTCCAGAGAAACAGCCCCATCACAGGGTCACCCTCCTCTTCCTCACTGCTTAAGATCAGGAGCACTCAATGCCCCTGATTAAACAGGAGAGGAGATGTGTGATTCCCACCTAATTCTGCTTGCAGTTTCATGGTTAGGACATGCCATGCATGTGGGGCCTAGATCTCATACTCTTGCCCCTGCCCAGGCAGGCGCTCTAGGTTGCTCAGCATCAGCCCATTGCCATCTTCTGGTTTTCATCTTCCTTGGACAACTCCCTGAGCACAGCGATATCCACCTGGTGAAGTGCAGTGCTAGTGGCCTCCCATCTGTCCAACATTAGAGGAAAAATAGGAGCTGATTCATTTTGAAATGTTCAGCCACGCTGATTTTTGCTGACTTATTATTGGTCAGCATATTTATTATGCTAGATATAAATAAAACATTAAACATTTCACTCAAAATATCCAAGAGAGCCTGCAATTCTCCTACTTCCTGAGCAAATTTACATTACTTCTCTCCAATGGCTCTTTCCTTTTTTTTACTATTAAAGAACCAACACAAGGAAAAGACATGACTAACTACAAACTACAACTTTACTAGGAAAAAACAAAAAACACTGATAAAATAAAGAATAGCCAGGAGATGATCGTACAGCAAAACTTATTATTGCTAGAAGCCAGATTTTGTGCTATTGTTGCTGTTGCATTATTGTAGCAGTCCAGTCAACTTCTGATGTTGTCAAATCAAAATCAGATTACAAATAACCAGTATGCACTGTGAGTACTTCCAATACTGATAGGAACACAACTACAAAAGTTTCCATTAGCTTATGCCATCAGTTAAACACTCTCAAAGGTAAAGGATAAAACAGCTATTTTACAGAAACGATTATGAATTCCTGTAGCCCAGGAGACAAGTGCTGCATATGGTGTCAGACAGAAATAACTAATTCTGAAATTGCATTTGCTTGGTTTCTAATTACACCCACTGCACTTCTGCAATGGATGTTTGCACTTTGCTGCTGCCAGACTTAACTGTCACCACCAAATACCAATAACAATAATATTGATTTAAGAGCATACATTGCTAGAAATCAATGTTCCAATGTGGAACAGAGGTGACATCAGAATTGCAAGGTCCTGCTTCCTTCACCATCCAAACCAAAATTCTCATCCTAAACTATTACTCTTATTTATAAGTCTCTTTTGTGGAAAGATGAAACAGGGCAGAACACACAACTCAGTTAATAATGCAAACCAATGTTCTTGTCCATAATGGAAGCTAGAGGAAAAAAAAAAACAAAACAACCAAACCACAATTCTAAGATCTGTATCAATTTTATTTTGAAATAAAATTTTTAACAAAATGTAGATTATAGAATCATAGAACCATTTTGGTTGGAAGAGACCTTTGAGTTCGGCCATTAACCCAGCACTGCCAGGTCGCCACTAAACCATGTCTCCAGCACCACATCTATACATCTTCTAAATCACTTCAGGGATGGGGGCTCCATCACTGACCCAGGTAGCCTGTTCCAGGACTTGACAAGCCTTTTGGAGAAAACATTTTTCCTACCGTCCAACCTAAACTTGGCACAACTTGAGGCCATCGCCTCTTGTCCTATTGATTGTTACTTGGGAGAACAGACTGACCCTCACCTTGCTCCAACCTTCTTTCAGGTAGTTGTAGAGATCAATAAGGTCTTCCCCGAGCCTCCTTTTCTCCATGTCCCCAGGTCCTTCAGCCGCTCCTCACAGGACTTGTGCTCTAGACCCTTCACCAGCTTTGTTGCCCTTCTCTGGACACGCTCCATCCCCTCAATGCCCTTCTTGCAGTGAGGGGCCCAAAACTGAACCCCATATTTGAGGTGCAGCCTCACCAGTGCCGAGTACAGGGGGACAATCACTGTCCTAGTCCTGCTGGCCACACTATTTCTGATACATTCCTGATGTATCATCTTGCCCCACTGGAAGGCCATGGGAAGGTGACTTACCATTCCAAATATAGAGTTTGATTCTCCACTGGTTTTCCACTAGTTAAATCAAGAGTAGTCCCTGTGGAAATAAAAGCTACTCTAGTGTTGGTGGAACACAGGTGAAACACAACCACCAGCAGCACTGTGATTTAAAACTCTCACTGATAATATGTCTGTGAAAAGATCAGGAAAACTCTGATTGCCTATTATGCTTTATTAAGAAACAGATCAATAAAGAAATCTCCAGGGGCCACTAACATGCACCGCACGTGTGATTTAACCTTCTGCAGACACCCGGAGCAAGCAACGAGGGCTGGTTTCCTGCCGCCCCATGGTCAGGGTCTCTGCTGCACAATAAGCTTGAGCCATGACTGAAGATTTTCCCCTCAGGTAGGAAACACGCAGCATCTCTCCTCCTGTAACTCGCCTTCCTCCTCCCTCCCTGTTGGATTTTTTTGGTGTCTACTAAAGTTCACAGCTTGTTTTTTTCTAGTTTTCCCACTTTGGGGGAATACACTGTAAATTTGTTGATTTTAATGCACCACCTTTCCATCAGTGTGTGCCTCTGCCTCAGCCCATCGCTCCTCAGGAGCTACATCATATATGGGAACAGTGTCGCGAACAAGTGCATGGAAATTTACCTCCAAAAGAATCTTTCTTAGCAATAGCACTCAATGAACACTTGCCAACAGATGAGCAGCTGTGACTCCTGCTCGCTCTGCCAGGCTCAGCCACCCCACGTTAACTTGTGCTCCTCCAGCTACACCCACAGCCATTAAATTTCATGCTAAGCTCTTTGGGGCAGAGGTTGGGTCGGGAGATGGGATTGTCTGAATACAGCAACCAAATGCAAAAGGTGCCAGACTCCAGCTGGGGCCTCTAAACTCTACTTTAAATACCAAGGGTAACTGGTTATTTCTACATGGTTTTCAGCTGAGGGATTGATTTTAGGGATCAAAGAACAGAAATAGCTCCTTTTTGAAAGATAAAAAGTAAAATATTAAGAACACTGGATGCTCAATAATTTTCTTCAAAGGTTAAAAAAGCATGCTGCTTAAAATTCCTCTCTCCACCAAACAGTATTCTTGAAAACACAAAAAATAAAGTTCATTTCTGACAGCAGCATATGTCACATAAATACATGTACCAGCACCACCCTGCGAGCCCCACACCACTTCGCTAGCAGAGCTGGGCATATTTGGGTTATTTAGAGTAAGCATAGTTAAAAACTTAAAACAATCATGTTTAGCATCAAGCTTAGAATGAACTGCTGCAAAACTGATAAATGTGGCTATGAAAACAGATAGCTTTGAAATTTGTTTCAAGGTTCATATACAGAAAACCTCATCAGCAGACATATAAGAATCAGAACACTTTTAAAACGAGAGTATTCTGCATATGACAGAATTAATTAGTTAATGAATTGAAAAATCACACACATAGAGGAAAAAAGCTCTCCAGCTTTGGTGACTGTCTGTTTATTTCTAACAGAAATAACTTCAATCATCGTGCAACAGGAGGATACCTGATCTTTTGAAGGGTAAAAATAAGTAAGTGGGGAGAAGATAAAACACCACTTATTTAAAACAGGTCTTTAGGCCTTAAAACTTTAATTGCAAGACCAATACAACTCCCACATGATCCTCCTTCTGTCCAAAGTTAAGTGATCCCTTCTATTAATTCAAACATTAACTTACTACAGAAAGGAGTTTCTGTTAGGAGTTCCTCCTCCACCCTCTTAGGAGTTACTCTTCTCAACAAAGAACAAATGTGCACTATAAACAGTTAAGCTCATAATTAAACCAGAAAAAATACTAAAAAATGGCAAAGCAACACAAGTGCTGAGCACAGGACACTGAAAGAAGTGCTGGCAACAAGACGAATGGAAAAGGGTGGAAAAAAGAAATAGTTGTTTCCCCACAGCTCACATGGCTAGCAGTCACACCGTCTATACGTTGGAGCAAATCAACTTCTCACTGCATGGCATCTGGTTCCACATGCCTATAACTGCCAGATTTTTATTCTGTAGGTTAAAATTCTGGTTTCTCAATGCAAGAGCAGATGTTTCTACAGGTTTGTGAAACATGATTTCATTAACTCATCGGTAACAAACATGAAATCTTACCACAACTTGCCTGCTTTTAGGGAAATTGGAGTTCACAGCCCAGCAAAAGCAGACTGGGACCAGAAGTGTTGCAGAGAAGAGAGAGAGAAAATATGGAGAGGCCAAAGACGAGAGTAGCAACGGACACAGAGACCAGTGAGACTCATCAACAATGTTCTCCAAAAATCTTACTGCAGAGCCCAAAATACTCCAAACCACAAATTTCTTTTGCTCATCTGGAGGCATTATGTGAACCACACAAACAAGCTGTGCATCCCTCATCCTTATCTAATGTTGACATGACAATAGACTAGTGGTCTTGCTCTTTCAAAGATAACAGAAGGGTCTGTTTAGCAGTGTGCCTGGGAGCTACAGGTCTGTAGACGCTGGTCAACTCTGTGGGCACTACTAGGATTCTGCATCGCATGATTGATTAGAATTAAACAGTAACAAAAAAGCATTAATGTTGCGAAGTCAAGCACTGAACAGCTGCAGCTTTCAAACACAGATATATTTATTATTATTTAATCCATGCCTCATTCTGTGTCCTACATTGACGTCACTGGGGGGTAAAATGGAAGCTGCTCTTGCCTTGTTCTGTATTTATCTTGTCAGTACTCTCTGGTGAGAAACAGGAGACAAAATCTGAAAGCAGTTGAAGGAAAGCTTGAAGAAAGCACATTGAACCAGAAGAAAAAAGTATAGCATCTTATATTTAACACTCATACATATGACAGGAAGCTGAATCAATATCAAAGATGGATGAAGTGCTTCTGACTTGAGTAGCTGGTAACTGAAACTTCAAATGAAAACATTTCTTTGTTTTGAAACTCTTTGGATTTTTAAGTATTGGAGGGAGAAGAGTGTGGGTGAGGACACAGAGAAGAAAAAGAAATGTAAAGGGCAGTAGGAAACAAAACAACTTGAAAGTTGAGATCTGCTACAGGAGAGACGACTGCCCAGAACAGCAATCAGTCCCAGGGAAAGCCTTCAACAGGAACCACTCATGTGCTACAGGTAGAAGAGGGTGCACAGGACTGTGACATGTCATAAGATGCAGTAAAACAGCACCAGTAGCACGTGGTTGTGTATGAACGCACAGGAAGACAGCATCATCTTCAACTCCAGATTCATTCGTGACACTTCATACAAAGTTATCACTGCAAACAGTGTCATTTATCACCTGCCTTTACAAGTCTGAAACTGCTGATGCTGTTTAACCAACTTCTGTCCCTTAAAGTATTACTCAATTTCTCTGTAAAATATTTATATTAAGCTTCTAGCACAGGTTTCTGCTCAGGGTCCTTTTAAGCTCTCATGAGGAGCTGAGTCAACATGTCACATGCTCAACCTTTTAAACTCACTGTTTCTTTCAGGTTACATAAAAATGGAAGAAAACTGCAAGACATGGCTGCACTTTCTAATTTTCATTAATGAAAACCTAACTGCAGTTAAAAGATAACCAAAGTAGTAACATGGACGCATTAGAAAGTTCTTTTAAAAACACTGTTCACGTCATCAACTAAATGAAGCTCCAACAAATGGAAGGTATTACTCCAGCATGTTCTTATCCCATCCATCTCCTACTCTCCTACACATTATCCAGCTTCTGTGCCAAATGAGATCATTCTGCTGTAGCCCACACCTGCTGAATAATTGACTGCTTTGACATGAAATGTTCATGCACAGCAGCACACATCAAATCATCTCTGCAATCAGGGGAATATGATCTTTGAGTTGCCAAGCTGCCAAAACTTTCAAAGTCAATGGCAGTTGTGTTTACACAAAGTGTGCTGAGTGTTTGTGGTTTCAAGTCGATTCCAGAATTTCATGGGCTTCAAGAAACATTCTCTGAAATTCTTCTTTAGGACCTTAATTCCATTGAAGGTTATTATATACACAGACTTGCATGACTGAGATGACTTGAACATAACCTCATGTTTTTACTGACATTTGGCTACTGTCACCCTCCAGGCAAAACAGTGAAGAAATTTAAATGTGAATTATTCAGTAGCTAAAGAATCCAGGTAGAAACTCCAGCTGCAATATGAGAGATAGAGAATTAGCTAGAATCTTAGCTATTTCTTAAATTATACTTCCTGGATGTTAGGCTTATCATTAAAACAGGCCCACTGATTTTTTCAAGAGGAGGAACTGACATGTACTTGGGGTTACCATTCCTGAATCTATATATCACACCTATACTTGTGATAGTACAAATGCAACGCTGAGCAAAGAAATACACCTTGTCAGCTCAGGCCACCCAGGCCACCCAGATCACAGCAAAGTCTGTGTTGTTTTGCCTTTTTTATTTTTCCTCTTGATTATTTGACATGACTAGAGTGCTTAAATTTCCAAGACTCAGTCTCAATTAATCAGCATCTTGGCTGAGTAACAAGCACCGGTCATACAGTTACTAAAATTTGATAAAGATGCTTCAGAATGAGAATCCCTCTTCCTTTACTACCTGATGTTTAGTGGCTGTATGAGTATCTCACCCTAAATCACATAATCCTCGTTAGTCAAACAGCACCTCATTGACAGCAAGCTGGGTGCTACCAGAAAAGTCAAGTGCTGAACATCACTCACTGAACCCAACACAATTTTAGAATACACAGCTAAACACCACGTCCAGAGCTCCGCCACGGCATCACACTGCCAACCCTGCTAAACACCACGTCCAGAGCTCTGCCATGGCATCACACTGCCAACCCTGCTAAACACCACGTCCAGAGCTCTGCCATGGCATCACACTGCCAACCCTGCTAAAATGCATGGCACGAGGAAAGAATAATCAATTAGAAATTTATCACTTTAAATAAAATTTGTCCACATTTAGAACCGGTAGGGATTCAATAAAACGGCTTACCACAAGAGAGCATACTTGCATATATAAACTGCTCAACTTTTAGGCAATTCCAGCAAAGGATTTTAATTATTTTTATTTTTTTTAATTAAAAGATGTGGCTGATCTGCGTATCATCATTGAAACCAAGGACTTTATCAAAGTGAAAAGCCCAATTAGCATCAGTCCTCTCTGGATATATAGGCTAACACATCCCTCATCAGCTCAATAAAAACCCAAGGGTGCCTCTGCTCTCCAGAACTGCAAAACTAATAAACAATTTCATTTCATTTGAAACAGACTACAGGAAAGCCAGAACACCTCAGAGTAACAGTGGATGCTTTCCTCCAGTGCATGGGTGGAAAAGTAAGTAGAAAAAAAAGCTAATGAATGGAAAAGTACACTGAAAAGACCTGCTTTTACAAACCAAGGAGAGGGAGTGCTGTAATCAAATCTGAAAATCATATACTTGAAAATCTCTTATGAAATGTCTTGAAAACACATTTTCATAGCATCCTTTAAAGTAACTTTCTAAGCTGAATTAAAATGGTAACCAAAAAGTAATTTTTTCATTACAATTTTCAAGAACTTACAATAAAATTAAGTGCCATAGCTTCCTCTGCTAACCAGTATTTTATTCTGGTGGTTTCCATCACCGCTAAATGGACAGTCCAATGTGAAAAAACCTACAAACTGGAAAGAGATTTCAGTATTTTGTAGGGGAGTCTTCCATCGCTGGGAAGAAAATTCCTTTCCAATTACAATGCTATTGCTGTGCTTCAATTACAGTGCTACAACTATATAACACAATAGTTAAAGCATCTACTCCATATTAGTTCAACCAGATATATTTTTGTTGCATCCTTAATTGTTACATAAATCAAAACCCACACATTTTTTCCCTCAAGAGAAGGAAAAAGAAAGCAAGGAAGCCCATAAAAAAACCCAAAACAAACTAGAGACTATCTCACTGTATGGCAGGAAAGAACCCAAATGTTATAGTAAAATGCAAGAAAAAACAGAAGAGGAAACATGTTGTGTTTTGTGTTGACTTTTAGTCAGACTCAAAGTCAAAAGAATGGTAACAATAATGTTTCTCTCTACAGGTTAGACCTCATTCCCGCAGCCTTTAAAACTGTATAAAAACATTTTGCTAGTACTGCCTAAGAGGAAAGTAACATTTCAAAATCTGGCCCTAAACACAAGTCTCTTTAGATACTCTTGAGTACCAATACTTGAGTTAATCTGGTAAACCAGGATCCCAAGCCCTGGGATGCTGCAGAAATGAGGCTCTACTCCACAAAGAAATGTAGGATTTTGAAAAGTGAACAAAGATGAGGCCTTTTCTCCTATTCTTCATTGGAAACAAAAAACCCATAGAGGGCATAGAGCACCTACCCCGAAGCAGACTATGAGACCCATACACAAGAGCAAGGGAGGGAGAAGGGACTGCAAATCCTTGTTCTACAGCAGCTGAGTGGGAATTGCCAATCACAACATTTTTGCAGAACAAATGTCATTCCAGGTTGCTCCCATAGCATTTATAGCAATGTTTCCTCAAAGGTTTTGGGTCTCATTAATACACAAAACCCAACCATCACCAAACCCAGAAAACAGTTTCACTGAAGGGTTTTGACCAGCTCTAATTAAGATATATACAACTCTCAGAGTTGCACGCCAGTTTGGTGTTCATTTGAACAACTTAAGTATTTAATAGATACCTTCACTTTTAATTACCATAAATGTCAAGAGCTTCCTGTAGGGTAAGAAGAGCTCCCCAAATGTTTCAATGGTTTTTGAGCTTTATCTGAAGTGGTTAACTTTAGGATTTTGTAATGAAAGCAATCCTATAACATTTCAAAAACTAACAACCTTCATGCCTACACGTTTTCACCCTAAAACACATCCAACAACTTTCAATGAATCATAGTGCCTCTTCTTGCACTTGACATTTATTAGTCATGATTTTAAAGTGAGGAGTATTTAATTACAAATAAAGGATCCCTGCCTTTGATAACTCTCAAGGAACTGCTAAGCATGAAATAAAATATTATACTGGAGCCTCCCCTTCGACTTTGCCGTGCACATTTCTTTCTTTTGATAATTCTAATAAAATAGGCTGATTATCAAAGTCTAATTTAAGACTTAATGAAGCAGTAAAGGTTGGGGTGATGAAAAAGAAGCTGGAACAATAACAGTAAAAACAGTCATAGGCTATGACGATCCAAGAAAAATTTTCTGGCCAATTAGATTTGATTGTGTTAAACAATGACAAACTACAGGAATAATTAGAAATCACACACAGTATTAGCAAGTGACTAAACACTGGTGCTGGTTAACTGCATTTTATGCTTCCTGAAGATTGCCATACCCTTCTACCACATGTGTTTTAAACAAGAATCCAATTTAATTGTCAGAACTGTACTTTTGCCTCCTATTTAATTGTGGCCAGATTGTTTCCTAAATTTTATCTTCCTGCTGGTTTTACTATCACAAAACACTATCAATATTAAAAGGATATTACAGAAATCTCCTTCACATATAAGCTAGCGTTGACAGTGACACAAGAAATTAATAAGAAAGTTCAATGGATGAAGTCAGGTACATGCTTTTGTAATAAACATGTGTGCTTATTTTGTATATATATTTAAACTAATAAAAATATTCATGGAACTGTTAAGGTCCATAGATATCTTGCCTCCTAACTGAATCATACAACCAACAGTTTCATGAACTGCTTTAGGGGGCCCAATAAGCCACAAAGGAAAACTGCTCTGCCCCTTCTGAACAGCTGAAAGCTCCTTTGTTTTCACATTTTAAAATGCACCCAAAAAAAAGGCTTCAAATCCACAAGAACACTCACATCACACACACAAAAAGCACTTTACGCAAGTGCTCAAGACTGAGGGTTACTCACAATAGCTCAGCCGAACACTATGGCAGGGAGTCCTTCTTGATGTGAAATTAAATACAGTCAGCTCCAACATTTCATAAGCATCTTTGTACTCACAAAGGGTGTATAATGCCATAGCAGTGAACACACAGAAAAACGTGGAGACAGAACAATACTTCATATAAATGCTCACAGCCTATTTTCTTAGTGCCTCAACATAATAAATAAATATAAAACTGACTGCTAACACCACAAGCAAATCCAAGCCACTACTGTGCTGTAAATCAGTACCCCCCAGTCCTAACGTGCCTGTGAAAATAAAGAGACCAGAGACGGAAGAATTTTCAGAGGCATGAACATGAGTTAGCAGCTTAATGGACTTTGTTCATTTTAACCTTCTCTTCCAGGTGGTGCAGTGCTCATGAAGAATTTCTCCTAACTCACCCACTCCAGTTTTCAGACAATTAATTACCAGGAAAAATTAATTCACAGGAGATCCTTCAGCAACATTTCCACTGGCATATTACTGACTACAAGCAGCGTGCATCTGTCTGTACCGCTGCACCTGATTAAAAATCAAACACTACAGATATTTTGTTGAGTACCTAGCAAGTCATATGTCAAACTGCTTAACTGAACACCTGGCTTCAGCCATGATTCCCATGGTCAAGGTGTAATAATGAATGCTCATGCAAGATAGATCTTGTTTTACTGACAGTTGCAAGACACGTGGTAATGTCTCACAGTTAAATCCTTCTCTGCTTCACTTTGACTCTTTCAAATTTAAATTCAGAGAAAATTCTTTACATGGCAAGAGGTATAGCAAGCTCATATCTATATATCCATTGCTCATTTTGAGTTTTCAAGCTCAAATCCTTAAAGACTTAATTTAAAAAAAAAAAAAATCAAATAAAAACTTAAAAATTGTCTATTCACTCAAGTAGAATCATTATGTTTAAAGTAACCCAGTCAAATCCACTCATCATGCAGCAAGGAAAATAAGAACAAAAAAAGCAGGACTATAGCTAGACTGCTCTTCTGTAGGAGCTTTGTGCAGTGTATGATCCTTCAAACCCTGACAGAAATGCAGTAATTACAGTTCAAGTTTAGCATTGTCCCTTTTATTCTGTTCTCACCTTTAAGCAAATTTTTTATTTAACTGAGGGCTGGGTTCATCTTTTATACCCCCCTTCCACACAACGCTCAGAGATAAGAGGATATATCAGAGGGTAACAAAGAATCATTACATTTAGTGTTTGCTCAGACCAAGCTCTTCAAGTTTCTAAATTGTACATTCATTCATAAAAGGGCTGACTCACTATTTGGGGTAAGACTGGAATAAACTAAAGAGGAGAGATGATTCCCTTTGCACAGGCCAACTTCAATTCTCAGAGGAAAATCTTAAAGGATGAAGAACTAACAGGAATTTATTCTGTTTAAAATATGGCTAATCTCTACAGTAAAACTATGACTAAACACGAGAGCAAAACTTTTATTTTCTGTGTCCTTAAGATAACCACACTAAATATTGTCACTTATTAAAAAGTAGAGTTAGTTGTTTGTAACAACGTACAACAGCCAGACACTGGCTGCAAGAGCACAGTGCACCTTCCACAAGCTGCTTGCTGTGAACACTTAGCTCACCTGTGTTCATAAGCACTACTCCAACAGGAGCAGAATCCATTTTTTGGCAAAAATCTAATACTGAAATTGAGCTTCTCTGAACATTGCAGAGTATCATCTTTGCTAGGCCTCCTTCTCAGCCTTCTTCCTGAAGCTGACGGGGTTTGGAATAAGAGTTCTGGGAATCCTGATTGCCAAAACATGTTTTGATTTTGGGGTTTTTTTTGAACACAGAGGACAGTGAGCATTGAATAAGTTCCCTTAAAATGCTAGTAGTAGAACTGATTTTTTTATTGTTTCATTCTAGCAATATTTGCTCAATTTAACCAACTGAATTATAACACTATGCTGCAAAAGGAAGAAGACTGGAATCATCATGTATCATGATTAACTAGCCAAAATAGAGTCAACAAACTTTGTTCCAGTTCTTGGAGAATACCTTCAACTTCTGTCAGCCCAAAATACCAATATTTACTTACATCTCCACGGATGGATTGCCCAGAGAACAGCAGAAAGGGCAAGGGGGAAAAAAGCTACCCTCTTTCCAGCATCGATGAGCAACAGCTGCACCATGGTGCCTTTTTCACCTTTGTGTACTACTGTCTTAAAACTTGGAAATGATGGAAGTGAAAGCAAAGATTTCACATCCTAAAAGTAAGAAAGCAATTTATTCTTTTTTCTTACTAATGGAATGGGAATAACTGCTTAGTACAGATGGCAGAGATGCAAGAACAGGAATGTGGGCAGCAGCATCTTGAGCTGCTTTTCACAGGTAACTCACAAATTACCCTGGTTGTCCAATGGAGTTTGTAGGGAAGTGTTTTTGTCCAGGGTTCTCTCAAAGCTGCGCTGAAAGTTTGCCTGTGATAAGGAAAGGGAAATCAGCCAACAGCCAAGAACTGATTTAGCTTTGACTTTAAGAGGATATTCTATTCAGCCAACAGTCAGACCTGGTTTATCCTTACAAGCCTGGCAAGCAGGTCAGCCTTATTCTGTAAATCAGATCATTCAACTATTGTCTCGCCCTTCTTTCCGACTGCAAATAGTAGTTGTGCTTCCCTGCAGTGCCACTGTTCTGCATAAACATTGTGCAACTTTTCAAAGTCAGATACTATGACCACATCCTCACAGCGCCACTCTGAATCTTTAATTACTAACAAAAATAAATCCTCCCTTAAAAATAATGTTATATGACTGGTTGGTTAAATATTTAATAATTATTTAAAGGCAATACTTTCTACTGTTGGAAACACTGAAATTAGTCAAGCAAAAAAATGGTTTTAAACTCAAGCACTGGAAATGCACATTTTGTGCACTTCATTTCATTTTATAGTCTCCAAGAACTATTACAATTTTTAATAAACTTGTATCTGGGATTTAAAGCCAAACACTTATGCTCAAAAGCCACAAATTTATTAACTAAAAAGACACCCAAAGTGGTAATAAAATGTATTCCCCAGTGGTATACTGCAAATGGGATGTAAAAATTACATTTTATTAATCCAGCTGCAATTAAAGAATAACAGCTGTACCATCTGCATTGCAATGTCCCACTTTCGAGGGGATAGCAAATATTGTTCATTATTCATTATATATTGCTGATTGGCAAACATTTTTCCGAGTCCAGTAGTGATGTCTCTTGGGCATGACTGCTGCTCTTTATGATTGCAAACTGAGTTCTCCTGGTATCATGGGGTTTGCAAATGCTAAGAGTCTTTCTTTCTTTCCTCTAAGATGTCCCACATTTCAAAGAGAATGATAAATTTCTGCTGAAGCCAACAAAACTAAGCAACACACATATATAGACAAGTATCTGGCTAACAAGTTTCTAAAGCGTTACTGACAGCTACTTACTTTTCTACAATTAATAAGCCAGTATCACAGCCTCTATCTCTTTATTGAGATATTCACACATTCAAAATGTTTGGCAGGTAGGAAATAAAAACAGTACCTAAAATTTAGCTAAGAAATGTACAGAACTACCTATTAGTTCTTACACTCAAAAATAATAACTAATGAAATTATCTTCTGGAATGAATCAATACTGCAGGCAGTAGATAAAATATGGGCATCATCCTGCTTCCACAGTTTATCACGCTCTGACTTCAGAACTGGAGCACATATGCTGCTCCGTAAATATTAAGACAGTTAGAAAAACATTATAAGATAAAATTCATATGATTTCCAAAAACAGATACAAAGCCACAGTAGGTCAAACATGTATGGCATCTAACAATGAAATACTGGCATTCTGCCGTGTACATCAGAGCATCTTAACTCAGCTTCATTATGATCTTGATGGGTCTAGCTCCAACAAAACAACTTTAGAATAATCTGGTTTAAATTAATTTTAATTGAAATGTTATCTGCAGCCCACAACATTTTTAATTAATATTTACTCAACTTGTGACAGGTTTTCTAACACACAGTGAAGACAGAAACAACTCCTGCCCGAGATACGTATCATACTGAACTCTTCAGCCTTGTTTATGTTGCTGCCTACAAAATAACCATTAGCTGGTTAGCCATTTGCAAACCAACTGATCAAAGAGCACAGAAGCAACAAGAAACAAATACTTTTGTTTTCACATCCAGACACCAGCAACGCAAAATATTTAGGCATATCTGACAATACAAACTGTATTTGGAAGTTACATTTGACAAAAAGTAAAGACTCCTGGAAGTTTGCTATAAATACACTTCCCAACAAATAAGAATACAGAGCCTGGTTTATCACTGTATGTACCTTAGGAAATTAATTACACGTATGCAGGTCGTTAGCAGGAGAATGCTGATGTATCACAACTACTTGCAATGGTAAAAGCGACTGCAGGAGCAGCAGGTCAGGCTGCAGGCTCACCTTCTCTCACTGCACCAAACAGTTTTTGCTGAAGGCTTCTCTAACCCAGAAGACAGCAAAATTTCTATTGACTTCACCAGCCTATGAGAGCTGGAGCAACGGGGGAGAGGGTTTCATGGGATTTCACTGAGCCCACAAATACAGGTAGGAGGCAGTCTGGTGCAAATCAGTCACTCTGAGGTGAAAACGCTGCCGGGTACCAGGCTTCACGTGCAAAGATGCGACTATCCTCCCCTTGCCAAGGTCAGAACAGCCAAAAAGGGATTCCCTGCTTCTTGGAACCAGGGACCCATTCTAACCACTGCAAAGAATACCCTGGGAACAGGCTGGGAAATCCCTTTCTCACAGCTTACTGCCCTTCCCCTAGAACTCCCTTTTTTCCAAAGGAAAAAAAGAGAACAATCCCAGAAAGTTAGCAAAGGTTTACAAAGAAAACTGATGCCTACCAACCCAAAAGGCTGCAGCACAGACTAAATATCTTCTGTATAAAGTTTACAGACCAAGAGCAATAAAAGATTATTTTACCAGATTAGCAGCAAATAAAAACATTGTGGAATTTGGGCAAGGTTTCCTGACAAGCAAAAATTTTCCCTCTTCCTTTACATGTTCCTAGATCAGGCAAACAAAAGGCAGCCCTGTCATTTTTCCCCAGCTATTCACTGAATTTTCACTTTGCTTTCGCAAATGGAGTCTCTCAAATGCATCAACAACAACAACATCAACTTCCCGACTCAGCGACATCACCTCAGATATTCAATGATGTTCACTGGTAAGTGGCAGAACACAAACATCTATTTTTAAAAAGCACATGGCAAGCTAGTAACATGGCAGGTTGTCTTCTCCTTATTATAGGCTTCTGGAATAAAAACACAACCGAAGAGCTAAAACAGTATTGTTTACTTACACAGTATCAGTAAGCCTTATTTCTTGTCATAGCACATCTTCTAGTTAAAAATTCCAGACTGACAGTTCATAATCACTACTACAGGGAACAACTTCAGAGTGTTTCCTTTACGGTAACAGGAATAAGCCTTGACTTGTAGATACAAGGACTGGGTTGTGAATATACTTTCATCCCCAAAAATCCAAACTCCACACTGAATCTGAAGATCTGCAAAGTTTGTATGTAGACCTGATCCAGGACCTTTCTTCTTCAAGAAATGTCTCTCCCTCTCTTTGCTGAAATCCTACTAAATCCATCAAATGGTCTATACACATGTGACAATCTCTACTAAGCCTACTGCTGCCTTCAAATCTCATGCATACTGTGGCATTTTCAAGATCTGAAACGCACATAACAAAGGTTTCCTCTTGACCCAAAGCAGCTTCACAGCATGGTACATCTGAGAACTGGGAAGAGGACAGCACAGGCTGCCTATTTGCAAAGCTTCTGAAGGAAAGAGCAGGAGACTATAGAAACTCTGAATCACAGAGAGAAAGAAGCAAGGAAAAAGCATTTAAGAAGAAAAAAAAATAAGGGCATGACATTTATTTTCATTCTTTTCAGTGAATTAATTAATTCACTGGATTAAAAATGGTCATCCAGGAACATTAGATGTATGCACAGTACCAATTTTATCACCACTGGAGTTCAACACTGCATTTACTACTTGCCATATGAGCTCTACTTCCTTATAATTTTACTTCTAATATGATCTAGAATGATCAGATAGTTTCTTATAAGTAGAAGACTGGTAGCTGGGTGGTGGTGTTTGTTCTTGTGTTGTTTGACTGTTGGTTTGTTATTTCTGTATTTAAAAAAGAAAAAAACAAACACAAAAACATGACAGTAGTCAGGAATTGTCACTTCAGGCCACAATACTGAACTGACCTACTTAAAGGATTTTTTCTTTTTTTCTCCTGGGATTTTGTATTCAACCCTAAACTGATTTCAGTGCAGAGTACAACCAAGCTTCATAAACTTACAACACAGAATCTATAAAAAAAGTTGTACATTCTGAATTTGAAATCATACAGGGAGAATGAACAGAAACCCCACTGTCAGCAGGTGGTGGTGGAGGGAGGATTTAGAGCATCCCTTCTCATTCTTAATCTTCCAAGAAAGTAAAAATCTCTTTAAAATGGGAACCATCTATGCTTGAAGAAGTGGTTTACAGCTTATGCAGATCATGAGACCTGCAATCCTACCCTACACTAGAAAGCACAGAGGCACTGCCTGTCAGGAATCTTCAGGTTCCCATTCCAAGTACAACCACGGCTTGTTGCTCTAGGCTATGCTGAAAGGCACAGACTTCCCCCAAGTATATACTCTTTCCAAAATGGTTTTGCTACATAGAACTTTTATTTTCACCACATAAAGCTTAGCATTACTTTGGTTGCTGCTCACTGAAATATTTTTAAAGGACCTGAAGCATTACAGTCACTTTCCATTAAGCAAAACATTTGAAAATTTCAGATAAACTCAGGAAAAAAAAACAAACCAACGTGTAGGGCCTAAACGTAAGAAAACCCAGCAGGCTCTCACACATTAGAGCAGTGTGGGTTCCTGAATTCAGCTCTCAAAGAACCCAAATACAACAATAATGATCTTGGCACAGGGCATTTCCTGCAGATTAATGGCCAGCAGGGAGGAGTTGATGGCCCACAGCGCAGCCAAGGGCCATTAACCCCAGCCAGTCATTAATCCCCAGGAAGTGTCCTATGCCAAGATCATTTTCTTATTTCAAAATGAAAAGCAGCAGAGACTATGGAGGGGTTTTGTTTTGTTTTAATGAATGATGCTATTCAACAGCTGTCTCCAGGGTATAACACCTATGGAAGTTAACTTGTTATACTTTTAACTAAGACACTGCAAGCACAGAGGATGGGCAAAGCACTGGCAGAAAATGCTCGTTGTATCCGAGGCTGCTAGCAATTAGGGGATGGCTGCAGCCCTATTCATAGCTCAGGAATATGAACAACTGCTGAATCACTGTATCATGAGCAAAGATACTGCTGTGAGCTGCATTTAATCATTCCCAACTGTGCTGCTGAGCACACTCACAGTAATAAGGGGCATGGAAGTGCCTCATCCATGCAAGAAACTAGCATATTGCTCTAGAAGGGACAGTGCCATGGACTTTATATAATAAATAATAAACTATATACAATAAAGGAGAGTTATCATGTTCATTACCACTTCTGTCACACTTGCTGGTATCTCACACTTCCTCCCTCCCCAAAAAAAAAATCCCGAAAAAACCCCTACCAAAATAATCTAGAACAATATCCAATTTGTGTGGACAATTTCATAAAAGCTCTCCCTTTCTAGCAAGTAGGTATGGATTAGAGTAGACACAGAATAAGACAGAACAGTAAACACATGTTTTCAGGCTGACGTGTCACCACGAGCTTCAATCATCTGTTAACAGGGAATCTTGAGTCCTTCACTATGCTGCTTCTTCAGCACAGGTAACAAAACATGTGGCTGGAGTGTTCCCACCACAGCTCACGGGTGAAGCCAACTTGTGGGTACTGCTGGGAATTGCTACAACCACCCTTGCGTACCTTGGGCTCCCAATGGACCTATTCACACAGCACCCTCAGAGATAACCACTTTGATGGTAAGAAACTTCCACATAGAGAGGAGTTCTTCAAAGGGCATCAGGTGAATAACCCCCTTTGAGATGTTGAACCTTATCAACATGCTGACATTCATACAGCCTATCACAAAACTGTCTGGCAAAGGAGTATGCAGGAGGGCAAGCACCAAATCCTCTCAAGTACATGCTTTTGGAAATGTTTTTATTATATTGACAATATGTAGACACAGAGAGAGGAAGTCTCATCTTTAAATTCAGAGTTTAGCATATCTCCAGGTTATCATGACTGCACATCGGTGAGTTTAATTTTGTTAGCCTATAACCATGCAATTAAAGTTTTTGCTAACAGCATTATCACTGCTTTAAATACTAATACCTCACCAGACTTCAGATTAAGAGTTTTGTTTTGTTTTTTTTTAAATATAAATACCATTCTAGTGTCTTACAAATTAAATGAGGTCTTGGTGGAAAAAAAGACAAGTCTGAACAAAAGCCTTAATTATTATAAGCAACTAATCTCCAAGAAATTTCACCATCCTCTTATTTGTAAATTGTGTCATCTCTAACTAAACTACTCAGAGTCCTAAATAAACAGTTCTCTTTTCTCAGAAGTGCATCTTCTTTCCCCTCTACATTGGCAGTCAGAAACTTATCTGCTAAATTAGTGCTTCTGAAAGACACTTAGTATTTCTCATAGTTTTAAGCTGAACTTACTGCATAGAGTATCTGCCCCACACAGTCCCTTCCTAATCTTCTGTAAAGTGCTCTTTTCAAAGATGAGGCTATATGAAAATGGATTTTTCTGTACTAGGAAAGAACCTACATGTGTTTTTACTTAGCAGCAAACAACTGTGCCCCGTGACTTGCTCTTACAGTCACTAATCTTATAGAAGACCATGAAGCATCCTCCCCCTCCCCAAAGAAAGGAGCACATGTAGTACTTTGGAGTATCAGGCTCTCATCAAGACTATATGCAAGCAAAGGGGAATGATCCAAGCACTCTTCTAACAAGTGCTTGCAGCCCTCTATCTGGTTATCTATAATTTACTGGGAATAAGAATTCATGAAAATTATCAGGAAGGACTGAGTAAAACTAGCAATGCTTTCCAGGAATTGTTGCCCAGCTGCTATGAAGGTCAGCTCTTCTAGCCTGTTGATTAGTTTGATATGTTTATTCCCACAATGAAAAGCAGAGTTGAGGGGTTTTCTGTATCAAGCAGAAAGGTGCACTAAAACCCACACTGCATTAACAGGGGACAGATTATCCACTTAGTTTCCACAGAGTGAAGTAGAGTACTAGAAACCAAAACACAGAACTAATTTAGCCCTTGTCCAAAGATGCATCCAAATGTCACATGAAGTCAAACACACACTCTATAAAATGCAGCTTTTAGCCTCTTGCCCAAGCCCCCCTGCAGACACATCAAGTTCTGGAAAGCAGCAGCAAAAACATCTTTACACAAACACACCATAATAGCCTTTTTCTTCAGAACGGCCGTCCTAATAGCAAAGCAACTCGACCTCACTCTGGAAAACCACATCTGTGTTAATGTGATCTCCACACCAGCCACCCTTTCCTGCAAAGGGGCAACAAGCAGAAAGGGAAAGAAACTGCAGATCACCGATGGGGTCTGAATTTCCAGGTTCATCTTCACCACTGAATTAAAGTTACTACAATATGCATCACACAGGACTGGATTTCAAAAGCAGTACAAAACTGGAGCAAAGAACTAACTTCTTAAATACTCAAAGAGCTGCTCAGGGTTTTACAGCCAGTCCTGTACAGCAGAAGAGACCTTGTCAACCTACTCAGGGAAAAGTAGAGAAATTCTAGGTATTATAATGAATGAAATAAGCCAATCTAATAAAATAGAGGGCAAAATTCTGTTTACTTACTCTTATATAAATCTACCAAAACCGCATGCATTTTGGCAAAATCACCAAACATACTATTTCTTAATACACAGTATTCTGATAAAAAAGACAATCCTAAACTGAATTATTTAAATTTGAAATTGAAATCTTAATATTAAATTGCATATATTAATATCTATTGCAATACAGTAGAAATTAATACAGAAAAGTGTTGTACAGTAACCAATCACTACTTAGTACGGACTTTTCCCCCTAGCTTTTTCTATTCAATAATCTCCCTCCTCAACAGAAATAGCTCTTTTTTAGAAAACACTGTGGTCCCAAGTAAGAACAGTTATTACCTTCATACAGTAATTGGACCCCACCACCCCTCCACCTTGGTGTGTATCTGTGATACTTTAATTCTGTCAGCCTAACGTATTGAACTTTCTGGGTCAAACTTAGAGAACACATCAATAATCTCAACAGTTGACAGAAGAGTGAACAAAGCAAAGCTTAAATATTTATTCTTTCAGCGAAATCTTTGAGTGTTAGTGCAAAAATCTTTTCAATAGAAAAACAATTCCTTCTTTGCTAACTGTGGTATCTTTAATTCCTAACAATGTTTATTTGTGCTACAGTATTCCATAGTACATCCTATTTTTAAAAAACTAGAAAAAAAAGTTTTTAGATGTGCTCAAGAATTTAGAAGCACAAGTTCCAGAATAAATTTCCCAAGAATGAGATATATATATATATATCAGAATTCCCCTGAAGTCTTTCTTGCAGCTCCTCTTACAGAAGACAAAATAACTAAGTAGCATCCTAATGGTTCTAAAAAGAGCTTGGGATCTGCTTTGACCTCTCTGAGCAGCCTCACAAGTCATCCTCGAATTAATGAAAGGTTACATACTTTTGCCAGTTTGCAAGTGTGCTTAAAGACAAGTAAAAGCAAGGCCCGCAGCTGTTTGGGGTACATGCACCTCATATGGGCAGGTTTTCTACCTGCACATCATACACATTTCCCTTTAGTTTCCCGTTAAGAAGCAACAGTAGAGAGGTGGGTTTTCAGGAATACAATAAAGTAAATCACTGTATATCTTACATAGGAAAGAGAAGAAACTCAATTCTCCCTTACACAGCTCTGAAGCTTTTAAGAATTATATGAGCTTTTCAAAGAAGGATGTTTTCTTAAATATTACCTGTGCTCCACTATTGGTAACTTCCAAGTCCAAAAGGGACTAACCAGTTCAACAAGGACCACTACAATTCACAGAAAAGTGGAAGAGATTATTCTCAAAACTAACAAGGAAGACACACACATGCACAGAAACCTCTACACAACTGCTATAAAGTCAAATTGTACTGCCTGCAGCTCTTACTTTGAAGGTCAAATATTCTCTGAGTCAAAGAAATTGCTCTTCAAAAGGTGAGAATAACAGTTCCTGTATACAGAAATGTTCTGCCCAGCTATTTTGTGCAGAGGACCAATGATAGCCTTTTTCATTCCTAGCTAGGAACTGCAGGCCAAATGTCATGCTAAGATAATAATGGGCTGATTTCAGAATATTGAGAAGGAGCTTGGAAGCGAAAAACAACTTCCCCAAAACGAAGAAATGGCAGCGTTTCCATACAACTGCAGCCTGAGATGATTTAAGGGAGCGATTAAATTAGTTTCAGCATCTTTGTTCCTCTAATTTATCAATCTGCTATTACTGTCATTGTCATAATAATTTGTATCAGTTGTAATTTACCCAATTAAGAAAAAGGCAGATGCTAAAGCCCAAATTACATAATTACAAGAAAGGATGTTATTGATATTGTGTGTGCTCCAGTTAACCACAGCCCTTAGACCGGACAGCTTCTGTCCATCTACATTGGGGCAGAACTCCATATCCTCCTATTTTTTTTTTCCTTGTAAACAAACAATAATCAACACAAAAAACCTCCCAACTACAAAAACTGCTCCATTGCGTCAATGTTAATAATGCTGAGTCTTAGTATATAATTGAGCAGTTAAAAGAAAGTCAAATTCAACAGGAAAAAAAAACCCAAAACATTTTAAAAGTTAGGACAGCACTGACCTGTGCATTTCCACTAGGAATACAGCTTTCCTGACTCAATGTGGAGCTTGAATTCCCGCAGGCCCGGGGAGCCGCTGGCTGCCAGCAATGGCGGCCGACACAGGGCACCCCTGCACTGAGGCGAGGGTTTTGGCGGGAACACAAGAGGCTTGAAAGTCTCCTCCTCAACATTTTCCTTCCACATCAACACTGCCACCTTCCATTTACCTAAGAACCCATGTCTCTTAGTTGATTAACATCCTCCATTTTGCATCTACTTTATGGCTTTAATTAGCACAAATAAATGAGTGCATACTTGAGCTCTCCACACCACTGCTGTCTTCAAGAGCACAAGATCTTGGTCGCCTTTTCACCCTCAAAGCCTTGCTATGAAAAGCAGCAAAGGTCAAAGATTGTTTTGCCTCTCATCCCAATTATTCGGCGCACAGAAAAATTCTGTGGCAACTCGCTCTTGTTTACAACTTCCAGTTCTCTAAAAATATTAGAGATGTTCTCTTCCTTTCTCCACCCACAATCAAGAGGGAGTCACTGCAATTTACCTCATTTGTCCCATATTTCCACAGTGAATGACTCACTTGTAAACATAATTTTTCTCCAAACCACACCATGCAGAGGAGGAATGCTGTTTTCCCAGTGCTGCTGTTAGAGATTCAAAAAGGGCTGAAGAACTTGCCTGTGGCCACAGGATTACAGCAGGTGGTGGTTTCCATCATTCTTGGCCGGTCTTCCTAACTTTCTAAACATCTTGTTTAAAATGTCA